>JBCNYG010000024.1:20092628-20106063 GCA_039654305.1 Porochilus rendahli
ACTAGCACACACGCTCTGTTTGATCTGTATTGTCTCTCTCTCTCTCTTTCTCTCTCTCTCTCTCTCTCTCTCTCTCTCTCTCTTTCTGTTCTTCTACATACTTCTCTATATGTCTCTCATCCTTCATTTTCCTGTTTATTCTTCACATTTCTCCTTACTGTTTCTGTAAAAAGCAGCATCGCTTTTCCTCTCTCTCTCTATTTCTCTCTCTCTCTCTCTCTCTCTCTCTCTCTCTCTCTCTTTCTGTGTGTGTGTGTGTGTGTGTGTGTGTGCAGGTGCATGTGTTTAATACATATTTATCTAGGCAACACACACACACATGCACATTACACACTTTTGAATACTTAAAAATAGAGTTACTCAGTATTATGAGCTATGTGGTAATAGAGGTATATGAGTATTTTATCCCACTTATTGTGGTACTTTCTAAGCCTTCATAATAAATTTTGGCATTTTGAGTATATGAAGTTATGTCCCAAAGAACTCTGTTACGTCCTGTATTAAGATTGATGTAATTTATTATCAAAAAAGCTGAAGTTTCAAAGCTTTCCAGCAATATACCCTGTACCATTGTGTTTATTTGTAGATATTTTGCAAGTATTTTCGTGAAAATTATTCTTTAAGAAGCTATAATTAGAAATTGTACACTTTATGAGAATGACCCCTATAAGGAACATATTTGGATGAATATGTTCCCTTGACTGTAATAAACCACACTGCTTTTATTTCATTTTAAATCTTGCCTAAGGTATGTTCCTTCCAAAAATAGCTATAAACCAGTTGCTATTGTGATTTCCTGTCACAGCGAAAATTTAAAAAAAATTTTATGTTTATAATACAAAAACATGTATGAACATTATGTTGATTACAGATATTGTACTGTAATAAAACTATTATACTGGTATGAATAATTAATTGTCGAATTTCCTTCTTCTCAATAAATTAATAAATTTCTTGCATGCTTTCTATCCCTAGTACCTGATGATATTTTTATGGAGAAGACATCACTCCTAAGAGTTTTCCAGATGTGACAGAACAGATGCTGGTTTCAGAGCGATGCATACGAATGCCTCCATTTGATGATTTTTTTTTTAATGAATTTTGTTTTTCCTCCTTTTATTTTCTGAGCTTGGTGGTAGTGGGGCTTGAACTGCCAACCTTCTGATCAGTAACCAGTGCCTTATCCGCTGTTCCTTTGGTGTCTACAGTGACTTTACAGCTCCAGCACTACTGCCCGCACTGCTGAGTTTAGGCACATGTTCTCCCCTTGCCTATGGGGGTTTCTACAGGTTCTTCCCGCCTCACTCACTCACCATGCCAGAGAATGTAAGGGATTCATAAGGAGACTAGTAGTTTGACGCATGTACCGATGCTCTGCCCCTCCTTAATTGACTGACGTGCCAAGTTCGAAAGTTGAATAATGATGAACTGCATTCAAATTTTGCTTAATTCTTTTTCTTCCATGATTTTTCTGGTGCATTATGAAAACCTTTTAGATCAATTGAATATCCTCCAGCATAATTTGTGTAACGAGAGCACTGAGAAGGTCGTGCACCTCACGCCATAGGGGTTTGTAACAGTCACTTGTGTCAGATTCTCCAAACCGTTTTATTTTCTCAGGCAAGACTTCACATTCAAATACTCAGTGACTTGGGCCTGGGTATACTGAAGCCACAACACCTTTTTTTATTAGGTTTTCAAATTGTTTTAGAGCAAAATCAGTCAAAAATCCCAGGCTGTTCCCATCATCATGAAAACCAAAGCCACAAAAGTATTGCCTTTAAGCATTAGTATCAGAAATGTGTAACAGTTATGCTGTAGAGAAAAACCTATAGTCTCCAAGAGACTTTTAAGGACTTTAAAACCACAGCTTGTGTACTGGCTTGTTCTCTATCTTGACTGTTTAAGGTCTAAACAGTATTACATAATAATTAATGGCATTAAAGCATTGGTATAAAATAAGCCCCTTTTATCTCCCTCTAAAACTCTGTGTTAGAACGTGTTAGAACCATTTATTAAGCTTGCTATTAAACCTTATTGACAACAACAGATAGCCAAAAGCTCACTTTGCATTCGTACATGGCAAAAATGTTTGAAATAAATAAATTTATGATCCAAATATGTGATCTGTCTACGTTTGAACACTAGAAGGAAATATATGTAAATATTTTATAATAGACCCTATGAAAAAATAATAGTCCTGCCAGATAACTGAACCTAAAGAAGGATTTCTACAGTTTTATTGAGGTAGTATCATAAAAACTCATAACATAATCAATTATAAGTTATGCTACCCCAACATATTACACACAGATGTCAAGGTTTATGTACGAGAACAAATAACTCTGAATTTGAGAAACAGGAACTGATGTTTCAGTGACACTGAATCGACGTTATTAGATTGCCCAATTGTTCTGTCTCTAATCAGCACTCTGAGTTTAAATGTTTGACTAAACAATGATCTCTGCAGTGCTTATAAACCACACTGTATGCCCAAAAGTATGTGGACCATCATTCCCATATGTTGATCTTTCCCAAACTGATGCCACAAGCACACAACATATACAAGAATAAGGTGTCTTTTTAAGATAAAGCAATTTCAATTCTAATTTGAACATGAAATTATATTTGTGATGTGATCTGATTATTTTTCAACATGACAATGTTCCTTTGCACGAAGCAAGGTCCATGAACACAAGGTTTATCAAGACTGGAATGAAAACTTTTGAGTGGACTGCACAGAGTCCTACCCTCAACCCCCCTCAAAACCTTTGGGATGATGTTTGGAATGCTAACTGCATTTTCTTGGAGTGATGATGATGTGTGTGTTTATAAGGTGCAGTGGTCACCAACCCTGGTCCTGTAGATCTACCTTCCTGAAGACCCTCCAACCCTAATCATGCCCAGGGAGGCACAAACCCTGTCATTCAAGAAACACCTGTGTATATCTATTCATTGCCAAGACAGTAAACCGCCACCAGGCCATGGAGAGACTTACTGTTACTTGTTTGTTACATTTTAGTAAGAAGATAAATCAGTTATTGATAAACATTGTTGCATGTTTCCTGGTAATTGGAAAATGTAATTTATCTGTTTGCTATTTAAAAATAGTTGTAGTTAAAGGGGCCAACTCACCCTTACCAGAATCTGATTTTCAAAAAAACACGTTTTGAAGAAAATGGAAAAACGAAAAACTCACCACTCTTTTTTCCCTGAAGTCAATGCCAACGGTAGTAATGAACTTGGGGTTGAACTTATTGTCAGTATAGCGGTAAAGAAAGGTTGTTTTTCCCACTCCTGAGTCACCGAGAGCCAAGAGTTTAATCAAATAATCATAGTCCCCATCAGTCATAGTGCTGCCTGCGCTTAACCTATAAACAAACAATGCACAAGGGAAAAAAAGGTTTCGCTTAATGAGTTTGTCACCAAAATGTACAATAATGTTCTTAAAACACTAAAATAACAATAATAGACACACACACACACACACACACACACACACACACACACACACACACACACAAAATACTACTAATAAAAAAATTGAAAGGGGTGTGACAGGACAGGAATGGAACTTACACCCCGATTTCTATCTAGACCTACTTATTACACCAGGTACAAGATAAAAAAAAACTACAGAAAGATAATGGAAAAAATATGAAGCGCGAAATAGAAGTTCGTATTTTTTTCAGAAGTTCACTAGTTTTATCTGATTTGTTAGCTTAATATCTGAAAACTGTTACTGTTGCCATTAACTTGCCTTAAGCTCTAATAATTAATTTTAACCCAATAGATAGATGTTAGAGGTGTGACATGATATGCAATTCTAGACTACACTGTCATTGTTGATTTTATTTCTACGCAGCATTGTTAAAGAATAAATTTGTGTTGATTAAAAAATGTTGTGTAATTGCATATAACAAAATCCTTGACAGATGTTCCAACTGCAAATGTAAATAAAATGTAAAATAATGCATGTTTTCATATGTAATCTTTACTTCTTTAGCAGCTCATATAAAGAGGCTTGCATCACAGATGCTCCACATGAATCTAGACTCACATTAGTAAAATGTGTTACTGGTTAAAGGAAATTCATAATCCATGACATTGTGGAGCTTTCTGTAGAAAAACTTTAATAACAGTCAACGGTAAAGATGTTCTTTAAGTTTTGTATCATGGGAAAGCCTTCAGGAGCGTTTGGGTTTTCCTCCAACCATCCTGATCCTTATAATGTCACAGGACATGGATTATGACTTCAGACTGGTTCTCTTTAAGCACAGAGTTCATGAGAAAGGCAAACGCATGAGACTGAAAAAGAGAGATTAGCATCAATGACCTTTTGTGCTTCACTGCACATATTTAGACAGGAACGCTAATTGCCCTGTTTAGTTACAAGACGTTTTCCATATTTTCACCATGTGTGTTGCTGTGTGACAATGTCATGTGCGATAATGACTTAGAGTATGAGTGACCGGACGATTGAAGAGAAACAGTACCGAATATAATTTTTTTTTTATACAGCTCATTGTGTTTATCCCACAAATAGCTTGTTAAAACTCTTTCACATTTTAAAATTTACTTCAGTTAAGGGCTGTTTCATGGTCAGGGGTGTCTTTTTAAAATTATACAAGGGACCCCTTTAAGTAGGCATTTGCATACTTTATGAATGTCTCTTGTTTTTCGTTGTATAGAGGAAGAGTAGTCCCAGCCACACTAGTGAAATCTTTTCTCAATTCTGATAAATAGTGTTATCAGAGAAAAATATAGCTCAAATTTTGACCAAGTACAGAATTCAATTCTCTCCTCTGTAATAATAATAGTAGCTTTTACACAATAAAATTCTGAACTGCACTCCTAATTACTAACTTTTACTCCCGGAGGGGTATTTTCATACAATCTGGAAATATGTATTTCTGCTTATAAGCTCTATTTATAATCTAAGTGGCTTTGTCGGGATCCTTTGTCCGGCTTCACTGGAAAGTAGACATTACACATGGAAGACAGAAGTGCTTTTTTCGGATATTATTTGCTTTTTTTAAAGCAGCAAAGTACGGTATAGCTTGCTGAAAAATATAATTGGGATTGGATGTGAAATACTTTCTGTACAGAGTTCATCATCAGCTTGATAAGCATGTCCGTCAAAAAGTGGTTTTCTCTGGAAAACCATAGTGATCGTCACTGATGCTGTTGTTACTGCAGTTAATAACATATACAACTAATGTTGCATGAAACCTGCTCAGATAATGTGTTTAGTGAATTTGTATTCTTTATTTTGCAATTTAATTTTCATATGCCTTATTCTGATACACTACAGGCAGATGTACTTATTCTAGAGACCCTGTACCTGTTATACTTTCAACCAGTGTAATTTAGACACCATTGGACCTGTAGCTCTAATACTTCACACAAAATATTCCAGTTTTATCTATTATTTTAAATTAAATTAAGACAAAGTACACAAAATTCCTAAAATATAATTTTTTAAATTTTATTTAATATTTTTTTTTTGTTTTATTCTGCACTAGGCTACTGCTTCGCCCAGGTTAATGCAGTGTTTGCTGTTCTTCTCTGCATTGAAATTGTTTAAAGAAAAATTATTTGAATAATGGATTTGCTTTAAAAAAAGACCAAAATCTAAATCATAAATCAGTTGAAGACTGAAAACAATCTGAGATTCTATATTATGTGCATAACTAATTTTCTTGCTGCAGGCAGGGTATTTCTGTAGTACCCTGTAAATCACCAAAGCTACATTTTTATTTAAATGTAATATTCTAAGCATTAATATATAATGTAAAAATGTGTATGGCCCTCTCCATCAAGATGACACACCTATGTTGTGCTTGTTCATATGGGCCGATTATCATTCATCTCTCAGCATGACGGCATAACTAGACAGTACAAAACATCCGATATCAACACTACAAAAATTCACATTCCACTCTTCCTACACTTAAATGCTTAACATTAAATTTTCCCTGTTAGAAATGTGGGTTATTGGAGAGGACAGCTGTTGGGAGAAATGAAAGGTTGGGGTGCTTATACAGAAGGACACTTATCAGTTTCCTGGATTTACGCCTTAATCATGGTGCATGGTATGAATAACTAGTGTTTCTCCTATCAAAAAAATAAGTCAGCCTGTGCCTACATACGTCTTATAACAATAGTGTCCCTGGTTCACACTATCAAGAGGGTTTGAAAAAGAGACTGCAGATTTCAGAATCACGATAACATCAGGGCCGAAAAAAGAGAGCCCTGTGTTGGATCTCCCTGTTGCACTTAAGTCACTTCTAAATCAGATTTTTCAGAAATTTCAGAAAATGCTGAAAACATAAACTTAAATCTGCACTGTATGCAATGGTGCACTAATAGCAGTATTTATTGCAAATACATAATTTTTCACTTTAATTATGGAATTAGCATGATTGCACATAAAAACAAGGTGGTATCCAGGTCATTCTCAACATATGGCAATTATCCAAAGGTCCATGATGGACAGTGTAAACCTTTTGTCTTCAGCTAGAGGTAATGTAATAAGAAATAAGAAGTTTAATATTGGAATGTGATGCACTTTCAATGGCCCACCAGAGTATAACATTAACCCGGGCTAGATTAGGTGTATGAAAATGACATGAGGTATTTAGAATTTTAAAAAGCTTTTAGAACGTCCTTGATCAACAGATTAAGGCTATGGATGCTGAGAAATATCACATCAATATACGTCAATACAGATGTCAAGCCCTATAACCTTTCCATTTATGAAATACTGTGGCATTCTTCCTCCTGACACTCACTCGCAAGCACACACACACCCAGCTGGGCCTCTGGCTCTCTCTATATGAGCCAAGCAGACATCTGTAGTGAGGAAGGCAGAGGAGGAGGAGAAAGGTTAACAATGCTGTGAGCGATCGATGTTACACAGGAACCAAGCAGTGAAAGGAAACAAAAGCTTAAAGGGACAATTTAACTCCCAAAATGCTAATGCTAACATTAACATTAAATGAATAAACAATGGCTATGTGGCATCTGTACTAGTTATGCCCATGAGGTACACAATACTCAGAAGACAGTTCAGGGTAATAATTTAATGTATAAGCTCACCTGACAAATGTAAGATACTTGACCAATCCCACTTTATCATACACCGTTGATCAATCCCACCAACAGCCAGACTAACACTTTACCAATCCCACCCACTTCCACAGACACTCTTGACCATTCCTGCCCACAATCACAAACAATCTTTAGTAAACCCACCCACTGCTACACACGATCTTGTCCAATATTGTCCAATTTGTGCAGTTAAAAAAAAAAGGACGTACAGACATCGCAACAAGAGAATCGCCTCGTCACTGAGCAACTAGTGAATCTTATTGTGACACAAACAAATTGCTTGTAGAAGCGCTTAATGTCAGCTCTGTTGCCTAGGAAACTCTTTTAGATGTTTCTCGCTTCCAAATGTTTCTGAATGAAACTGTAAGCTCATTGCTCATTTTTGACCTTCACTGACTTGGCAATGTCAATTATCACCCATCGCTTCCTGTGTGTATGCCCGTCAAAGTCTAAGGTCACCCTAAAAATGTAAGACACTCTTGACCATTACTTCCCAGTTTGGAACCTGACCAGTTCCACAGACCAGTTCTACTCAGACTCTTTTGAACAATTCAACCTACTTTTGAGTTCTGATCACACTCATTTCTATTTCCTAAATTATAAAAACCTTTTTTTAATTTTAGTACACAATTTAAGTATTTATCTTTGCAAATCTTTCTGATTTGAACTGAAAAAGTGGTTTTCCTTCTGGGAAATCTGTATATATATAATCCAATGTGTGTCTGCATATCTGCATGTCTGTCTGTCTGTCCGCTATAGAATGGAATGTATCAACATGTACACAAACAAAAACGTTCCTACTTTTTTGCAGTTTAACTTCAGGAAGTTAATGCGTGTGTGTTATCCGCTAAGAAGCACACATATGTGTAAGTTGCAACTCTCTAATTGCCCTTATTTAATGTATAGGGCAGGACAAGAAACTGCAAAAGAGCCTTCAGATGACAAGAGAGTGCTGTGAAATTAATATTTGTGAAGCAGGAACTCATGCTAGTGCCATCATAAAAATAATCCAATTACAACAGACTTCTGAATAAATGTACTGGAAATATGCAGCTATAAAGTGAGACTTTAAATGCAATTTAGAGGGATTTCTTGAAACTGTGCTATCTCTAACCTGTGCCCTGTGAGCTTCCTATCTGTCCAGCTGCATAGGAATAACAAAAAGCTCTGTTTATGGAACTTTTCCATTCGTGTCCCACAGGCTTCCTATTATAATGCATAAAAACGTAGAGATTTTCATTCTAAATTAATCACACATGTTCACTATATGAAAGTTATAGACAATATCACCTCCCATTACAAGCAGTCAACAAACACACACACAAACACACACACACACACACACACACACACACACACACACACACACTCAATAATACAACAGCTGACCTTAAAGAGTAACTCAATAAAACCAGACAGCAGACGTAAGGGATGCTTTGGCATTTAAAGATTAAATGGTTACCGTTAGGAGAAGTGACATAAATTGCTTCTGAGAAGGCCAAAGAATCACAGCATTTGATATATCATTAATAAGATGCAGTAACTAATTGGATTTAATCTGACCACACATCTGAGGAAATTGAACAGCTCCGGTGACTTTTATTAGCATGGTTTAGGTGGTGAAGATGCAATTCCAGGTGTGTGGGGGTTTTTTTTTGGGGGGGGGGGGAAGGGGGGGGGGTGTTTTTGGCTTGTTTTTGTTTGTTTGTTTTCAGTAAGCCTTACATTTGTTATGCATTGTGACAGTGACATTTAAATGGAATGTCGCAGTGCAACACGATTCTCTTGCATGTCTGATGGTAAGAATTTAAGGTATGTGAGGGTGTGCATGTATACTACACGAAAACATAAAAAGCAAACCAAATCAAGATGTTAATAGTTTACTGTTACATATTTTAAGCAGGCTATGAAGAGGCAGGTGAGCTTGGTATGCTCGACAAATGGTGGTTGTGTTATGTAATGGCGTGTTTTTAAACTCATTGAAGGTTTTAATATATACTAAACATACTACTAACTAATTATATACAACTAAAAATAAAAAAGCAAAAGAAAACAAGATTTTTATAGTTTATTTTTATCCATTACATAGGCAGGTAAGATGAACTCCGCGTGCAGAGTGCTGTTAGCTTCATAGTGCTATGCGCTAAAAAAGTTGTTTTAGTATATACTACACAGAAACATAAAAAAACTCATTCCATAACATATATTATATATATTTGTGTATTTTTATATATATAATTATATGTATATTATATATACAAAATTATACACTGTACAATAAGTAGTGAACTGCTTCTTATGACTGTCCTAAAAATTGTAGAACAAAACTATCAATATCAAAAAGACAAAGAAGAACAATAACAATAACTATAACTATTTAATACATATATTACACAAAAACACAAGAGAAAAAAACTTAACAACTTTTTAGTTCATTTTGCAATTTTTAAAGTGTGACAATAATGACACTGCCTCACTGCCCCGGTGAGTGTATGTCAAGTATTATTCACTCGGGATAAAGCTTTTAATTGACATGATAGCAGATAAAATAAAAATCACGCCACTTTCGTGTAATATATACTAATAGGTTATATGATAAATCTGAATGTGCAATATTCCAATTATTGTTCTCAGTGTTAATCGCTAAATTATAACGTTCACGGCTTGTATGACCTAACGTCCTTCAAAATGTACATCTATCTGTACTTACGTGTACCATCACAGGTACAATATAAGCAAAATATCTTTGGTAAAAAATGGCTAGACATTTTTGTAAGATATGAATGCAGATGTAAAGAACAGATGTTATTTTCTTTTGACAGCACTAGTAGCAAGTACAATACTAACCCTAACCCACACACACAATCACTGGTGTCTCCACCTTAATACAAACATATGTTATCTGTAACAAATGTCATACATTAAAATCTCCAGTTTTAGGCTCTATCTAAATATACAGTATAGATGTAATTATGTAGATGCAAGTTTTAAAACGTTTAAGGCATCTTGAAAATCTGAAAACACAATGAGGGGGATGGTTCAAATTTCATACTATCGTATTAGTCTTGACAAACTGTATACATAGTACAGAGTAAATGCCTTGACCATCTGGCCTTAATGCCTCAATTAGCTCTAAATTGGACTATTCATAGAATGTAACAAAATCTATATTTTAAAGTATTTTAGTGTAAAAAGCTTTAATCAATAAGAAAGATCTAAGGCAAAGCTATATTAACCCCCTGAGAATGCCACATTTGCAAAATCCATTCACATATCTTTCATTCATTAATTTTCTGAACCGCTTATTATATAATTAGGGTCGCGGGGAGGCTGGCACCCATCTCAGCCTATCAGGCAATCACAGGGCAGAAACACGCTGACGGCTATGCAGCCTGCTCTTGACGAAAATCAGCAATGGTTCTTTTACATGCCTCTCACCATAGACAGTGCGAGACATGGCCGGCCTTTGATAACCCAGTTAGCTGCACTGGGGGTTGCATTACAATGTGTTTCGTAATTGCTTAGTTTGATTCTCCAAATGAAAAAAAAAAAATTATGAAACAGAGTTATTTAACAGAAACAGACATAAACTATACACTCAATCTTTCATTCATTTCTTTTTAGGCTTGGGGTAACGGGTAAGGCAATGAATTATGTCAATGAATGCAATATGTGACTGTGTGTGTGTCTGTGTGTGTGTGTAAGCAACATTATCCAAAGCTACTCCTGCCTAAAAGCAAAGTCTTTATGTTAACCCCTCTCTATCTTGGATATACAGAAGCTCCTTCTCCGTGTAGAGTTGTTAATTTTTTTTGTCTGCTCCTGAAATCGAGCCAGCAATCACAAGAACATCTGTTGAGGAAAAAGATAATGGCTGCTGAAGGCTGCTTGTCTTTACATTGTGTTTACTGTGTGTGGATTTAACATTGTGCGCATGTGTGTGCGCGCTTTATAAAGCGAATCGAGTCAGTATTTTTTTGCGTTTATTTTCCTCCAGAAGTTGACTGTGGACTTTGAGCAACCGTAACCAAGCTGCATGTAATTGCATCTCATTACGTTAATCCTGCTTGTTTGAACACCTGCTCTAAAAGGATCTCAGAGCTGTACACACGCTCGGCCATTTGGGCTGCCATTTCGGCAAGTGGGTGGGTTTTTTGCTTTTGCGTGAAAATGTGCAAAAAACCCAAAGCTGTCACTACCGCGTGATGAGGAAAAGTGACCAAATGAGCTGCACGCATCATCATCCAGCTTAGCTAATCCTCTATTATCTCTTGTACTGGATATTTGCATGCTAGCAGTGTTGATTAAATGACTCTGTCCTGTCTCTCCTTCTGTCACACTGTATACAGTCTTATTCCAGAGAATATTGTTTTTTTCTACCCAAACTGTCCTGTCATGCACTACAAAACATCTAATTAAACATGCAGGCATGCCCTTATAGCTCACTGAATGGCTAATCCAAATACTAATCAGGTCTGAGTTCATCCATAATCTTTTATCGAAATCTATTTACATCAACAAATCTAAATGTAAATGTCTGCTTTTGAAGATGAACGTTGGCTTTTTGCCTTCATCCAGCCAGGACCTTTAGCTCTCTCTGGAGCAGTTTGCTGCGTGTGAAGTGACCGGGATGAGAATCAGCACCCATAAGTCCGAGGCCATGGAAAAGGGTGGAATGGGTCAGGAATGTGGTCTTGCCTCAAGTGTGGAGTTCAAGTATCTCATGGTCTTGTTCATGACTGGGGGAAGGATGGAGCGGGAGATTAACGGGCGGAAGTCATACCGTACCGGTCCAGTGTGGTGAAGAGGGAGCTGACGCAAAAGTCAAAGCTTTCAGTTTACCAGATGATTTACATTCCTACCCTCACCAATGGTTGGGTAGTGACCGAAAGAACAAGAGCGCGAATACAAGCGGCTGAAATGAGCTTCCTTCGTAGGATGGCGGGGATCTCCCTTATAGATAGGGTGAGAAGCTCTGTTATCTGAGAGGAACTCCGCTGCTCCTCCGCGTTGAGAGGAACCGGTTGAGGTGGCTCGAGCATCTGATTAGAATGCCTCCCGAACACCTCCCTGGTGTGGTGTTTCGGGCATGTACAACCGGAAAGAGACCGCGGGCCGATCCAGAACACGCTGGAGGGACTATGTCTCTTGGCTGGTCTGGGAACATCTTGGTATCCCCCCGGAAAAGCTTGAGGAAGTGGTTTGGATGAAGGACGTCTGAACCTCACTGCTTAGGCTGCTGACCCATGACCCAACCCCCGGATCAAGCAGAAGAAAATGAATGAATTAATATTTACTGACTCACTTTCAGATGTTAGCAACTGTGCTAGGGTGTATGCTGGTCGAACTTTAAGTTTTTTTCTGTATTTTTCTTGATTATTGATTTATTACATTCGCAATAGAAATCTGTACGAAACTCTAATTTTAACAATTGCTTTTGTGTTTTATCAACACTGAGGGAAATGTTAATATTCCAGATGAGTTTATTTTTTCATTTCATCTTCACATTGATAAGAAAGAGACAGACAGAGAGAGAGAGAGAGAAAGAGAGAGAGAGAGTGAGAGAGATTTAGCCATTACGTGCTGGCTAGATTGTAAAATCTCAGTCACTTGTTTAGGTGAATAACATTCCACAGTTGCGTAGCAACATTTTTCAAAACTAAATAAATGTCCAAAAAAGCTAATTCACTGATTCCATCAACAAGCTAACACTTTATACAGTGCAACCATCATTCATTCATTTTCTAAGCCACTTATTCCTAATTAGGGTCGCAGGGTTGCTGGCACCCATCTCAGCTAGCCACTGAGGCACCCTATTATAAAATTATTAAATTAAATTATTAAATGAATAGTTCTACAAATCTAACTATTTTATGCTTATCTATTTTCATTTGTGCTTGCTGTCTTTCCATTATTAGTATGTTCACTCTAATAACTTCATTTTTGAACCATTTAATCCTTTATTAGGGTCGCGAATCTCAGTCGACTCTGGGCAAGGCAGGTTACACCCTGAACTGCTTGCCAGACCATCGTTGCCAGACAACCATTTACACTCACACAAGGGGCAATTTGGATCAGCCTAATGTTAATGTTTTTGGACTGAGGGAGGAAACGGCATACCCTGAGGAATCCCACACAAGTACGAAGAGAACATTCAAACTCCATACACACTAAACCCCCATTCCAAGTGCAGGACTCGAACCCAGGATCTTCCTGCTATGAGACAGACATGCTAACTACTACACCACTATCTATCTATCTATCTATCTATCTATCTATCTATCTATCTATCTATCTATCTATCTATCTATCTATCTATCTA
>JBCNYG010000024.1:20123803-20137900 GCA_039654305.1 Porochilus rendahli
GACTTCAGGATACTTTCCATCTTCTATCGATGCACCATCGAGAGTATTCTGTCTCAATTTTTATCTCAATGCTAAATTTATGTGCAATATTTGTTTCTTAAGTGCAATTTTGAGGGGGCTTTGAGTCCAAGAATTTCATTGCCGGTAGTGGCGGTATATATATATATATATATATATATAGTTTCAAGTTTACCATTTATGTGCATAAACACGCGCAAAGCCCATTGTTATCATTTTTGTTGTGGTACATAACTCTCTTGTGATTCAGTGATACCAGATCTAATATCCATTGTCCATTTGTTCATTCCAGTGAAGGTGGGGTACACCTTGAACAGCTCACCAGTCCACCGCAGGGCCAACACAAACACAACCATTCACATTCACACCTCCAGGCAATTTGGAACAACCAATTAGCCAACTGTGCAAGTATTTGGCTTTCGTTACAACAGTACTGTGACCAAAACAGAGAGACTCAGGAGGAGCCTCTATGCTCAGACCACAAGACATGCCACCCATCACTTCTCTCTCACACATTTACCTAACCACTTAATCCTATTAGGGTCTGGATGTGGGGTACACCATGAACAGGTAAAACACACAACCATTCACACTTACTGAATTCACAGATTTATAAATCCTCGCACTAAACACCCATGGGCTCTAAGAAGCTGACTAAAGATCTGAAAATAAATCAAATTATTGCCAAAACCAGAGGACTATAAAAAGATATCAAATCCTTTACAGCTCAAAGTTTCCACTGTCCAAATTGTTTATATAGAGATTTAGGCACTGCCTAAATGCAGAGCTCCTATATGATTTCCCTTCACTGACAAGTTTGTAGTAGGAACTCTCAAACCCCTTACACATATCCTAAGTATATCAAAATTTAATTCATTTAAATAACTTGTTTATAGAAGGGACTTAAAATAAGGTAACCAAACATACAATCTTAGTCTTGATATGTAAAGTACACCATTTAGAAATGTTTAGAAAACATTTTATTAACACAGGAATATATTTAGTTGTTTATTTATTTCACGTCATTAACGATAATGTCAATTCACTACAACTGCCCGAACACTGGGGGGAACAAAAATCCCCAAATGATAGCAAGGACCTGCTGGAACTTTTAGGTACAGTGGAGGGGCAACATACTCTTCTTCAGCACTGCTTGCATGCCTTTTACAAGGAGGAATCATGAGAAGGAAACATCGTCATGACCTCATAATAAAAGTGAACACCTTCTACGATATCTTGTGAAACATAAATGATGATGACTTTCCCTTTTGACTCTGGTTTCTTTCAAAGTTTCTTCCTCATTTCATTCTCAGTTTTTCCTTGCCACCAGTGCCATAGTCATCCATTAGCGATGTAAAGAACATATAGGGAAATGTACAATACAATATACATTCATATGTTTAAGTGAATTTATATATTCTGTAAAGCTGCGCTGTGTCCATTGTTAAAAGCTCAAAACAAACTAGAACTGCACTTAGAGAGTGCAGACCTCCACCATGGAAGTGTAATCTCATTAATAGTGGCAGATGATGTAGAATTACGGTGCTCTTTTGTGGCCTGTTCTGCAATTATTTTTGAGCTCTCTATATTTTTTCTTCTGGCACATTCTAGGTGATTTCCACTCTGTGTTATTGCGCAATGTTAAAAAAACCTTCAAAACCGTCCTGGATCCACATCTGGATCTAGATCCGCCTCAATATTTAAGCAGTTATTCATTGGCACAAAACCCACATTTGGTTAAAATTTCATTGAAGGCTGTCCATTACTATTCGAGATATTGTGATATCAATATTCCCCTCCCTTGGTGGAGGTAAAAAAAATTGTATATGTAATATAATGATGTATGCTAAACAATATCTTCATAATAAGCATTGGAAACAGGAGCTGTGGACTGATTAAGCTAACAACTCCAAGGAGTGAATCTGTTATACTTTGGGGATGTGTGGCAGCCAGTGGAACAAGAGATTGAGTGGTACACTACAGAGATAGATTAGTGAATAGAGTCCAGTAACTATCAGTCAACTCAACTATCTCGAAGCAAGTGTCAAGAAAATTTTGCAGAAAGGAGATTCTGTGCTACAACAGGACATCAATTCATTGAACCCAGGTTCAATCCCTGTCATTAAAGACAGCAATTCAAAACCTTTAAATCCTGTACCTCAAGAAGTTCAAGCTGAAGCTTTTGGTCCTCCCAGTTGTCTGACCTGAAAATCATTGAAAATGTACACTGTAATACTATATTGCACACTGAAATACTGGTTTACACCTGGTCAAAACTGGTGTCAAGATATCACTGAATTTCAAATCACCTCCTGATCCATAAATAACAGCTTGTCTGTACGTTTAACACTATTGATGATCTAAACACAACGTTAAAATACACAACTAGCTGAGGCTCCTTGGCATTTCTGAAAATCTTAAGTATCATTTATTATTTACAGCTAGCAATTAAGTTCCCGTATATGTCTATACACATTCTAGGAGGAAAGAAAATAACAGTAGGGTCTGATAAGATTAAGATTTTTGCTTGGCAGCTCTAAAAAAGATTAATTAATGGAATATATTAATCAATATATATAAAAATTAATGGAAATGATTATCGGCATTATAAATAATGGTGTGATACTTATTAAACGTAATAACAGTAGGGGGAAAAAAAGGTGGATTTTTTTAAAAAAGCCCTAAATTGATGATTTAACTTCTGTCCTATCCTTTATTCACCATGCATCAGAGGCATATAACAAAAACATGAGGCAGGGTCCTGCCATAAGCTGCGTCCACACAGGAAGTGATGAGTAGCCAGCAACCGTGCCAAGTGATATAATAAAATATTCAAACTAAATTAACCTGAACTTTCATGCCATGCAATTCAAGTTCGATTATTAATCAGAGCTTAAAAATACTAATTGTCAGGTGCCCCTAAACAAGGAGTTCCCCAGAACATTTTCTGCAGGAAAACAATGAACACAAGTTTAATGATCCTGCCTACATCAACATTTAGAGTAGCTTCCACCTCTTCTGTGATTGATCAGCAATGAATCAAACGCTAGCTTCAACAGCATTTTCACAACTATGTCTATCACAACAAAGTGCGGAAATATTACATATTCATGTAACTCCATTATCATAGCAAGGCATAATTTTTTAAAAATAAAACATTCTCACCAAGTAGTGAAGATAAACACTATTTTAAAACTTTTTCTTTATTTATTTGAAATGTTTTTTAAACAATAAACAAACAGTAAATAAAACAGTGTTAACCTTTTGCTACTAATTAAAATAATCATACAGGTAATTGCTGCTCTTTTTTCACAAACCGTAGATTCTCGTACAATTTATACATTTTATAATTAGCTTGCCCATTTTCGAAACATATTTAATTTATGCATGTAAGATATGAAATATTCTAAGTCTTAATGTTTCACTGGAACAGCTCTTCCTCAGCAGATGGAGCCACCCCTTACAACCTTTGACCCCTGTGGAGGGTCACAACAGGTGATGTTGTGATAATTACCCAGACAGCATTGCATCGCAGTGAGCCAAGATCTCCTTCCCTCTCTCTCGTTTAAGCTCTATCTTTTTCTCTTTTTCATTAACAGACTCTGACAGTTTGTCTTGCGGATATTTTCCGCCTCACAATCTCTCCCCCTCAGTCTCTTTCATCATCAATAACTCTCTCGTTCCTTTGTGGATTCCTTCCTTCCGTTGTTTAGTCTTTCCTACCACATGTGAAGTGTAAATTCTGCAACACTTCAGATAAAGTGTACACATGTATTCTGGGGTGTATAACCCCTCTTATTTTTTTATGAAGCCATATGATTTATTAACACCGATTTTGGGGAACTAATACACTATTTGTACTGCATTATTACAAGAAAGAAGCATTAGAAGGATTGTTATTTGAAAATTCATGCTACTGTATGCTGTGCTGTTTTACCCTTTTGGACATTCTGTATCTTTGATGAACTGAAAAAACGTTTAACCTTAATGATACTAGTCAATCCTGGTATGCATTGGGGGAAATCCGTTTGCTGTAATGCTAAATTGTTCTTACAGGACACCGGAGTTAATATTACATAGTTAGGTAAGAGAAAGGTCTCTTACATTTGTTATAATAATTAGCTTGCTAGGCCTCATACATGGCATGCTGTATGTGTGGCTGCAAGCCCAGTTTTAGAAATTACAAGCCATAACATGGAAAACATGCCATCAATGTTTTACAGGCAGATACCATAACAGCAAAAACTCTCACCCTGTCTCAATGTCAAGAATGCATTCAAGGACAGTAAATAGGGCTTGTTTCAGACAAGAACCAAAGACCCAACTGGTGTACGAGAGTGGGCTGAATAGTTCATACCAATCGTCAGGATCAGGGCTTCTATTCCAAGGAGATTCAAGTACTGCAATACAAAAAGAAGAAGCGTGTAGACAGGCAGGGGAGACCATGTTGAAAAATAAACCACATTTGTTTAATTTTGATCACTGAATCATGGTCAGAATATGAACTTGTCAGCCCACTCTCCTATTCTGAATTTGAACCAAACCAATACAAACAACAATAGAAATACCGCCTCTTCCAGGAACTACGTTTTTTAGGCTTCATAGGCAATACAACAGGCAAGTGAATCCAGTGACAATGCTCAAGTGTCAGGGAAAAGAGTTCCTCTACAGTCTTAAAGGTGGCACACCAAACAATTCTCTCTTGAAAAATAATTTTTAAGATTTAAAGTTTTGGAGGTATAAGTCATCCTTCTTTAACATGGTTTAAGATTTCAAAATTGTTACAAAAATATGGATAAAATGGAATATTTATTAAAGTTTGATACTAATTATATGCAGCTGATTTAGAAAACAAAAAGAAAGACTCAGTTTTGCTGGTGAACTGGTACAAACCACTCTCATTGCTCAAAAAGAACAACACATTTGTGAATCGCACCACATCAATTTAGTGGGTGTGGTGGACAGAGTTCTCTTTAAAAGATGTTACCTAATCAAAGTGAAGCTAATTACAATTTTAATATAAGAGGAATGGGAAGTTGCTGACTATAATGGAATGACCACATGTGGTTCATGTTTCAATACAGTCTCCCCTGAGGTCTGTGCATGTCTTTCATCTATACTTTGGCACATGGATCCCCTTGGTACAAAAAAGTTCTCAAGTTTCATTGCTCTCACACTATTCCGTTTTTGTTATTCTACAAACATTTTAATCAACCCTCTTCAGGCGTCTCTCCAACCAAACCTTACCCTGCCCTCTCCTGCCATTAGAGGTCCTTGTGGAGGTCCACAAGCTCCACTCTGACTGGCAGATTCTACAGATAGTGGGTCTATTTAAACATGTACTATTAAAATATAATGACCCAAATTTTTCAGGATTTATCAGGAAATTACACTAATTGAAGCAAAAAGTAGCACACCAGCTGCCAATGCCTTCGCGAAGGTGGTTTTTGCCATCTAAAAGTTTCAAAGTGATTTACTTTCGATTCGTATTTTTACCAAATTTCATGAATAACACTCTGTCCACTGATATAACGATCGCATCAAGTAACGTATGCAGTTTATAATGTAGTGCGCATGCTTTAACCGGCGTGCAACCTGTTTTAGTTGCTACTGCCCTCCCCGTACTTTTAACTCTTTTTCTTATCTTAATTTAACTTTTTTCTTTTTGTACTTATTATTATATTTTTTATGAAGTAAGTGCCCTCTCAATATGTGGGTTGAGAGAGTTTTTGTACTTTTCATCGCTGCGGAACTTTTACTTTCATAAAAGACCACAGCACAGCAACTACACACCACACGCTTTATTTAATCCAGGGATCAGCTGATCTCGCTAAAGTCGGCTGGATTATCGGACAGACCCACGGATTTACCAGCTGAAATCTGGAGAAAAACACACCGTGGATGCAGAGGTGGAGGACAGAAGAGGGGAAGGTGTGAGACAGCAAGACAGCAGAGGCTTACAGAGAGGAAAAGGTACAAGCTGTGTCTCCCGTCTAACGTTAGTTCACTGGCAAATAAGATGGACGAGTTGACAGTGCTAGCCCAGAGCAAGAGGGATTATAGGGAATGTGGTCACATGTACTTTGTGGGGATATGGCTGCACCAGGATATTCCAGATGACAACACATCCATCGCAGGCTTTCACACTGTCCAGGCCCCAGACACTACACCGCGATCGGTAAGCAGAAAGGAGAGAGGTTTGCCGTTCTTGTCAATAACCGGTGTTGTAACCCCACCTACATTATACAATTTCCCCTACGGGATCAATGCCGTATTCTGATTCTGGTATGCATCATCCAAGGTAAGAAATATTGATTGTGGATGTGTATTGTGATAAATGTTTCTATGAATTGAGGAAATACTGCATGCCATTGTAGTACCTGAGTGTGTATGTACTGTGGAAACTACTAAGCTACTATGCATTGGGGTTAAAATACACATTGCAAACATTACAATAAAAAAAATTACACAATTTTTCTTTAAAGCACAATTGAGCTGTTGACAAAGCATTTTAAACAGGCTCCAAGTTTTATAATGAGAAAGTAATCATTCATTAAATATTTAAAATTGAATTTATGAAACTATGTGGCCCTTATAACTGTTTTCTGTCCATTTCATGCCATAAATTTTGTCCACACACATTAGCAACATACTCAAAATTTCAAAACACCTTAACGGTTATATTATGTTTGGGCCAGATCTGAAAATTGGTAGGAATGATGTAAATAACATATAAACCAATGTCATTAGATTGCTTCTAGATTTTATGAAAAAATTAAGTGGGATCATTTCCACCCATCCCCCAGTGCAGCTAACTGAGTTATCAAATGCCGACCATGTCTCTCATTGTCTATGGTGGGAGGGATGTAAAAGAACCATTGCTGATTTTTGTCAGCGTTTTTACAGGATTGCAGTGGCTGCAGGTGACAAATATTTTTCAGAGCTTTTTCATAAGCTGTTGATTGCTGTTGGGGAATAAAAACGTTTTTGACTAATATAACTAATATAATTTGAGTATACAAAAGCTACCAATCCAAGCTCTAAATGTACAACCAAACCAGTCTGTCTGATACAATGGGGTTTTCATTCCATGCTTAAACAACATAGGAAATAAGAACAAAGTGTGTTTGAAACTTACCGAAAAAACTCAAACTGTTCAAAAGCATCTGAGGGAATAACAACAATAATTGAAAAGTACTCTTGTACAAGTCCTCTTGTACACTACATGGCTAACTCAGTTTGGTATTAGTAAGTACCAAGAAACATTAACTTTAGTCCAAATTTTGATATGTATTTATGTATATGATATGGAGAATAAGTTCATACAGTTAAAGAAATATCTGTGTAGCTTGCAGTGTAACCTGTGTGTACAGCTCCAAAATCCCAAAAGCATGTGATACAAATCTGTAGTGCTATATCCAGGAAACACTGACAGGTTAAGTAGGAAAGTGTATACAACTAGATGTGTAATTGATCAAATAGCTCAGTACAGAAGGCATTCTGAATATATTATTATTTAATAACATTATTATTGTTTTTTTAAAGCGAGAAAGCGAGAAAGTTGAGCATATGAAAGAGTGAGAGAGAGTGTAGGCTGTGTGTTACCTCCACCTCCCCTGCACTTAAAACTCACATGATATAGTCCACTAACATAGGGTGTGAATAATCCAGGATTGAGTGCTGGCTACAGTGGTTTATAGACAACAATGCTAATAAATCCACAAAATCTTCATGCAACCTTCTGAAAAAAATTAAGCATCTGGACATAGCCCAAATGAGTTACTATGCGAACTTTGACGAGGACTGGCAAAGTTTTTCTCAAGAAATTGCCTGGAAATAGGTGCGAAAAGAAAACGAGAAACGCAGAAACACTTAACACCTAGTAACAAAGAGAACTACTGCCTGGCAGTTATATTCCTCTGCCCAGTATAATAAAGCAGACAGTGTAAGTACAGTGTTGGGTGAAGTGCTGGGATGGTGTCAGCAGAAGTATGATTGGAAAATATTTTCTTTTTATTTTAAAGGTTTAGGAACCTCTTGTATTAAACCCCAGATTACAAAGCTTAAAGTGTTCTCTAGGTATTGCATTTACAAGAAACAAAGAAAAAAACAGACATGAGGCTGCAGTGAAAACAACATCGGAAATCTAACCAGTTTATCCTTGTGTCAAGGTAAGCATTTATGCAGAGTCTGAAAACAATCCCTCAAAGCGTCTTTGAGATATTTCGCGATTACAATAATGACACACAAAATGCAACAGTGATGTACAGATATACTGACATACAACCTGAACACAAAATGCTTTTGGACCGAGCTATCACCTGAACAGAGGCATAAAAACTGCCACCTGAAGTTAGACTCATGACAACTCACTCACTAATACAGCAGCTTTTTTTCTGCTTCTCCACAATGTTTTCTAATAAACTCTTTTCAGCCAGTTCCCACAAATGTAAGTAAACTTTAACACTTATTTATTTCTTTTTTTTTTATCATTAATGAATAGCTGAAATGCAGTTAAAATATCAATGGCTAAATATTCTGAGAAAAATAATAATTAAATAAAGAAATTCGCTCTTGAAAGCTATTGATACTCTTTATTTTGATTTCATTTATGTGAATATTAACACAAATCCCAGGTTTTGAACCCCACAAAAGTCGAAAAGTTAAATTCTATTCAAGTTTACTATCATGCAATAATGCAGCGTATCAGGTTAACACTGCTCTCAAATATCCTGACTTAAAATACTTTACCACGTTCTCCTTCTCTCCAATTTCCCAACTACACTGCAAGGTTACATTACTTTTGTTTTTGGTATATGTGCATTTTTTTACATGATTTACATATGTATACAGACACTCAAAGGCAGAATTATGAACCTTTTGTTCAAAAACTACATGTTTATACCTAGTCCAACAAATCTTAGCCACTAAGCAAGATAAAACAAAGAACAGTTTAAAAGCTAACCTAGAAAACATAACATACGGTGATACATTTGTCTTTTATCCCACAACAACAACAGGTTCTTCCTTACCATGAGGCTTCTCTGAATAGTTCCATCTTACTGTCTTGAACTCCTATGTGTACACGAGGGCTGTAATTCAATGCCACTATCTTTTTAATGCTTCAAATGTTTGTATCGGTGAAGTCAAACCAAACGTGGGCATGGCCAAAAGTGGGAAGGACTAGCCAAAGGCAGAAACACAAATTTTGGCTCAACAGTTCCACATCTTTGTATCATGCAGCAGATGGAGGTGGGATTGCAAATTATTCACACAGTTATTATTTTCCCGTGGGATTTTGTTGGTATTACTTTCCAAAATATGAACATATAATCTTATATCCTCATTTAAAGCACCCCAACCTGGATGTCACATGTTGACACTCGTTATGCTAAAACGTAAAAACAGTCATAAAGTGCAGCATAAGATCTAAAACCATTTAATTCTTTTCCAAGTTCTCTTTCAAGGCTCCTGAATTTCATTGACAGGTCAAATGGTTAAAATTTATTGTTATAGAATTTTTAGACAATAACAGTTTCGGTTTTCTGCACACAATTTTTAAACATTCTGTTCCAAACGAAATTTTTCTTCTGCCATTGTTTTTAGGTCACGTGATCGTCTGTGTTATCATCAAAGAACCTTCATTTATGTCCTAGTGTATATTTAACAATTATTCAACAAAGACGAGGTGTATGTCACTGAATAGTCTATAATGTAATGTCATAGCAATTTCCATTTCAGTAATATTCACCAAGTTAAAACTACACAGAAAAATAAAAATAAAAATTATTTTTGGTGGGTGATTTTTCAATTTTTGAAGTGTACAATTATGACACCGCCTGCTTCATTGCAATGGTCATGTACTTAGTCGCCATTAGCACACTGACCTCACCTGACCCGCCTCTGTAACACTTAAAATATCTAAAAATAAACTATAAAAATTACTCTTTTACTCTTTTTAGAGCTAGTCCGAGACCATGGTTCTCAGTGGATTTACATTCCTACCCTCACCTATGGTTACGAGCTTTGGGAAGTGACCAAAATAATGAGATGGCGGATACAAGCGGCTGAAATGAGCTTCCTTTGCAGAGTGGCAGGTCTCTCCCTTAGAGATAGGGTGAGAAGTTCTGTCATCCGTGAGTACCTCGGAGTAGAACCGCTGCTTCTTCGTCCTGAGAGGAGCCAATTTGAGGAGGCTCGGGCATCTGATTAGAATGCCTCCCGAACGCCTCCCTGGTGTGGTGTTTCGGGCATGTCCGACAAGGAAGAGACCCCGGGGCCAACCCAGCACACGCTGGAGGGTCTACGTCTCTCGGCTGGACCAATCAAATCATGCTTTTCCCTGTGTAATATATATTAATACATTTTATGCTGTCAATGTTAATACATTGTAGCTGTCTCATGAGTTTTCTGTAATCCTGTGCCATCCACATATTGGTGGTACATTGCCAGAACATTTTATTTCAATGTCTTTGATCACAGTGGCACCAAATTGGCTGCATCATGCAATGACTGACTATTTATCTGATTAAACATGTCTGGTTGTACTCTCCCTCTCTCTCTCTCTTTTTCTCTCTCCCCCCACTCTGTCTCTCTCGTTCTCTCTCTCTCTCTCTCTTTAAATTAGGCAAAAAGGTTTTTACTCTAATCTTCATTTTTGTTTTCCTTCCATAATATATATTTTTTATTATCATAGTCTTCAGTTCTCAGTTCCCACCATAAAACCTTCCAGTTATAGCATATTTTGGTGTACTGTATCTTATTGTTTAGACTGTACTGGATGTTTCTCACCGTTATTCTGGTGTTATTATTTTGTCTTCTAAATTTCTCAGCTTTTTTGTTTTTCTTGTGAAAGTTTCAATCATTTTCATTTTGCATTTTCAAACATAATGCTTCTTTTTGATATCCTGTTTCATTGTCTTTGTCTGTTTTGTTTGTGACTGTTGGGAGGCTGCACACTACAGGTGAGGGGCGTTATGTTTCTGATGAGAAAATTAACTCAGAAATGACTGTAGATTTACCTAAACTGCAGCCTTTTCCTTTGCCTACATCTCCATTTTTCTCACAACGACTTTCTATTCACCGCTGAAGAATGGTATAATGGTAAGAATGGTATCATTTAAAGGTAATATTATTCTCTTAAACCAATTTCGAAGATCACAAACTGACTGAATTAAAAGTGCCAACTTTATCTTTCGAATCTACTGTATTTGGAAAACACACAAAAAAAATCCACCTTGCCAACTTTAACTACATATAAACCAGAGATATAACCATTACATAAATAATAATAATAATAATAATAATAATAATAATAATAATAATAATAATAATAATAATAATAATAATAATTACATAAAGCTTTTAATATTTTGGTCAATATTTGAGCTAAAACCCTTAGTTTCTAAACTACACAGTTGTATTATAAAATGTAAATAAACAGATCTGACTTGTTTTTTAACATCTGTTTTATATCAAAAGACTAAATTTTTTAGCATGTTTTAGAATTTTTATAGCATGGAATTTGGTAAAAATGCTGATCGAAATACAAATTTACCTGGAAAAACACATATTAGACTGTCAGACATATAATCTTAAGTTGTTTTAATTTTAAATTACAATACTGATTAGATGGCCCTGCGATGGCCTGGCGAGCTGTCCAGGTGTGTTCTCCCTGTGCTTGCGCGGGTTTCCTCCGGGTATGCCGGTTTCCTCCCACAGTCCAAAAACATGCTCAGTAGGCAAATTGGCTGTTCCAAATCACCCCTAGGTGTGAGTGCCAATGGTTGTGTGACTGATGGCCCTACGATGGCCTGGCGAGCTGTCCAGGGTGTACCCCGCCCTGGCCCAGAGTCGGCTGAGATGGGCGCCAGCCTCCCCGCGACCCTAATTAGGAATAAGCGGCCCGGAAATTGAATGAATGGATATATAGTACAATGTGTATAATATAATGATAGTCTGTGCATGTTGAGAAACTCGTTTCAGGTTTAGTCCCCAATCTGATATGTTATAATGTGCTCCAGTGGCGCGGGGAAGATTTGTGCCCATTCGGCCCCCAGTGCATTAGTCTGATCAGTCAATGATGTTGGATGAGGAGCCCTGGGGTGCAGTCGGTGGTCCAATTCATCTTATACGTGAGCCCAGGTGAAGACATGGTGCTGTCATGCTCCAGTAGACTCGGATCAACAGCATGCCATCAGTACAGAGCTTCCGCATTGCGTCCACGTTGCATAAGCCCTTCTTTCCTTTCCCTACGTATTACAGATTTCCTCTATCTCTTACCTCAACTCATCTGAGATTCACCTCATCGGATAATTAACGCGCCCTTTAGGACGCAAGTCAGGTGTGGTGGTGCAGGGGAGCGGAAAATGTCCAGTGTTTGCTAAAAATGGACCGATCATTAATGACTCACTCACGGTCCAGTGCGCCACAATGAGCACAGTCATGTTTTTTACTTGGAACGCTCCGTTGTCCATTCGAATTGCAGCACGTCACATAGGGAGCATTAAAGGTTCGCTGAATTATTTTGCTCGTTTTGATTTTACGTTCCTCCTTAATTATCCGCGTTATATATAAATCCACGGCACCGCGATTGACCGGAATTAAACGGTACGCGTTATATTGCTGCTGTGGGACGGGTGGTGTAGTGGTTAGGGTGCTGGGGTCGTGATCGAGAGGTCATGGGTTCGAATCCCTCACTGTGCTAGGACGCCTGGGTAAGGGCTTAAACGCAAGTGTGCCTCTGTCCACCTAGCAGTATAAATGGGTACCGGTTTTAATACCGGGAAGGTGACGTGCGATGGACCAGCGTCCCATCCTGGAGGAGCTGAACTCCCAGTCACTTCGGCCTGATGGTCCAGTACGCTCGGGGGTGAAGAGCCCAACAGACTTGCCTTACCTATTAGGTTGCTGCAGTTTGCATGAACATGCATTCATGTTTGCTATTTCTGTTGTTGTTCCACACTTTGGAAACCTTTCCTGCCAAGAGTATCCAAATAAGGACATGTGGGTGGAGCTAGATATGGTGCAGACCACTGATTGGCTGAACTCAACTGTCACTGAACGATTACTCAATACAAGCTCAATTTCTCAATTTCAAATCAAATCAAGCTCAATTTCAAATCAATACAAGCTGACTAGAAAAATTGCTTAGTCCTACTAGGGCCACGAGGAGGCTGGAGCCCACATCAGCCGACTGTGGGCGAAGAAAGGGTGCACCCTGAACAGCTCACCAGGCAGTCACACAAATTGGAACAACCAAGTGCAGGTCTTTGGACTGTTGGAGGAAACTGGAGTACCCGGGGGAAACCCATGCAAACAAAACAAGAACACGCAACGCCCTTGCTCGACCCGGGACCCGAACCCAAGCCCTTCCGTACTGTGAGGCAGACGTGCTGGTCACTACACCACCATGCTGTCCTGAATAAAGCTCTGGTGGTCATTTCTTTTAGAGTTTAACGAGGCACTACGTGCACGCCATCTTCCAGAATGAAATCGAGACCGTAAAGGATCTGAGCGCTTTACGTTTAATTCCTCAAGCACAAAATGTTAAGCTGAGACGCGTGAGCAGGTTTCCTTTACAGCTTTCTGCTTTAGGTCTCCATCAGGAAACTCCACAGAGGCCACTCGGGTGCCGCTTCAGTCTTTTATCATCTCGGGATGGGACTCCTGCAACTCGCTCTTGGCAAGTCTTCCCCTGCGTGCCATCAAATGCCCTGCAAATGATCCAGAATGCAGCTGCGAGGTTCGTTCTCAGTCTCCCAAAACCCCATTGCTGTCTTTTGTTTTTTTATTAACCTACAAAGCCAAAAATAATCCAAGACCCTCCCTTCTGAAGGCATTGTCTGTCCCACAATGTACAAGAAAGTCTCTCTCTCTTTCTCTCTCTCTCTCTTGCTCTCTCTCTCTTTCCCTCTCTCTCTTTATCTTTCTCTCTCTCTCTCTATCTCTCTCTTTCTATCTCTCACTTTCTCTCTTTATCTCTCTCTGTCTCTCTCTTTCTCTCTCTCTTTCTCTCTCTCTCTCTTTCCCTCTCTCTCTCTCTCTTTCCCTCTCTCTTTCTCTCTCTCTTTGTCTTTC
>JBCNYG010000024.1:20148558-20163759 GCA_039654305.1 Porochilus rendahli
GGTTGTCCACTCATCAGGGCAACCACGAAACAGGTCTGTAGGGAGCAAATTGTAGTAATTTTTTTTCTTATACCACATATTTAGCTGTACTTCACTGTATTGGAAAATCGACTAAGGATTTTTATATATATACATATATATATTATCATTACTAACTCATTACTAATTAAATACATTAATATTTTTAAAAAAGAATAACCCTGTAAGACCTGTAGTAGGATGATGTGCCTTGATGCTCCTTAATTTGCTCACCCCAGCCTTTGCTTCTGCGTTTTGATGCTGAGGTTCAGAGAAGCACCAGCGTCCAAGAAGAGAATGAACAACTGCGCCAAGTGGTAAAGCCTTTTGAGATCATTAACCAACTTAATCAGAATCAGGTCGATTATATAGAGCAGGGGTTTCAAACTCATTTTCTCTGAGGGCCCCATCCCTAAATTCTGTGGCCATCGAGGGCCAAATAATCACTTAACAACTGTTCAGAAAGGGCAACCATGAAATAAGCATGGCCATATTATTTGTTTATGCATTTGTCCTCTTTTCCGTTATACACTTTGCTTTTCTGACTGCTTGACAGCAACGAGATAGCTTTCAATCTTTCCTGCGTTATGAATGGCTAGATATTTACTTAAAATAGATTGGCTCCACCTAGTGGATGGATGATGAATTATATTTCATGGTAATAGTTGATGATAAGAATGTACGATAATCATATAATCATGTAACTTAAAATGCTCTCATGGACCTTGAGTCTGACACCTGTGATATAGAGAATCAAACAGAGCATATGCAAAGACAGTCCTTGAGTAAAAAATCACAGAGATGGTATTGCAATAACACAAATATCTAGTGATTTTAAGTTTATTATAGACATTCATGGAGCATTTCTGATATTCACTGTATTTTTTTTCCCAGTTATTTGCTCTTCAAGGAGAGGCACGACCTAGGAAAGCAGAGGAGATGTTGCATCACAAACTTCCTGCTTACGTCCAGCACATGGACCGACTTGGAAATACAGAGCTGTGAGGGCCGACTTTTGGAACTGAATCAACAGTTTAATTGCAGTAGTGTTGTTTTTCAGTTTTAACTGAAGGATACTCTTTTGAGTCTACTAACAAGAGCTGTTTTAATCAAATCAGTTCGTAGCAGATAATCTTCTTTTAGACAAGATTACCTCATGGTTCACTGATGCAACGCTAAAATAAATAAATAAATTGTGGAAAGAGTGATAAGACAGGGTGGCGCGGTGATGTAGTGGTTAGCATGCCCGCCTCACAACAAGAAGGTCCTGGGTTTGTCGAGGACGTTTCTGTGTGGAGTTTGCATGTTTTCCTCGTGCTTGTGTGGGTTTCCTCTGGGTACTCCGGCCTCCTCCTATAGTCCAAAGACATGCACATTAGGCTAACTTGCTGTTCCAAATTGATCCTAGGTGTGTGTGTGTGTGTGTGTGTGTGTGTGTGAGTGTAAATGGTGTATGTATGTTGGCCCTGCAAAGGATTCAGGGTATACCCTGCCTTTTCCCAGAGTCGGCTCTAGCCTCCCCAAGACCCCTAGTACGAGTCGAGTTCGGAAAATGAATGAATGATAACACTACAAATATCCTTTAACTGTGAAACTTCACTAAAATCCATACACTAAGTTAAGATGCATGAAGCTTAGTTCAGTGAAATATTAAGATTCATAGGACTTCACAATAATGCAGAAAAAAAACGCATAAACAAACACATTACGAAAATCCTCCCCTACCATATCAGTGATTACGTTGTAGTGTAAATAAAGATTCATGTAGGCAGTGAGTGGGATTGATTATTTGGTGGCAAATGTTTGTAGCTACTGTATGTCAATATGAGATAACCAAGGTAAGGGCACAGTCAGCAGCCTAACCCGTTTTCTATCCAGAGAGCTCGTCTACCTCATTTTGTTTCAATGAAACACATTTTTATTTTATATCAATTCAAGTCTAGACTCTTTTTTTTTTTTTTTACCTCCCTCATGGAAGTTATGTCTTTTTCCTTTAGTTTGTTTCTGTGGTCATTAGCAGCATTATGCAAAACATTGCATGTGGATTTTGATTTAATATCCAGCAGAGGTGGGACTATGGACAAGAAAGACTCAAATTAAATTTTGGACGAGATCTGGATCAAATTCTGGATTGTGTAAATTAATCAAGGATTCTTTAACATTGTGAGAATAATTTTTTTGGAAGTGTGGAATGACAGCTGGCTCAACAGGGGGTGATATTAATTTTATTATAATAATAATAATTATTATTATTATCGTTATTATTTTGCTTGGTAAAAGTTTACGCTCACAACCATTGCTGATTTTTGTCAAGAGCTCAGCGTGTCTCTACCCCGCGATGGCCTCAATCTGCCTTTGCCCAGAGTCGACCCAGATGGGCGCCAGCCTCTCCGCGACCCTAATTAGGATTAAGCGGTTCAGAAAATGAATGAATGAAGGTTTACACTACTTGTTAATAAAATAGTTCTTGATAGTATGACGCAATGATTTAGCCATGGTGGTAAATCTCAGGACATGAAACAGCACACATATGCAAATAAACTGAGTAGTAATTGATTGATGAAAAAACAATAACAGACAAAAGGATTGATGAATAAACCCACAGAATTTTGTGGTCGACAGTTAACAGTCTGTCCATTTTGAATGAAAGATGCAGTATCAGATGTCTGTTTCAGATTGAATTAGTCTTCTGATAAGTGATTAAAATATTTGTTAGTGGACTCAGTTTTCTTGAAGCCTCCTGTAGTGCTAATGGTTTTAAAGAGGAATAAAAATTCCTGTGAATTTATTTCTTGTTCTGTTTTGGTTTTTGGGTTAAATGCTGGATATCCTAAGTAGCAAGCACATCTCCAGTAAGGAAATAATCCTAGTTTTAGATTAAACTGGATGTTTCCAGGATTTCATTGTCCTTGGATTTTGCTAAAATACCCATTGGCCAATTTGGAAGTTTAAAAAAAGGTTAACTTTCTTTTGTTGGTAACTTATGAAATGTAATATCATTATTTTTCACTACTAATCATTCAAATATGAGAAAACTATTTTTTTTTATTGTGTGATACTATATAGTTATACAAAATTAGTACTATTTCTAATGTTTTTGCATATTTTTCAATATTGTTACATTTTTAAGTTAATAAGCCAAACTTATTATTATTATTATTATTATTATTCTATTTGTTTTGTCTTCATCTTACGGCTCACACAGAGGTGCATACACTGGTCTTATTGTTTCATGCTCAAGGCCGCATATCGATTTATGCTTCGAAATTCCTCCAAAGAGGTTTATTTATGGACTGTAAGGTGGTGGAAGAGAATGAGGCGTGCATGTGTGTTTTGTCTCAGGGACTTGGTGTCGAGCCAGCGTGTCGTAAACCCCACCGCCTCTTCAAGGAATTTCTTCTCCTTTTTGCCTCCGGCCAGAAGAGCCCCAGTGCGAACATCTCAGGGGGCAACAGGCTCCTCCCCTACACAAGCCACCCTCGGGAGGAAGGAAACTGCAGCCTGTCAGGTTAAATTTTTGAGGAGACGCAAACATGCAAATCTGATTTGGTCTTCAGGTTGTTTTCATCAACACTTTTATAATGGAGGTCTTTTAAGGATTGTAAATTTTAGGCCTTATTATTTCATATTATTATAATTATTATTAGTAGTAGTTAATGTTTTGTCTGGCCGTAGTTGCTGACAACCAGTTTGCCATATATAGACACAAATTGTTTTTGTTCTCAGATGTTTACATTCTACACTTGTTTTGTAGGTGGGGAAGATAAAGGACCCCACAATCCTAAAAGAATCCAAGATGACGTCCATCGCTGCCACTTCAGCTGATGCAGGTTTAAGGCAAAAGAGACAGCTGGATCATGAGAAAGAGAGAAGAGAGCTTTTCTCTAAACAAGCACCACAGGTTCATTTACTATTATTCACTTCTATGTGTATAAGGCGGTGGGCATATAATGGTGGGTAGCAATGATAAAGTGGCTGAAGACAAGCTTGGGAATAAAAACAAATGTTTTTATTATAATGTTTAGAACCTGTGTATGTTTTTTTTTCCCCTGTCACAGAGTTCTGAAAGGAAAGCTGAGAATTCTGAGCCTGAGGGTCAAATCGAGGGGCAGTGCGACACAACTGACTCACCAACCAAACAGGCTAGCAGCGAAGGGGGCGGGTCTGGGCCTGAGCAACCGTTCATCAAACTTAGTCAGGAGGAGTACGGGGAACATCACTCGTCCATCATGCACTGCAGGTGGGTGGGGACGAAAACTATTGCAAAAGATAAGACTGTATCCCAGATGCGATCATTTGAAAATAAAGTTTCTTGGAGCCTGCAAATGCCAGGCGTGCTGTCCAGGGTGTGCATCTCCCTCGCCCAGAGTCAGCTGAGATGGGCGCCAGCTTCCCCGCAACCCTAATAAGTATTAAGAAAAAAGATTAATGAATGAGTTTCTTGGAACATTAGAGTGGAATCTCCTCACATTTCTGTCATACACATCTGCCTAACACATCTGGATCCTTATACCGAACATCTATGCTGAATTTTATTATTTCAGAATAGTATGAATCATAATATCTTTCTTTAATCTCCCAATTCATTCTTATTCACAGCAGAGAGTTTTCATACTACAGTCATCAAAGCTAAAGTTGTATATTCAGGGTTATGAATGAAGTCATGCCATGCAGGGTTGTTGTGGGCGTTTTTAATTGGTAACACCCGTTATGTTTCTGGACAGGGTGGACAGTTCTGGTAGAAAAGTGGCAAGTCTGGATGTCGATGGTGTTGTGAAAGTTTGGTCCTTCAACCCCATTATGCAGACGAAAGCCACCATAATGTCGAAATCTCCTCTGCTGTCACTGGAATGGGCTACAAAACCAGACAGACTGGTGAGAAATAACTTTCTCCCTCTCTAAATTATTTTTAGATCAGTGGATGGAAAGTGGATGTCTACGTGGCATGAAGACTGCATGTCCCAGAATGCAACATCACATTTGCTCTGCTGACTTTAATAGTATAACTCCGTTCCAATAATAATATGCTCCGTTGTAACTCTCATTCAGAGGCTTAGTATACAGAGACCGGAAATAAGTAAATTGACGCCCAAAACTTCAGAAGGAGTATTTGCTGGTGAAAGAAGAAGCTTGTGTCTTGCTGCTTGGCCATAATAGCCCATTTTATGAAGATAGCGCGGAACAGTTCTTGAGCTTGTTTTGAATGTCTTCTGCAAAGTCTGCGGCCTTGGAACGGCGATTTTTCCCCACTGCTTTCTTCACGGAGCGAAGGCATCTTTCTGATGGTCCAGGTCAACCTGGTTGTGGATCTGTGGGAGTCTTACCTTTACTGCAGAATTTTTTACCGTTGACAGACGAATATTCAAATTGACGTCTGTTTGTCGCTGGCTGATGCCTCCCTCTGACTAACCCACAATTCTACATGGAAACACAAAAACAACAAACTAAAACACGATTTTCATGATTAATTTGACCAGGACAAACCGTGAGTGTCCGTCATTGTGATTTAAGCATTATCTACTACTTTTTTTTAATCTCGAAATACCGAACCAGTCATATCACTCGGTTCTCGTGTAGTATTTATTTAACAAAAATAGAAACAAAACCAACTGTGGGGAAAAAAACTTACTAACCCAACATTTAGTTTTTAATTATAGCTGTTATGCAATATTTCATAATTTAGTAATTGAAAGGTGAATTATTTAATTTGAGTTTTTTATGCTACACTAATAACTTTCTCATTGATGCTATTTCTGTGCATTTAGTTATTTTTTGTGACGACTTGGAAGAAAGCTTTTTCCAAGTATTTTAATGTAGTTTGGTCATATATAGGGTGTCTGAAGAATAAGGTGGATGTTTTCTCTTCAGCTGCTTTTGGGCAGTGGGGTTGGCACAGTGAAGCTGTATGATACTGAAGCTAAGAAAAATCTGTACGAAGTGGCTATAGACGGCGCTCATCCAAGGTAAGAATTGAAGTATTCTGCTTGATATTCGTAAAATCTTTTTAAAGAAGCTTCAAAACATCTCCATCCTAAAGAAGTTCCCATCCTGCGAAACGTAGGAACAGCTTCACGGCTGCCATACTTAGAAATTATAACGTACAAGAACTACTCTTTACGGAATAAAGTTTGCTCCTCATGACCAATCATACTGGGCATGCCGCAGTAGTATATTCGTGTGTGTTTCAGGATACTATCGTTGGCCTGCAGTCCCAATGGAACATCGTTCGTGTGTTCGGCAGCAGCTCCTGTGGCGCGTTCAGGCAGTACGGCAGAAACCGGCACACGTATGATGCAGCCCATTTCAGGACAACTGCTGCTGTGGGACACTAAGACCGTCAAACAGCAGGTAAACACCGTGTTTTGGTGCTGATGAAAACTGCCGGTATTCCGGTGATGGTGCTGTAGGGATATGGGATGTAGTGTTATGTCCTTTTCATTTCATTCATGTATTATACAGTTTTGTACAAATTATTCACTCATTAAAACTTAAGAAATGTTGGACATTGTGGGTTGGTGGTGGTGTTAGATGTCACGGAAAAGTCTCTGAGATTGACGTGTACAATAACTAATTGGATATTATTATATATAATAACTTTTTTTTTACTCTCTTTAAAAGTGTTTAGTGTATACTAGGTGGCAACATCAAGAAAACAAAGTAAAACATTTATAGTTTATTTTTACATTTATCAACCATGGCAGAGGCAAGTCAGGAGACCTCTGCGTTTCGAGTGAGCTATGCGATGTGCAGCGTACGCACTCTTTTAAAGTTTTATTATATGCTACACGGAAATACAAGAATACCAAACAAAAACGGGATTTTTAATGTTTTATCGCATTGACCACTCTGATTGGTCTTTCTTAATCCCAGGAAAACAGACCAATCAGATGGTGCCATATACTAATGCACATTATGATTCTGTATTGTTGTACATTACGTTGTGGTGTGTGATCGACTGATTATTGTGTCTTTTTTTAGCTGCAGTTTGCACTAGAGCCAGGGCCTGTGGCTGTAAACTGCATCGCATTCAACCATAATGGGAATCTTTTGGTAACTGGAGCTGCTGATGGTATCATACGCCTGTTTGGTAAGCCAGTCCAGTTTTAATTATTGTTGTTACAGAATCTGCAAATGGAATCTTAAGGAGAGTTTATAAAGTCGTATGAATGCTTAACGTTATTAATATACAGCCAGTATGTAATTAGCATATATTTATGGTGGTAATATATAATCCCATGTTATAGTTTTCAGTACGTCACAGTATATATTGGGTTGCCAAAGTCTCACCTCTACGCTGAGTATTTTTGTTGATGCAGTTTAACAAACGTGGTCTAAAAAAAATTTACAAAACAAGAAAACACATTGAATCAATATTCATACCTCTTGACTATAAGGCTACATGTTTGTGACTTTACATGATTGTGTGTGTGTGTGTGTGTGTGTGTACAGTATGAGTATGTACAGTAGGTTTAGTATAAATAGTAGACCCGCATCAGGTGTCCTGCAGTGCCACACTTAGGGTCGTCTGAGCAACATGACCAGAAAAGCATGTCCGGGATGTTGTCAGAGGATCAGTGAGAAGAGGGTCCTAGAGAAGCCTCAAACCAACAAGCTACTCACTCACTTACCCATTTGCCGAACCGCTTAATTCTATGAGGGTCGCAGGGAAGCTGGCAATATTAGCCGACAACAGTGAAGGCGGGGTACACCCTAAACAGCTTGCCAGACCATTGAACGGCAAGCACACAAATACAATTCACACTCGCACCTAGGGATATCCTTATGTGCATGTTAGCCTAATGACTGCGGGAGGAAACCAGGGTACCGTGAGGAAACCCACACAAGCACTGGAAGAACGTGCAAACTCCACACAGAAGCACCCGAGCCCGGGAATCGAACCCAGGACCTTCTTGCTGTGAGGCGGACGTGCTAAACACTACGCCTTTGTTCCACCCAAGTTATACACGTCTTAGAATATTAACAATCTAATATTTAATGTTTTCTTTATTCCTCTATTCTGTAACACGGACATGCTGTAAGTCTTCTGTTTTTCTTTTTGTGTCGATGCTCTCGGTTTCTGGCTCATTAAACCATACCGCTTGGAAACATGTCCATTCTTTCTCATCGTCACACATTTCATCTGTCCCCCCGTGCAGACATGCAGAGGTATGAAAGTGTTATGAGCTGGAAGGCTCACGATGGTGAAGTGTACAGCGTTGAGTTCAGTTATGATGAAAACACTGTGTTCAGCATTGGCGAGGACAGCAAGGTAAGTGTGTGCGTGTGCGTGTGCATGTGCGTGCGTGTGCGTGCGTGTGCGTGCGTGTGCGTGCGCGTGTGTGCGCGTGCGTGCGTGTGCGCGTGCGTGCGTGTGTGTGTGCATGCGTGTGTGTGTGTGTGCGCGTGTGTGTGTGTGCGCGCGTGTGTGTGTGTGCGTGCATAAGAGAGATTAATCTTTTATCATTACTGCTTTGAGAATAATTCCCTCCAATGATTGTGTGTGTGTGTGTTCTAGTTCATCCAGTGGAACATTCACCGCTCTGGAGTGAAACAGTCAGAATATACACTATCTCAGGACGCTGTGGGACCGTTCGTGCTGTCTGGCTACAGTGGCTATAAGCAGGTCCAGGTGCCTCGTGGACGACTTTTTGCTTTTGATTCAGAGGGACAGCATGTTCTCACCTGCTCCAGTTATGGAGGAGTCATCTATCGGGTACACACACACACACACACACACACACACACACACACACACACAGCCTTACATGGGCTAGCATTAATTTCCTTTAGACTTACTCTACCCTAACCACTAGTTGCCTAACCGTAACCCTGACCCTAACCATACCCAAACCTTAAATCATGTTCATCTTAAAATGTATGATTTTACGCTATAGGGGCTTGTAATTTCGTCCCCATATCGTAACTGGGTAAACCAGGGGTGTCCAATCTTATCGGCAAAGGCCTGGTTTATGTGCATGTTTTCATTCAGCCACACCTTCCACCTGTCTGAAAGTGAAATCAATTAACATAAACAGATGGGTGTAGCTTTTATTTCTCCCTTGTTTGTTCTCGCCTAATTTTAGTCGTGCCAATTCCCTCCCATCAAGTGTTGCCTCCCTATCACATACGACTACCACCAACCAAAAAAAGGGAGGGGAATAAGCATGCATGTGCCCCCTCCGCGACGAATTGCTGCGCATGCACATTTTGAGGCGGCGCATGGATTGGTTAGTGATCGCTGTGATTGACAGGGGAGCATACCCCCCCCCTCCCAGGAGAGCTCAGACAATTAGCTCCCGTGAACTCCCGGTCGCAGATGGCTGCGGTATCAACCTCAATTTAAACTTGCAATCTCCAGGTTAATAATCTTGCACCTTATTGATGCGCCAATCGGTAGCCCGGAAGGTGTAGCTTTCAACATTGTGTTGTAAAAGATCGGTATAACTAAAACTACAGGTTCACTAATATTTACTAATGTTTTTTTTTTTATGGAATCTATATATATTTCTACTCGAAGATGAATTTTACTTGTTACTATTATGTTAGGAAGGGCAAGATAGTCAGTGCTATTCACTTTGCCTGTACTTTGGTCATAATGTTTTGGCTGATCGGTGTTTTACAGTAAATGTGTTTACCGTGGATATTTTAATGTACTGATTTACTAATGTTCAACATAACTCTGTGTTTGTGTCAAAAGCTAAATAAAGGAGCTGCTGGTCTGGAGAGTGTGTTGTCGCTGGGAGGGCATAAAGCTCCAGTGGTAACGGTGGACTGGTGTTCAGCTGTGGATTGTGGAACCTGCCTTACAGCATCAATGGATGGCAAAATCAAACTGAGCACGCTCCTCGCACAGAAACCCTGATGAAAGAAAAGTGATTATATCGTTCATTATTATAATGATAATTTTTATGTAGTGCCTCTCTCCATTTCTTTATTAGTTTCAGGAGTAAAAACAACTGATTGATAGCATACCTTTAATCGATAGTTCTCAGCTAAAATCCCATCATACTTTGGTAATGCTGCCCTAATTCTCTTAAAGTAGTAAAGGTAGTGTTAAGGTCGTAGCATTTACGTAATATACATTATTTTCTTGGCATGTGCAGTCACAAAACACAATTTTTTTCACTTCATGTAAGAAATGTGGACGATATGATAAGAGATCATGTAAACATTTGGTGAAATTAATAGTGAAAATAAACTGACTGTGGACGTGCAGGATTTGGTCTAAACAGCTATGAGAACAAAACACCCACTTGTCTGTTAGAATGATCACAATCCTCTAGAAGCAGGGCATAAAGCTTCACAGATGGGATGTGCTGGTGTTTTAAAGTAAATTAGATTGATTGTTCTGGTACTTTCCACCTGCCAAGGACTGGGATGTATTAGGCTGAAAGTGAAAGTCAGTTCAAGAATTTTGTGCGTTGGAAGCAGGAAAAATTAGCACACATGAGAATCTGAGTGATGTCAAAAAGGGGCCACATTGTGGTTAATAACAGGGTCTAATAATTTATAAAACAGTTGATGCACCTGGGAAGCACAGGGTGGGACATCTGGTTCAGTCCCACAGAAGAGATACCGTCACACCAACTAAAAGCTAGCAATGTTAGAAAAGACTCAGAGCACATAGCGCATCTCAGCTCCCTAAATATGAGGCTGCCTAGCTGCAGACCAGTCGGCTGGTGTTTATGTTATGCCTCCTTTGTGTAGGTGATGGTGAGCCACAGAATCATTTGAACACTTTGTTTACTCAGGTTGTCTTTTGTATTATAAAAAATAGAAACAGTGAAGTGTTATAAATAAACAACAATAAAGTAACTCAAATATTTATCTTTTTACTGCCTGTAGAATTGGAGTGGACATATAACATTCACCTTAATGCAAATCCAAAGGAGCATCCATTCATCCTTTAAGCTCAGTAAAAACATGAGCCTTCCAGAAGTAAAAGACTCATTCTGTGCACATTTGATTCAGGAGCCAACAGTGGAAGAGTTTAAAGAAGAGCAATATCTGCTAAATTCTATTGCATGGTCAGAGCCGTTGGAGAAAGGCCTTTCTGTGAATCAAAGCAGCAGCCCTGCCAAGAGCTTCTTTGTGATTCAGGGCTCATCAAAGCGAAGTGTAGGTGATCAGCTTGTGGTTGAAGTCCATGTGCGGAATTTCTTGGGTCTGCCTAAGAAACATGGTGGGGATTTCCTGATAGCTCGTTTGCATTCACCCAAGCTCAAAGCTGGTGTTGCAGGGAAGGTTCACGACCACAATAATGGGAATTACACTGTACTGTTCCCACTGCTGTGGGCTGGAGAAGTGCAGGTTCAAATCACCATGGTACACCCGAGTGAGGCAGTGGTGGTGCTCAAGAAATTGCAAAATAAAAGGCTCGACAGAGTTTTTTTTAAAAGCAAATTCCGCTCTGGTGCTATCACAGAAATTACAGAGTGCAATGTGTGCCTGCCATTCAACCAAAAGCCCCTCTGTAACTACACTGATCCTGTAACCGGAGATCCCTGGTACTGCTACAAGCCGAAAAATTTAAAGTGTGACACTCGAATCGATCATGAAATAGGAGGATACAGAACCAACATTGCTACGAAATATGAAAAACAGTTCTTCAAGGAGTAAGTTATCAGTTCAGTCTTTGTGGATATTTTAAATAGCTTAAACTTTAATTATCTAATCATTCATTCACTCATCCATATTCTTCCGCTTTTTTCGGGGTCAGATCGCACGGCAGCAGCCTAAGCAGTGAGGTCCAGAAGTCCCTCTCCCCAGCTACTTCCTCCAGCTCTTCTGGGGGGACGCCAAGGCGTTCCCAGACCAGCCGAGACATTTAGTCCAGCCATGACATTAAGGGACATGGCCGAAAGCCTTTTCCAAGTCCACAAGGCACGTGTGGACTGGTTGGACAAACTCCCATGCCCCCTCCTGGATCCTGTACAGTGTTTAGAGCTGGTGTGCTGCAGCCGGAACAAAAACACATTGTTCCTCCTCTCCAGTACTCCTGAATAGACTTTTCAAGGTAGGCTGAGGAGTGTGATTCCATGATAGTTGGAACACACCCTCCGGTCCACTTTCTTAAAAAGGGGAACAACCCCCCGGTTTGCCAATCCAGAGGTATTCCTCGATGACCACGTGATGTTGTAGAGATGTGTCAACCATGATAATCCTACCACATACCGAGCCTTGAGGTATTCAAGGCAGATCTCATCCACCCCCGAACTCCGGCCAGCTTTTTAACTACCTCAGTGACCTCAGCCTTAGTAATAGGCAGACCCCCCTCTGAACCCCCAGGCTCTTCCTCTTCCACAGAGGGAATGTTGGTGGGATTGAGGAGGTCCGTGAAGTATTACTTCCATCTTCTAACAACATCCCCAGTCAAGGTGAGCAGCTCCCCATTTCCACTGTTAACAGTGTTTGTGGAGTACTGCTTCCCCAAACTGAGGCACCGGATGGTAGTTCAGAACCATTTCCAGGCCCTTAACAAACTCCTCCCACACCCGAGATTTTGCAGCCCGGGCTGCAGCACGTTTGGCCTGTCTGACCCGACCGCTGCCTCAGGAGTCCCACAGTCCTGATAGGCCTCCTACTTCAGCTTGACAGCCCCCCTCACCGCAGGTGTCCACCACCTGGTTTGGGGGTTGCCTCCATGACAGGCACCGATGACCTTCCGGGCACAGCTCTGGGTTGCTGCCTCAATAATGGAGACATGGAATATGGCCCATTCGGACTCTATGTCCTCGGTCTCCATTGGGATGTGGTGGTAGCCAAACGTTCCCAGGAGACCCTAACTACACGCTTGGGTCTCCCAGGTCTGAAGGGCAGCCTTCCCTGCTATCTAAGCCACCAGGTGGTGATTGGTTGACAGCTCAGCTTCTCTCTTCACCTGAGTGTCCAGAACATGCAACCGCAAGTCCGATGACACAACTAGAAAGTCGATTATTGAACTGTGGCCTAGGGTGTCCTGGTGCCATGTGCACTTATGGACACCCTTATGTTCGAACATGGTGTTCGTGATGGACAAACCATAACAAGCACAGAAGTCTAACAACGAAACACCATTCGGGTTCAGATCGGAGAGGCCGTACCTACCAATCACACCATTTCAGGTCACATTGTCATTGCCCACATGGGCGTTGAAGTCTCCCAGGATGACAAGAGAGTCCACAGGGGGAGCACCCTCTAGCACACCCCGTAAGGACACCAAAAAGGGTGGGTATTCTGAACTGCTATTTGGTGCATAAACACAAACAACAGTCAGGGACCACAGTAACCCTCGTCCAGGCAAGGGAAACTGTGTCCCTGATGTAATTTTTCTCATGGAGGTCTTGTGGACACGCTTAGCCTGGACCTTCACCTAGGACCTGTTTTCCTTGGGTGACCCTACCAGGGGCATAATGCCCCCGACAACATAGCTCCCAGGATCATTAGGACACGCAAACCCATCCACCTCCATTTTGTCATAATATACAAATTTCAATATTATGCCCAACCTACAGCATGGATGACGATTACTTATTAGCTATCATGAATGCTTATGGTTTTGCATGAAGAGACAACAGTAGAAAAGTGCTCTGGCGGCTTACATAAAATATTGATGTAAAACCTTGAAAGTAAGAAACATAGCCTATATCCTTGCCTCAGTCAATCACTGTCAAAGTGTCACTGCTCTGCAACTCAGCTGGTACCTATTTACTTTGAATGTGCTAGGAGTTAACTAAACTGGATATCATCTCATCACACTTTCTTATGTGTTAGTTCTAAGTCAGCACAGTTTTGGAATTTTGCCAAACCGGGCAAGGACTACAGGTGCAATCAGTGACAATGAAGCAGCAGTATATCTTCCAAAGCAGTGATGTGATCTTCAGCCTAATCTGTGCTTTTGTGCATTTTGTGATAATTGCTAGACAGACACAGGTTGTTTAGCCAATGTGGATTTTGATGTGTATATAAATAATAATTCATTTATTATGATTGCTTTTTTGTATTGGTGAATTGAAAATTACAGATGGTAACAAGTTGAAATAGAACTCAAATTTGGGACACTGAAGAGATAGGTGGACACCACTCTTTTTAGTGGAGCTCCTGGGCAGAGCCCCTTAGATATGTTACATGACTGGAATGGTTGTCCCATATCCATGCCCTCAAAGGACATCCAATATGGCCACCATGTCCCCAATATAAAAGGTTAATTATTAATAATGAAACCAAAACCAAAAAACTTTATCCCCTACTGCCCAGACTCACACAGATCAGCAGGCAAACTTTTGCAGAGTAAAACAGCACCAAACATTATTAGGAGTACATAGCATGTACATAGTACATAGCATGAACTTGTTAAATGGATAATTAATCTTACAAGACAGGTCATACAAATTTACTAGTAAAAGGTGGTGAAAAGACCGAATGGCCCATTGCAACAGGTCCAGTGCACCATATTGCTGGAGCACACCTCACAAGATTGCACGTCACGGTTGAAAGTCTTTTCTTAATCCACAAAGCACATATGGACAGATTGGGCAAATTCCCATGCCCCTCCATGATCCTGTAGAGTGTATAGAACTGGTCGAGAGAGCTGCTGCAGGGACGAAAACCACATTGTTTACCTTACCTGAACCCCCAGAGTCTTCCTTCTTTACAGAGGGCATGTTCATCTGATTGAGGAGGTTCTTGAAGTATTCCTTCCACATTTCAAACAACATCCCCAGTCGAGGTGAGCAGCTCCCCACGTCCAACGTAAACACTATTTGTGGGGTACTACTTTCCTTTCCTGCGGTGTTGACATGAGGAAGAAACCTTAAGATTAACCAGGCTCAAAATGGAAACCCTTCCTCATTTGGGTGAAAAGATAAAAATACAAACCATATGAAAGAAACCTCTTACGATCCAATATGTAGTCCAGTTTGTTATTCCACAATAGTAAGTCCTAAATAATTGTAGATAAAGAGTTTATATCACCAGCAGTGAAAAGTCATCTTCACAGTCACTGAGTGATCAGTGATCCCAAATGGATCTTCATCAGCAGGAGCAAGGGGCTTCCAAGGGGCGGCACGGTGGCATAGAGGTTAGCATGTCTGCCTCACAGCAAGAAGGTCCTGGGTTCGATTCCCAACTCAGGCGTTTCTGTGTGGAGTTTGCATGTTCTCCCCGTGCTTGTGTGGGTTTCCTCCGGGTACTCCGGTTTCCTCC
>JBCNYG010000024.1:20180700-20194697 GCA_039654305.1 Porochilus rendahli
AAAACACACACACACACACACACACACACACACACACACACACACACACACACACACACACACATACACACACACACCTGTTTGTCCAGCAGGGGATTTAACAAATGACAAAATATACTCATTCTTTTATTAAATTAATAATAAATAGGAGGAGGCATGATGGTGTAGTGGTCAGCGCTGTGCGGCTCACAGCAAGAATGTTCTGGGTTTCTGTGTGGAGCATGATTTTCCTGTGCTTGCATGGGTTTCCTCCGGGTACTCCGGTCCAAAGACGTGCACATTAGGCTGACTGACTGTTCTATACTGCCCTAATGTATGTGAGTGTGAACGGTTGTGTGCACTGGCCCTGTGAAAGTCTGGCGAGTCGTTCAGTGTGTACCCCTTATTTAACTGTAGTGAGCTGAAATGGACACCAGTCTCCCAATAACTGTAATATAGGATTAAGCAGTTTGTAAAAGGACTGAATGAATATTAATTTGCTATTTATAGCATGACTGTCTTTGCCTTTTTTCCTTATACTTGTTTAATTTTCTACATGTAGAAGTTAAAGAAAGGTCTTTATAATACCTAGCTCAGTGGTCAAGGCTCTGGGGTACCAATCAGAAGGTTAAGGGTCCAAGTTCCAGTACCACCAATCTGCTGCTGTTGGGCCCCTGTGCAAGGAAACTGCTGTTGTATCAGTGAGATATTTCTACAAGTTGCTTTGGATAAGTGTTACATGTATACTGGCACCACACGTATTCTTTTAACTGTGTGTTGTGGTGTCACACTTTTTACTCAAGTTTCTATAGCATATGCCTTGTACACCTTGTGTATACCTTGTATGTTATCTTGTGTTGCATCATGGTTTTGGATAATGTATGCTGGGAGGACAGAAACATCTCTCAGAAGAAACACTCTGATTAAATTCATGTATTAATTCTGTAAGAAATATATATTCTCTTTATATACAACTACTGGGGAAAAAACCATTAAATTGGTCATGGGTCTCTTTTTTTTTGTTGATGGTTGTATGTACAAAGCATACAATTCTTTTCTTATTCTTTTCCAGTTTGCTGAGTGTGTGTGTCTCTCTGTGTGTGTGTGTCACTGGTTAGCACTGTCACCATAATGAGAACATTTAGGGTTCGATTCTCAGCCAAGGATCTTTCTGTATCGAGTGTACATGTTTCAGGTTAATATCAACAGTGGTCTATTATATATAATTAAAAAAATAATACAATAAAAAAATCAGACAAGACAAACAGTATAAAACAGCAGCTGGATGCAATGTAAGCAATAGAGAGTGATGATTAAACATGTAAACAAACCAGAAAACAAACAAGATGTAGCAATAAACTAAACTACATATTCAGTAGAAGTTTTAGAAGTAGAGTTTAATGAAGGAAATGAAGATATGTAAACGGTGAAACATGGCTGTAGTTGGATGACAGCAGGGGTGAGGACTTGGTTATGGACTGCAGATTCTGGGAGGCCGAGTTCTTGGAGCTCAGGGTGTTTGTGAGAGCATCGACCTTGATTGTGGAACCGCTCATTTATTTCAGGATCATTTTACTTCCTGACAGCAGTTACATTCATTCCAAGAGTTATGAGCTAGTAAACTTAGCTAAATACATAAAGAACTCTTTATGCTGCTTGGTGCTATGGTGCTTCAGCCTTTTTTTTGGTTTCATCTTCACTTATTATTCAGTTTTTCACTTGAAGCATATTAAACAATCCCTGCATCAGAGCTAAGAGGAGAGGTGGGACTGTCTCCTACTGTTTTGTAAATTATCATTAGTATATACCACACAGGAATGGCGTGATCTGATCAGTCCGCTATCTTAGGTTTAAAAACATTATTATGATTGGATAGTGCTCGAATCAAAACGGATGGCAGACACTCACGGCTGTCAGTCACTTGGAGGATACTTGGACATAATTGTCACGCGTTAAATTGGATCTCAATGTTGTTTCATTTTTCTTATGTTTCTGCGTGGTGTATACTAAAAAAATACTTTTACAGAACATGGTTTACTTACATTTCTGTGCAGTATGTACTAAACTCTTAATGAGTGGGCTCAAATTACACCATTAGCGACATCTTTTCGATTATCAGGCTTAGTGGATGTCGCTGAATCCAATTGTCTGAATGGACTATTCAGCGACATTCACCGTAACCTTATAATTACAAGTTATTTTCTTAGATATTTTCTAAATATTATTATCACTGGATGAGGATACATGGCGAATGCTAATTAGGGTGTTGCAGTGTTATAATTAAACATTTTGCCTTGTAATTTAACAGTAAACAGATGCCAGCCTTTCAGGAAACACAGTACTATTAAATAATGTTGTTAATAAAACTTATTCTAAGGCACTGCAGGAATATAAATAAACAATCAGAATGATATCAGGCTAAATGTGATTCACATGTAGAAACATTTAGTGTTCTATTCCCTGAGGAAATCATAGGACATCAGTGCCACACACCACCCTCTTTCAATGCTGTACACCTTCTCTTCTCTCATTCATTTCATCCACAAGGTTTTTCAGTCTTCCAAGGTGGTGAAGGGCTCTAAAAACAGAGTACAAAACATCATCACGTACAGAAGCGGATACAAAGTGGTACGAGTATGAACTAATGTGTAAAAGATGGCACCATGTGCTGTTGTAGAGAATAATCAGTAATAAGGTGGTGAGATACTGAATAGGGAATTGTGACATTGGCTGACGCTGATGTTATTGCTCAGTAAAAGTGTATTGAGTCCATGTATATCTCAGCACCCTATTTGAATTTTTAAGGTTGTGGAGCTTTCACGAAACTAGTTCTCCTGATCGGTTGTTATAACACCGATTCAACAATCATTGCTTCACTAGCTCTCTCTTCAGTTTTAGCTCTAGGGTGGCGTAGTGGTCAGCATGTCCGCCTCACAGCAAGAAGACCCTTGGTTTTTGTGTGAAGTTATACTTGTGTGGGTTTTCTCCAGGCACTCCGGTTTCCACCCACAGTCCAAAGATATGCCCGTTAGGCTGATTTACTGTTAAGTGTGAGCGTGAATGGTTGTGTGTGTCACCCTGTGATGGTCTGGCAAGCTGTCTGGGGAGTATCGTCCCTTCGCTCAGTATTGGTGGAGATAGGCTCCAGGCTTCCCCTGACTGTAGTAGCAGGATTAAGCGGTTTGGTAAATGAGTGAGAGTGAGATGAGTTTTAGCTCTTTTAATACACCAAAATTCTAAATGATCATCTCTTATTATAGCAACAGTTGCACATGCGTTTAAATTTGTTTGACGTGCCTGATGAAGTACCTATAGAAGCAATAATGCATTTGAAAGAATCACATTAATACAAAGCTTACAGCCTATGCTGCTTTTAAGTTAATCAACACCTTCAGACCAATCAGAATCATTTATTCTACAGCACTGTAGTATATTAGAGAATGAACCGTTCGAGATATTGAACTGACCTTTTTAATGATTGTCCACCGGGAGCTAAATCATAATTTTCAATATCTGCTTGAGAAACCTGGAAAAACAGACAATGAAGTTACAATGTCTTTCATTCATTCATGTTCTGAACCACATGATCTTAATTCGGGTCATGGGGAGGCTGGCGCCCACCTCAGCCGACTCATGGGCGAGGTCAGGGTACACCCTGGAAGGCTTGCCTGCTCATCGCAGAGCAACACACACACACACACACACACAAACACACCTAGGGGCATTTTGAAACAGCCAATTGGCCTACTGTGAATGATTTTGGACTGTGGGAGGAAACAGGAGTACCCGGAGGAAACCCATGCAGACAGAGACGTCCGGGAATCGAACCCAAGACTTCATGTTGTGAGGCGGACGTGCTACCCACTGCGCCACGGTGCCGCCCAGGTTACACTGTCATTATGTAATATATTTATAAACAGTAAAGCTTCACACACTGAGGTGTGCCTCAATTTTCTTTGGAATTTTCACCCCGTCAGGGAAGACTACCCAATCATACAACCTCTTCCAGGAAGGCAGGGCAACTGTCACCATGTCCTTCCAAGGCACGTGATGCCAACTGAGTGTTGAGGAAAGCACTATACACTGTCACTTATAAAACTAGCCAATCAGGGAAGGGAGTGTATGCCATTGCTCTTTCCTTGAGAGCTCACCAACTAGCTCACAGCCACGGATGGCATCCCTCAGGGCTCGAATTCATGAACTCTTGGTGATAGGGCGAATGTTTTTCTGTTGTGTCACTCGGAAGTATCTTATTTACCCACGATGTGCTTAATATTCTTTAAATAGTTGCAATATAAATATAACATTTATTTATTTAACATATTAACATTTCTGTTTTATAAAAGATCAGTTCACTTATAGACTTTTCTGTACCTCCTGCTCATCGTGGCCCTCTATCTGTATTAGTGGATCTGAGACAGGTCGGCTGCAGATGTTTTGTATTTCATCCTTTTCTTGGGTTATTTTCTGCTCCACAGCCTGGAGGCTGAACAGCATCTGTTTAAGGGCTTCAACTGGACCAGGGTGTTTCCTGCTGCTGTAGCCTGAAGAGAAAGAGCCTAAAGACTGAGACACACATAAGGAACAGAATGATTTGAGCGGGTATCATGATTAAAAAAGATAAGTCGCCTTGAAAAGTCTTCCTTAACAATAGTTTGCATCTTAATAAATTCTTGTTAAGGTCTATTCGCCTTAATGCCCCTTGAATGTTCCTTAAACATTTTAGGGACGCTGCCAAAGGTGCCAAGGTGTTCCCTCCATATTCCTCAAATCTCAGACTGATCAAGCATCTGAGGAACATGCTGGACAAAGTCTTTGTGTTTTGTCCTATTGGCTGGGCTGCCCAAGCCTTTACGTCTAAAACCGGACTCTGTTCCTACGGAATCCCTTCATAAAAAGTCAAACGATGACAACGGATGGGAGCAGCGCCTCCCCCGAAGAAACCAGCAAAAGGTAAAAGCGTTTAGTATGCGGGGAGTTTTATCACCTAAAATGTCGCGTAATGATTGTTTACTTGCGGTGGACAACCCGAAACATCGAGTTCACCTCACATCCGGGAAATGGTTGCTTCGCATTGGTTCATCCCCCACTAGTAATCCACAGGATTCAATTGCCCAGTATAGTGCTTTTAATGGTCTTTTAATTTAAAATAAGTAGGGGTGCCAGGAAAAAATCGATTTACGTCAGAATCGTAATTCTTATTCATTTGCATTCTGAATCCATCCAAAATTTTAAGAATCGTTGAAAAGTTTTTTCCCAACATTTCCAAACTCACTCCCAGTGCGTACCGTTTGTCCAGACGCGGCCGCCGTCATGAATTATTCCAGTGAGTGGCGCCTACAGAATTAGCTTTTAGCCTACAGCCAGCGCCGTCTTCGCTGAAGGCAAATGTGCACTTCAGATTTTACAATTTTCCGGGTACGAAGGAGCTTGACATGACATGTGCGGTGTGCAAAATCTGCAAAATAAAAGTCAACTATTTCGGGAACACTTCAAATCCCCGAGCCCACATCTTACACCTTCACCCGAAGCTGAAAGAACCGGAGCCACAGGCACGAACAACTCCTGACCAACGCCATCACTTTACTAAACTCCCTACCAACTCTGAACCAGCAAAGCGGATCAGTACATCTACAGAACCAGTCGTCTAGTAATAGAATTTCTTTCTTATAGAAGAGTTGTTCCTCGCTTATAGAAGAATGGAGTTACTTGTGAAATTGGCTCCTTTTGTTTGTAATGGTTATGAATCAAAAATCGGTTTAAATTGAGAATAGATTCTGAATCGAATTGAATCGTGAGTTGTTTAGATTCACATCCCTGAAAATAAGCATTCTATTGCTTAAACGTATTACATTATGCACAGATTACGCTGTAAGAATGACCAACACTGGTACTCTTTAATGACACAGTTTAGGAAATGAAATACAGAGACCAACTGTTTTGTTTTTACCTTCTCTTTTGTGTCCATCTGAGATTTATCAGCAGTAATTTGTTCGTCACTGGCACCTACTGGTACCGGAGACTTACTGTAACAGAAAAAGATAATATAATCAAGTGTGAGCATTCTAGATAATGTTTACTTTAAAGGTTAACTGTACTGGACATTTTCCATCAATGAATTTTGGAAAATACAAGCAAAACGGTGTTGCTGCTACCGATGTGTTGTAAATATATTTTAAATCTATTAAGATCTATTAAATAAATATATAAATGGAATTACAATGTTACTGGAGGATTGTCCCATGAACGCTCAGCCTCTAAAAGCACCTCTGTGTTTCCTGGACTTCCACGCTGCTCTTTATCTGAATCAGAGAAACCTAAAGAAGGGGACCTCAGGACATCCTCCGCCCTTTGAATAAGAGAGCCGATTTTATCGCCTGAGAAGTGGTGCAGTGGAGTTTGGGTTAAAGGAAGAAAAAAATTTATGTTTTGCTCTTTAAATTTCACAAATAAATTATTTTTTAATCATGATAAACATTTCAGTTCACAGACCTCTAAAAAGTTCTTCCTTATCCCCAGTTAGCCCTCTGAAGTTCTCTTGACCTTTCGGACTTTCATCAGTGTTCCGCTCCAGCTTGTTGACCCACTCTGGAATATCCCGAGTCCTGACATTACCGTCATATTCCTCTAACCAGGCTGGGTACTTCAGATCAGGAACACTACTCATCCCAGAAAACTGCATGTCTGACTTGTGACTGGTCATCCATCTTGGAAGGTGATGGGATGAACCAGAGCGCTGTTTATATATTTTTGTGGACAGAAAAGAGCTGGAGTGCTGGGATGCACGCTTACATTTCAAACTTCCCGTCAGTAAGTCATCCACACACAGATTTCTCGATGTGGAAGAACAACCTGATGATATATTTAATGCTCCAGCAGGTCTGGAATGAGATCTAGCACTCGAGTTAGCGCTGTTCCCCAGTCTGGAACTTTCTACTCGAGAGAGAAATGCTGAAGTGCGGGTCACAGGGAGAGAACCGTCAACAGGAAGTAGCAGCAGATCATCGGTGGTCACGCTGACGTGGTCTGATTGTCTGCGTTCTGAAGCGGTGGGAAGCTTTAAGAAGTCCAACTCTTGGTCTGTAAGGCTTTCTTTTAGCACTGTAAACAAAACAAGATTAGAGAAGCAATGGTATTCTTCATATGGCACCTTTACCTAAATTGTAGTAGTCCAAGCACATCTAAGAAGTAACATAACTCGAAGCTTCTTCCAGTCTTTTCAATGTAATCACTATAAAACCATTTACAACCAGTACAAGACAATCAAGTGACATCGGCTGCTTTGTCATCTACATGGTACCCTGTTAAGTAATAGAACAATTAACAAAAGCAACAAGGCCGTGGGTTTGATCCCTGTAGTCGGTAAGGGTGTTTCTGAGTGATGGGTTTCCTCTTGATACTCTGGTTTCCTCTCACAGTCCAGAAACATGGACGTTACATCAGATGGTAACCGTGAATCCATGTCAGTGGATCTTTGTCCCAAAGAATAGGGCTTAAAACATATCTCAGGCGACGTGAAGGCAGGGTACACCCTGAAGAGCTTGTCAGTCTATCATAGGGTCAACACACACAACCATTCACAATCACACTTAGGGGCAATTAACCCGCAATTAACGTGCTTGGACTGCAGGAAGAAAACGATGCACCCAGAGGGAACCCACACAAGCATGGAAAGAACATGCAAACTCTACTCAGAAAGATGCGAGCCTGGGAGTCAAACCCAGGACCTTCCTGTTGTGAGGCGGACGTGTTAACCACTGTGCCACAGTGCCGCCCATTTTAGTGTAATATCAGTAATTTATATGCGATAGTGCTGAATATTTCAACCTCATTAATTTATATGTTTATAGCAATCTATTTTTAAATGAAACCTGCACATTACAATTAATAAAACTCACAATATTTAGTCATTAGATATAACAACAAATTGCAAAAAAAAAAAAATTTGCGCTATGTTACTGGTAAAATTCAATAATCTCTTATACCGTCTCGGTTTCCATATCCTGAGCGCAGTGCCCGAGGAGTGTCCTGTTCCTTTGGAAGCTCCAGCTGCCCAACAGAGGACGCGGAAGACTGAAAATCAGCAATGTACGCATCCAGAGCATCGGAGGCCGACTCATAATGCCTGTCTTTGTATTTGATAGTGGGACGTGGCTCAGGATGCAAAGAGCTTCTCAGCCGTCCCGAGCTGGCTAGCAATGAAGTGACGGTTGATTCCGGAGATGGAACACCGCCTCCAGACGCCATGGTCCATGCAGTGTATCACCATTATCCAGATTCTGTAGCAATCAAACAAAACAAAATTCAAATGATTCATTCATTTTAGGGGCTTTTGAGTGAAACTTCAGATCAATTTTTCTTTCAGTTTAAATAGATGTTGAAGTTTTGACACAGTGATGTCCTTTGAACAATATACTTTTTTCTACTAGACCTAAAGTGTTTTCGTATTTTCTTTCAAATAAAGGGGATGAATGATATGAAGGTGCAAGGTTGGGAATAACTTTTTCAACAATACTATGTGGTCTCACCCGTAACAGTTGCGGTGGATGATTACAAATACTTAATGCTCATTGATTTGATTGCAGTGAACAATAAGTTTACATTTTGTTTGCCATTTATTTTTCATACAAAACATGGAACGGAGCAAAGTAGGACTTGATAGTGGTGCTAACGGCTAATCGTAGTGGCGCACCATACTCAAGAAATCATTGACTTGACTTTGCCTGGGTTGTATCCATCCCTTATGTCTGCATCCGCACGGCGATACTGATTGACTGTTAAGCACTGCAATACTGAATGGCTGTTGTTGATCACGATTCTGATTGGCTGTTTGCTCTTTGACGGCTACTTGAAATGTGCTGCTACTGTACACACCGTAATGTAAACATTTTGGGGTTTTTTTATGGCATCCAAATTGCAACAAATTAAAATAATCCTATTGTATTGCTTCTACTGTTTCCCACAAAACATGGCTGTAATTTTAAAAACATCAACACAATAATAAATTAGCTATGAATATAAAAGAAACAGCTTGCAAAAATCTCATAGGAGTATTTTATCTTCATTATTATTATAATACCCTTGATTTGACCTGATGGATTACGTCATTCGTTGTTAAGCTACTGACATTTATTGCATAATATCTGTTGCATCTATCTATGCATCTGGTGGCATAGTGGTTAGCACATCAGCCTCACAGCAACCAGGTCCTGGGTTTAAGTCCTGGGCTCGGGGAGAGCGATTGTGTGGAGTTTGAATGTTCCCCCTGTGCTGTGTGGATTTAAGTTTCCCCCCACAGTACAAAAACATGCACATTAGGCTAATTCACTGTTCCAAAGTGCCCCTAGGTGTAATTGTGAATGTGTGTTTGCCCTGTGATACACAGTTGGCTGGAATATGTTCCAGACTCCCCACGATCCTAAAAGGTTTAAGCGGGTCGGCAAATGGATTGATGGGCTTCTTCTTGTGTGTGTGTTTGCCCTGTAATGATCTGACAAGCTGTTATGGGTGACCTGCCTTTTCCCCAAATCAGCTGAAATGGGCTCTGGAACCCTAGTAGGAAGAAGTGGGCTGGCAAATGAATGAATGATCCACTAGTCTATTTTGATTAATATATTGTACTGATTTGGTTTTATTAAGTTTTAATTAACTTTAAATAATTTCAGAAAACACTTATAATAATTGAGGTGCTATGTTTGACAATAAAGTTAACTATGTGAAGATGTTTGCATAACGTTGCATTTATAAAAGGCACAAAACAACTTAAAACTTGATATAGAGTCTGTAGTTTACATATTAGCTGATTAAAGTACTTCTCCACTCAGTTAGCAAAGCCACCGCCTTTAATATGATTGTTTTGCTATGCGGTTGTCAAGCTAACGGCTTTCACGCTAACAATAATAACAATAAGGCCTTAATTACTGTGTTATTACACACTTTAACTGCAACACCTTTATAATTATTTTAGAGAAAGCTTACCGCTAATCCAGTGTAAGGTATTACAAAGTTTATTTGTGAGTAAAACAACCTAATGTCAGAAGTTTGCAAGTTAACAGTAGCACTGCTACTGAAACTGCTAAAAATCGAACAGCTGAGTTTGCCGCGCCTCAACGCGCATGCGCAGGCGCTAGGGTCACGTGACAATCTGGAAACGACTCATCGCAGATTGAGCAGAAAAATAAAGTATATCGCCTCTCTTTAGTGCGTTCAGCGGAATCACATGAGGTCAATATCTTTTTAATTGACTAAATTAATTATTGACACTTGCCGAACATAATTATAACGTCTCAGTGTTAACAAGTGAGGCGAATTACGGCTTTTTTCGGTGAGTCGGATCATTTGAATCAGTTCACCAAAAAGAGCCGACTCTTTCATCTGCCCGGCGGCCCGAGTAGCTCCTCTCTATGACATCATCAGCTGATTTAACCCAGTGAACTGTATTCCATAAATAAGGTTCAGTGGATTAACATACACCTGGGAAATCCCACCTGCAGAGCTTATGTACTGATTCATAGTAACAGTGCACGTGACTCTCTCTCTCTCTCCGTCGAAGCAGGGGGTTCCCTTATGACGTACAGTTTTTGGGACGTCACCCCATGACGTCACTGATCATGATTTTACAAACCGGACATTATCTGAAACAAAGGTGATACAGCTAAGTCTTTACCTTGGCCTGATGATGAACCTAAGCTTCAGGATTTGCTGATGGAACACTTTGCTTCTCGGACATTTGGTGTACTTGTCAAGCGGAATGCAGTAAAGCGTGCATGTACATCTTGACGTGGGCTGCGATCATGCTGAATGTTGATCTTAATGGCAATCACAAAGGAAGAAAAATGACGTTCAAAGAATTCAGCACAAATCTGGAACATCTGAACATGACATATCAGTATAATTTGATGCCCTTGAAGAACATTGATTAAAGAAAGGTTGCTTGAAGTGTTCCGAGTAAAAAGTCAAGCTGTAAGCATGAACTCAACATTTGGGACTGATCATAACCCTAAGTATATAGTCCATAGGGATACATATGCAACCTCAGAGAACCTTGCCTTCAGGTCCTACCATCATTCTCCTCGACTTGCCATTACCAAAATGATCAGGTAACAGAAGATTTCAGAACATGTGGCTTAGTATACAGCATTTCCTCACTGGGTCAGAGCAGTTTATCTCATGACGCGTTACACAATGTATGTGAAAGTGTTAGAGAAGAAAAAGATAATGTTATAAAAGAAGACTGCAAAAACAACACTACAGAAGCATTAAAAACGGTTGGTTTCATTGTTTTAAATGAAGTTGGCTGGGCTGTAAACTCAGGAATAGCCTTCGATTTGTGTTGAAGTCACTGTGTGCACTCATGAGGCAAGAATGTAATTGCCAGTCCAACTCAATCCTACTGTCAACCACACCCTTTACACTTTCATCACATAACATTTATAAAAAGCATTTATCATGAGCACATGCAGGGGAGATGAAGGTCAAACGCAATAATGTTCCTAAAAAGGGTCTCAGAATCCCTGCTAATAATTCTTAACTTTTCGGGCCATTTTTGACATTTTTGCGACAGACTCTGCGAACTCCTGTAAACTTTAGCATAGCCTATTGACCCTATCATCATGGCCGCCGTAAAGCGTAGCCTGAGCGCCTCACTACGCATGCGTAGAAATGTTGCGCATGCGTACTGACGACCAGACCCGTGACCTGTGCTTGAGAAACACAAACAACAGTGACAAGCAGTTGGTTTGCGGTGGTGCTGTTTGTAAAGATTATGAAGTCTTGTTGCATTTACAGCACTGCGGTGCTGGCTGTTCTTATAATAATGGCAGGAATTGCGATGTCTTTGGTTCATGTTTTCCAAAACCTGCTATATAAAAGAATAGAAGGGGTGAGTAAACCAGATTAAATGTTTAGCTTTATGGTACTGGATTGTGTGCTTAGCCTGTTTGTAGCATTAGTGATTTGTGAAGTAAACAAAGCCATAATATTAAACAAAGACATTATATTGGCCCTGGTTTCGAATCCCACGCTCTGTGTGGATTTTAAATGCTGTCCCAGTTCTTGCGTGGGGTTTCCTCTGGGTACTCCAGTTTCCTCCTACAGTCAAAAGACATACACTTCAGGCTAACTGGCTGTTCCAAATTGCCCCGTGTGTGAGTGTGAGTGTCTGTGTGTATGTTTTGTCCCTGTAAAGTCCTGGCGAGTTGTTTAGGGCGTATCCCGTTTTCCAGTGTTGGCTGAGATAGGCTCCAGTCTCCCCATGACCCTAGTAGGATAAAGCAGTTTGGTAAATGCGCCAGGGAGTGAAAGAGGGTGGTAATGACATAAATGTATGTTCAGTGTCAACGTGTCTCCACCAGATTACCACCAAAAGAGATTGTTTAACCTCTTGTGTGTTGGCAGGATTTCGCAAAATGGTATGTGCTTGGTAGAAATGTCATGAAAGTCCGCACTTAATGTCTGGACACGTGCCCGATGAAGACTCTGTTAGACATGGGAGATGATCTGGGTCTGATTTTGGATCTAGGAATTTTTTTAAAGATTCGTTAACATTGTGAGATTCTTTAACATTGTGAGGCTGATTTTCTTCTTTCTTTCTTTCCTTCCTTTTTTTTTTTTAAATGTGGTATTAAAGCCAGACCAGTAAGGTGTGCCGTCCCCCAACCCTAATTAGGATTATGCAGTTCAGAAAATGAATGAATTTGGCACTGACTAGTCAGCAAAACAATTTAGGATAAGATTATTGTTTAGGATTACAGTATACAATTATATAATTAATATTTACAATAAAACCCCATGTTTTATTTATTATGTTTGTCTGCTTTTCAGTGCTTCAGTCAATTCATCCAGTATTTTGTTTGTTTGTCTAGCTGTAAAGTATTAACAGTTAATGAAACAAGGGCTGGTACCAGCCAACTGGAGCAGGACTTGTGCTGCTTCATGTTGTGTGGACACACAGTCAATTCTCGGGTTGCCAGATTGGGGTAGTTCAAAAACTACTCGTACCACAGCAAAGTTTTACAGCAAAGTTAAGTTTCATAGCAATCCCTCACTCATGCTCAGTTGCTAAACTGCTTGATTCTACTAGGGTTATGGGGAGCCTAGTGACTATCTCAGCCAACATTGGGTGAAGATGGGGTGCGCCCCGGACAGAGTCATCGCAGGGCAAGCACACACAACCACACACCTCTCACGCTCACACCTAAGGGCAATTTGGAACAGCCAGTTAGCCTAAAGTGCATGTCTTTTTACTGGGGAAGGTAACCAAAGTATCCCTGAGGAAACCAATGAAAGCTAACGGCTAACTTGCCGGTCAGATTCACCCCAGTCTGGATATGTAATTCATTGCACGAGCTTCGACCAATCAGCTCGCGTCTACAGTCATTGCCAGTGAACCAATCAGATTGTGCTGTTTCTGTTTCGTCTGTGCTACATTTTTGCTGATGAATGATTGCATCACTTATCACGAGTCACATGCTTACATCACATTCATATGTTAACCTTTCACCAACAGGAAGTGGTGCTGGAAAACGGTACAGAGGCTTTTGCAGTGTGGCAGAATCCCCCTCCTCCTGTCTACATGCAGTTTTACTTCTTCAATCTGACGAATCCTCAGGAAGTGCTAGCAGGCGACAAGCCTGCAGTGACTGAGCATGGCCCGTACACCTACAGGTAATGATCAGTCACGCGTAATTCACATGGTCAGCTTCTCCACTGCTTGGAAAAAAATTCTCACTAATAGCTGGAGTGTTTGTGCTCGTAAAATTGTACAAAAGTAAATGACACAGTGAGGGAAACACAGCAGTCATAGTAGCAGTAGTTGCGTGTAATGGTGAAACAATGAATGGTACAGTAGTCTAAACAAAACATAAATAGAAGTCAAAACAAAAAATGACACCATACAAGGCAAGTTAAAGTTTTTTAAGGTGAAATATTAAGGTAAAATTAAGAGTAGTCAAAAACGGCCACTTATAAGCTGAACACTTAAGGATTAATATAGTATATTAAAAATAAATAAATAAATA
>JBCNYG010000024.1:20204935-20215311 GCA_039654305.1 Porochilus rendahli
CTAATTGGCTGTTCCAAATCACCCCTAGATGTGAGTGTGAGTGCGAATGGTTGTGTGACTGATGGCCCTGCGATGGCTTGGCGAACTGTCTATGGTGTATTCCGCCCTCGCCCAGAGTCGGCTGAGACGGGCGCCAGCCTCTCCGCGACCCTACTTAGGAATAAGCTGTTTGGAAAATGAATGAATGAATGAATAATCATGTCACACAACAAATCTTTGTGTTTTTATTGTTTCTCTGTTTGCAGTTCTCTTGATTGGTGGACCACAGATCAGTGTAACATGATCAATGGAACCAATGGAGCAACCTTTCATCCAATCATTACCCAGACGGAGACACTTTACATGTTTTCTTCTGATCTCTGCAGGTGAATGCAGAAGCATAGTCATCTTCTCCTAGTGGCTTATTCATCCACATTAACTTGAACTTTTGCGTTGAGATGCAAGAGACAGAAATTCCTCTCTCTGTCTGTGGAGAGAGGATGTAAGAGAACCATTGCTGGTTTTCGTCAAGAGTAGCTGCATAGCCGTCAGCATGTTTCTGCCCTGCGGTGGCCTGGCGAGCTGTCCAGGGTGTACTCTGCCCTCGACCAGAGTCGGCTGAGATGGGCGCCAGCCTCCTCGCGACCCTAATTAGGAATAAGCGGTTCAGAAAATGAATGTTGAAAATGAAACAAAAGTACAAATAGCACAGTAGGTGTCTTTATAAATAATAAATTTTTTTTTTTTAAAAATTATAATATATGCACATTTATAAAACCATTTGTCAAGTGATAGTTTCACACGTCAGAATTTTACAGATGTTATTATTAGATAATTATATATATGTATTGCTTATTGTTTATTTTAACTTCAGAGGCAATTTACTGTAGTCATAATACTCCGCCATGATTTCACTTCTTAAACCACAGTTTTAATTATAACCACAGTTTTTATACCTTCACTTCCCCATTACAAAAGAAACTTCCATCTCTGCCGTTTGACTTGCAAAACATCACTATAATCACTGAACAGTATCTTAAACGTCAACCTCTAACCCACAGACAAGGCTAGGTAGCGACCATGATCGCAGCCCTGGGTTGTTCTATAGAATTTTGGAGCATATATTTAATGTTTTCATTTCATTTACTTTATAATTAAACAATGAATATACCTTATTTTACTGTATTCATTATTACACCTTTTTGCACCTGGTGGTCGTATTCTCTTTGTTGCAGTTGAATGATTGTTTTCTTTGTACCTTTATTACTTCATTATATGTCATCACACGTTACCTACTAGTTCAACCCACCTCCTCTCCATCCACAGCTGATATTCGAATATGACACCCACCCACCCCCATCCCCCCTAGCGTGCCACAGTAGTACACATCAATTAACCCTTTAGCCTAAAGCTGATCTGCTAGATTGTAAAGTAAAATCAGAAATAGCAGCGAAACTTGAGTGAGTATCATACTGCAGCATGTTTTCTTCCCACTGTGAATTGGGTGAAGTGTAATTCTATCACATGAATATGTTGGGTTTATTGAAGCATGGTTAATATGACTAATTTATGTTATGTTTGTGTTCAATAGGTCAATCTATGCCACATTTGAGTCAGAGCTGAATGTCAGGGGTATTCCTGCGTACCGCTTTGTCCCTCCTAGCAAAGTTTTTGCAAATGCGACAGTTAATCCGGACAACGCCGGATTCTGCGTGGGAGGAAACTGCATGAGTTCGGGTCTGCTGAACATTAGTGTCTGCAAACAAGGTGTGTGTCTACGCATGCCGTTTTTCACTGACGGGGACACAGCTGACACTCACACAAAGCCATTTCTTTTCGTTAATAAAGAATGCATGCATTTCCATGGCGGAGGTAAACTAAACCAGAGCAGCAATCATTTCCGAAATGTGATTTATGAAATCCGGGGTGATGCTGCAGCATCAGGAGCCGGGAGGTCATGGAAGCTAATTGGCTGAGTTCTGAGTACACTCTCCTTCCTGTTATTCACAGTGAATGGGCATCAGTGAGCTAATTCCTACAAAGGGGCAGATAGCGCTTTCCCGTTGAGTATGTAAGGCCGCTCCTGCATGCACATGCGCAGCAGTCATGAAGATGCCGGTGGCAGCACCACATCACGGAGGGGACGCGTGCTTGCTTACACCTCTCTGGTTGGTAGTGGCCGAATATGAAAGGGAGGCAAAACTTGACGGGTGAAAAGTGAATACGGCTAAAGAAAAAAGGGCGGAGAAAAAAACAATAACAAACAACAGTAATTAAATTTAACAGTTCTGAAGATAATAGGTACCAGCAGGATGAAACTAGCTGGGCATGTATACAGAGAGAAATCATCCTGCACACACGACAGTAACTTGGGATCCACAGTTTGGAAGAGCAAGCAAAGGGACACCTATCATGACCTTCGTTGACACACTTCTGCGGGACAGTGATCTGGAGACTGTGGAAGAACTGAAGAGATGCATGGATGACAGAGATCTCTGGTTGTTTGTCATCCCGTAGCCCCGGGGGCATCGACAAGAATAAATGAATAATATTTGAATGAATACATTTGTGAAGAGGCTTCTGATGTTATCGTTGTATTCTTGAGATACGGTTGGGGCGGATTATATACGGGTGGGACTGGACAGTATATGGGTTTTCTTGACCTTGTTTCAAGGTCATGTAGTCTCTTTTTATATATAGGACTTATCAGACAGTTCTGACAGGAGGAGTGTCTGGACTATTGTGGTCTGTTTTTTGGATAGAAATCATACTCTGATGCTCCATTGGTGTCCAAATGGAAAAATAAAGGTTTGAAAATTGGCATAATATCTGCTCTTCAAACCTTTTATTTTATTATATTTAACTTATTTATGATGACCTATTTTGTAGCATTTTATAAATGGGAATTGTAATTACTCCAAATAGCCAAATAGCCTTCCTAATAGTTTGCTTAACGTGCACATGTGGTCACATGGTCAGACCACCTGATTTTGTGAAGAATAAAAGGAAAAATTTCATCCTAACTGCTAGCCATCTTCTGCTATGTCTCTTTTTCACTGTTTATAGCATTTGCTTTCTTTTTTTCCCCTTTAGGTGCACCGATTATCATGTCCTCTCCTCATTTTTACCAGGCTGATAAGAAGTTTGCTGATGATATTTATGGGATGAGACCCACGAAGAAGGAACATGAGACGGCCATCGACATCAACCCCGTATGTACATTTATGAGCTTGGCATCATTAGTGCAAATGAGTAAAACCGGTTATAAAAAATTTTTCTTAAACAAATAAGCAATTAATTTCTCAAGTCGTAGTACTAACATTACAGCATTGCATTTGGGAACTACGGTTGTTGTTTTTTATATGTAAATATATATATATATATATATATATATATATATATATATATCTATATATCTATATATATATCTATATATATACACACACACACACACATTTAGTAGAGACTTATAATAACATTAATAGTAAAAAAGATGTACATAAATATTCCATTGTCCAAAGTGTGCATGTGCGCACACGCACACTTTGGACAATGGAACATTTATGTACATCTTTTTTTACTATTACTGTTATTATAAGTCTCTACTTTTAGTCTAAAGTGAAATGAAATGCCACCCAAACTCTCCTGTTACACTGGAAAAGTATATTTTCATCAGGTGTTTTTTATTTACATTTCCAAAGTTACAAAACAACCTGTCTGAAAAGGCTGCAATTTGGAGCATGTCTAACTCTTGCAAAAATAGGACGTGGACACGTCAGTTCATCTAAGGCAAGATAACGGCAGTAATAAAAGTATACAGATATTCACGTTGGTGTAGCTTCTCAATCATCCAGGTCACGATAGTCCTAAAAAGCATGAGTTGAGGCAAGTGGACTGCTTTTTGTGTTTTTTTTGAAAAGGTGACCAAACAACCCGATAGGCACACTAGGTAAACAACCCTAGTGGACCCTAACGAGCAGTGGAATGGATGCCAGGGACAGTGATTGGAATGTGACTTAAGTTTTTCCTCGGCCTACATAAGGCTGAAACTTTCCACCAGCCTTTCGAAGCGAAGAAGCTTTTTAGATTAAAAGGGTAATGTCTTACAAAAAAAAAAACCCCACAACAAGATGTCCAGTTGCCTCTACCCAAGTTTTTTTTTTTTTTTAGGAGTATACGTATATTAAACTAACAAATATAAACCAGTGAACTTCTGAATAAAATAAAACCAGGCACAGGTACACATAATACTACATTATGTTTACATATATCAGACAAGTGTCTGTTCATGCACATGAACGAATAGAAAATTCACAGTTAATTTTTATGCAAATCACTACCGTGTTTAGTGTCTGTGACGTGAATAACGTGACTTTTCGCAGTACAACAGCACCCCATGACAATTTATTACTTGGTTGTTTTTTCTCCCCATGAAGAAGGCCGTAATAACAATAGCACATTTTGATGTGCAAAGACATATACGATGTAGTTATGAAGTTAATGCAATTTAATTTCCCTACAAGTTATAAACAATCTATTCACTGTTTAAATATTTGATACGTGGAAAAATATACACATCATGCAATTTTAAATGTATATAAAAATAATCTGGAAGTGTGTATAAATAATTAACGAAAAATGCATGTTCCTACCTGCTGAGGACTGATTTATTATATCCATCAAACTCACACACTCGTTACGTGCTGGAACACATGTGGTGAGTGAAATTAATTTTACATAGAAAAGTGAATTTTATAACCACTAAAAAAAATGTAATTTCTCCAAGTATGAAATATTTACTTTTTTCAGGCTCATGTAAGAAAATATTAACAAACTGCATAAATGCCAGGATGTTTTTTTCATAAATTTATATACATAGTTTTAGTATAGTATTAGTTAATAGTCTATTTAAATAACTGATGCACTTGTATCTTCTGTACTGTTAAGCTGATGGAAACGACTACCTATCGTACAAGCAGGGCCTACAAAATGTTGGCACACAAGATGATTATGACTGGTTATGATTGAGAAACTTTTGATTTGTCACTTTTGAACGTTGAACTGTAAGATGATTAAATGATGATTAACGTGAAACAGTGTGTGGGCCTTCCGCTGAGACCCTCGCTGAAGCCTCAAAAGTGTGTGGAGGGATTAGCATTATGGTAGCAGAAACTTTAAAATGACAGAACTAACAGTGTATACACACACACCTGTCCTTGAGTGGGGTTTGGGGGGCCTTCGAATGCTCATTTGGAGATCACACCTGCTGCGCTGAACTGCTAATACTTTGCTGATGTTTTTCACTCTGACTAAATAAATGGTTCCTGAATTTGAATCCACGCCTCTTGGTGAATTGAACTGTGTCTACCAAGACACTATCACGAAACAGGTCTATTTATTCCAATTATTTATTAAAAATGGAAAAAGCTACATGCAGGGGTTAAATAATGTCCATTAACTAATGCAGTGAATAATTGTACATTATTAGAGAAAAGTAATTTTTTTTTTTTTTTTTATAACTGAATGTGTATCTAGTTTGGTTGTGTAAATTTTCACTGAACTGCTTATCTAACGCAGTTCAAGGACAACCTTTAAATGGGATTTGGGAAAGATCTAACAAGTCACATGTTCATAAATCATAATCCAGATCATGAGTAAAGAGAAGAAAGAAATGAGGGAAACAGGTTGGTACAAACACAAAAACTCACAGGCGCAGGCGCAGGCGCACACACGCACACACACCTGGGCTGCATGTAAAGTGTCGAGGTGGCGAGTGTGAAACTGAGCTGGTTGGAAATGAGGTGGAGCGTGACAGTGTTGCTTTGTGATGCGTCATGTTCTGGGTGAACTTACTGGCAAGAAAAGGGCAGTGATGGCCATAAACGTGTGTGTGTGTGTGTGTGTGTGTGTGTGTGTGTGTGTGATCAAAGAGAGAAAATCCAAGGCCTCTGAATGAAAGAGAAAATATCGTGCTGGCCTGGATCCTAATCCGAAACATGATCAGACAGTCAGGTACCGCGATGTGGTGTAATCCTGTTGTGCTGAACGCCGTGTTGAGATGGTTTCGGGAATCCAGGAGCTGCGCACTAGTGCTCAAGACGATTTATGCTCCATCAAGTAATAACGATACATAAATCCCACGACAGCGACCGCAAGAGCAGGAATTAACCAGGTGCTCCATGAACTGAAAAATAAAATGATTAAAAAAGAAAAATGAGGGGACATGGTATGAAAGAACGCAATAGTGAGATAGAGGAAAAACACAATACACACAGAAACACAGCAATAGTGAGAGTGAGTTCTTAAGAAAATACATATGCAGACAAAAAGATCAGCGAGTGAGAGAGTGAGAGAGACCGAAAGAAAGCAAGAGACAGAGAGACAGGAAAGACAGCCAAGACAGCATGAGACAAAGACAGCGACACACAATGTACCAAGACAGAGACAAACACAGATGGTGAGAAAGAGTCACATAGACAGGGTGGGGGGTAATCTGGCACACATGCTAGTCTCACCTGGACTCTTTTGAAGTTGTGATATAAACCTCCTACAGAGATAAAAAGACACATTAAACATCACACCATTTCAGAGAAATAAAAAAATTAAGAAGGGTTTGTATTTAACACGTCATATCTGAACACTAAGTCCACTAACTTCACCCCACATCGCTGTAACACAATCCAGCTCGTCCCTCCCACAGCTGTAGTATCTGATACGGTCTATAATGACTGAACTAAGAACATCTGAAGGGGCTCATGTTTCCTTACCTTTGCAGTCTCTTTCTTTCTGTCATCCTGCAACAAAAACACCATCATTTGCATCTTTGCACCAACAATGCTCTTTACATTCATTTTAACAGACAACAATAAATCTGTCTAATCGACTGTTATGAGCCAGCATGAATGAACTAACAAAAAAAATGAAATAACTAAATAAAAATAAAGGTGCATTTTGTAAATAAAATCGGTGGGTATATTTGGTCAGTACCTCGTGCAGCTCTCCGATGTAGTACTGCTGGAGCATCTCTCTAGCATCTGTGGAATGTCCAACGTCCTCAAAGCTCTCTGTAGCATCAGAACCTGCCTGCTCCAGGAGCACCTCTTCACCTCCCGGATGCTGGAAAGTAATGCAGATCATACTTGACCGAGATCAGGCTATTACTTTAAATCCCTTCTAAACTTCGATCAAGTGTGTCCTCACTGCTGGTATGCAGTGTGAGAGTGTGGGTGTATATGTAATCATTACATCGATGATTAGGTGAAATATGACTGCTGTGAATCATTTCTGTGAATTGACCCTGAAGCTTCATTAAAACTGTGCAGGAACTTTCTGCCAAGAGTTTCAGGTTTGTTTAATGGTCAGGGTTGGCTTTTTAACATTATACAATGGACCCTTTAAGCAGTTACTTGGTCAAATTTTGACCAAGTACAGAATTCAGTTCTCTCCACTGTAATAAAAATAGTAGCTTTTACCTGATAAAATTCTGAATTGCGCTCCTAATTACTAACTTTAACTTTTGAAGTACTTTCATACAATTTTGAAAGACATTCTGCTGCTTGTAAACTCTATTTATAATCTAAGTGGCTTTGTCATTTATAAAAAAATAAGTTATTTAATCTTTTGTCCAATACAGAAAAGGCAGGAAGTTTATAATCTTATGTCCAACAAAAATGTAGTCATTACATGTGGAGAACAGTGTTTTTTTCAGACATTAATTGCTTTTTATAAAGCGTGTAGTACTGTATAGCGTCATCAGGGGATTCGTGGGCAACCACGAAACAGGTCTGTAGGGATCAAATTGTAGTCATTTTTCCCCTTATACCACATATTTAGCTCTACTTCACTGTATCGTGCACTGTCTTACGGAAAATCGACTAAGGATTTTATATATATATATATATATATACACATATATTAAATCCTTATTTATTTACCAAATATTGTATGAAAAATTATTGTTGTGGAAGAGAAATGTTTAAATCTATGCAAAAAAGAAAAAAAACAACGATTGAATATTTTTTGAGGAACCAGGTCCTTTCAGTGTGTCATGAGATCTTGTTCTTAAAACTATTAATCAAACCTTTATGTTGTACATGTTGTAAAGACACTTTTTTAACAAGAAAACTTTAAAACTTTTTTTAAACAGAGAGATCTGTTTATATTCATTCAATCAATCATCCATCTTTTTAAGGTCACAGGAGGCTGTGTCCATCTCAGCCGACTTTGGGTGAAGGAAGGGTACACTCTGAAAAGCTCACCAGACCATTGCAGGGCAACACAACTATTTACACTCACATTCATATTTAGGGGCATTTTAAAACAGCCTAATAGCAAAGATAAGTGTCTTTGAACTGTGGGAGAAATCCAGAGTGCCCTGAGGAAACCCACACAAGCCCAAGGAACACTCAAAATCCACACAGAAACGCCAGCGCACGGGAATCAAACCCAGTACCTATTCATTATTAGTCTGACATGCTAACTGCGACATCACTGTGCTCTTTTCTCCATTTTACTGTAATTACAAGACTGCAACTACAACTTAGACAGACAGACAGACATCATAAACCTTGAAAGTCAATAATACCACCACAAATAAATTAAATGTTCATAAATTTAGTTTCTTTCCACAGCTAAACACATTTTACACAGCACTAAAGGGAACTGGATTTAAGGTTATTTGGTATTAATGATAATGCATTATGGGCACCTCTTACAGCAATCAGTCACAAAGGTGTGACTTTTGTAGTAATTTTCTTAAATGTTCGAGGCTATAAAAACTTTTGTTTGGCTGTAATGTTATTTTCTTGGAAATTATGGCCTTTGAAAGTATATAATTCCAAAACAATAAAATTTATTTAAAAACTATCATTGTCAATAGTAGTAAGCATCCAGTTATTCTTGCTTAAAACCAAGCAACCCCATGCACCTGTAAAGACACCCAGAACCCACACCTTATACCGTCACCAAAAGTATGAAATATCAAAGCATTACATTTTGCAAAACCTTAAGTCTATTAGAACTTTTTTAAATATATGTTAAATAACATAACCAGTCACTTTTTAACTAGCAGAAATATATCTATAAATTTAGGGAAGACAACAAACACAGGACTCCATAAGTTTTGTAATCAGTGTTCGGAGTGGACAAACTTTGACACTTTCAGTGTAGACTTATATCCAGATCAGCAGCCTACAAGTTTCTAAACGTATAGTATATAAAATACGAAGCAAATGGATGTTTTTTCTGAGTTTTCATTGGTTGAAATATATTTTGTATTCATTTACTGGTGTCAATCTTTTGGAGTGGACACTTTTGGACGGACACACATTCACATGCTTGTGTAATTAACGTTTCAGAATCTACAAAATACGTTTCGATCTAAAGTCACATACCTGGATGTGCTTTATAAAAAGTGCATCTGACTGAAAAAAGGGCTCTTATGAACACTCAGTATACTGCATAACAAACCAACTACAAAACCTTCCCCTACATAATAACATCAGTGCTTCTGAAGACGTGGTGACATGTTATGCGGTCAGTACACATGTCTAACATCCCTTACACAGACCTCAGTGTACTGAACGGTTCTGAAGCCGTGATTACTGGTCAAACAGGTCGAGCGCGAGGCCTGTTCGCGCGCCGCTAACGAGCTCAGTTCAGTTCGCGTTTAAAGTAACGTTACACAGCAAAAGAACTGGCATTATTGGTGTGTGTCTGAGCCTGAACCGTGAACTCCTCTCACCTCTTCGAGGAAACTCGTTATATCGTAAACTTTGTCGTGGATAATCAGCCATGTGTCTTTGCTCATGTTATGAGCCTGAACCTCCTCGCGGGTGTAATATTTCACGCTTCGGCCCTCCGCAGGGACATGATTCTCATCCTCCGTCTTCGAACTTGTGTTCACCGACTTGTTCTCTTCCCCCATGCTGCCTAGACAAGCTCCGATTCCGACTCCCGTCACTTTTTACCTTACCACTGACCTCTGCTAACGTCACGTTACAGGGCTAACTCAACCGTCGGACTTTCCTGTCACAGCTCGTGCAGAGGTATGAGCCAATGAGCGGACAGAACGTCACCCTACAGACAGCCTATAATGGCCTAGGGCCGTTAGCCTACACGCAGGGGCGGGGCTGAGAGGATTGAGATGGGGTGAGACATACATATCTACGCATAGATACGCAATTGGTCCATTTCGGCACGTCAAGCGGAAGCGCGCAATCCGCCATCTTAAGGCGGTGCGAGTTGGGAGAAAGCACAACACAATGCGTGTTTATACCTGTAGGAGCAAGTCTCAGCTATTTTTCATGTGATGTGTGTATCAATCAATCAATCAATCAATCAATCAATCAATCAATCAATCAATCTATCTATCTATCTATCTATCTATCTATCTATCT
>JBCNYG010000024.1:20218975-20235247 GCA_039654305.1 Porochilus rendahli
ACACCTAGGGGTGATTTGGAACAGCCAATAAGCCTACTGTGCATGTTTTTGGACTGTTGGAGGAAACCGGAGTACCCAGAGGAAACCCACACAAGCACAGGGAGAACTCCACACAGACGCCCGAGCTGGGAATCGAACTCCGGACCTTCTTGACGTGCTAACCACTACGCCACCATGCCCCCGTGGTCGGAACATGAAAAATGTAAAACGTTTAAGTACTCATGTGTGGCGTAGTTACCAATTCCTCATGAGTAAAAGTGAATGCCCACGTTAGTGTGTGCCCGTGTATTGATCAGAAGCCTGATACCTTAGCCACTACTTGATTAATCCACAAAGTGGCGCATGAGATCAAAATATGTTCGTTTGTTCTCAAGTGGCACCTCTGGCCATAAAACGCCTGGGTAAAAAAAGTTTAAGTTAGTGAAAGTGAAGATGCCACGACTGCCACAAGCAAGCACAGACCAGGCCCTGGACATGCTGAGTGATGGAGTAACCGCTGCAAGGGTAGCAGCACACTTTGGCGTGCATCGTTCAACTATTGTACGTCTTCAGAGACACCGGGTGATGCATCTGAGGGATTGTTTCCGTCCAGCTACTCGCCGCGACCACATCAGTGCTCGTACAGTGCGCAGAAGGCTCAGGGAAGAAGGTATCCGGTGGTTCAGAGCACATGTTGGTATGGTCCTGACAGACTGCAGGCACCGAAGAACACTGAAATGTGATTTTACTCGCCACTGTCAGTGTCTGAAATGTCAATTCTTCATTTGTGTGTTATTTAACTGATTTGGTTAAACATATTATTTAAATTATGGTGTTATTCCAATGTTGTGCTTTTAATCCCTTTTAGCATAAATAGTCATATTGATATATAAAACGTTAATAATATTATTTAATTATTTTCCCTCAAAGCTCACTGGACTTGTTGTGCAAGCAGCAAAACGTCTGCAGGTGAACGTCTTCATTGAGAAGCTTCCAGTCTTCAGGTATGTGTGGCTTTTTTAAATTGATTTATTTAATTACTTTTTTTTTTTTTAATTCTTTCTAGTGGGGGTGGTCTGGGTGTTTGTTTATCTACATGTGCAGTATGCATGACCCAGACAATTTGGAAGATGTGTTCCCAGAGCTGCAATCAAACTCACTTTTTAAATGTGTCATACTAGTCCGCTATCAACTGTCAAAAACTTCCACATGGCACTGTCAGTGTGTTTTATTTGGGAGTCTAAGGAGTCGAAGGTCATTTTCCACGCTGGATTCAGATATGAAAGGTATAATGAGTGCGATAACCGTACAGCTGCTGAACACCACCGCAGTGATAAATCAGGATCTGAAAGAAAGAACCACCAGTAGCGGCCCACCCCGAGCTCTTTCACTGAATCGCAGTAAAGGGGTACATGCAGATATTTTCGAAATCATTTTAAGCTGTAAGGCACAAAACACAGCAGTGCTACTATTTTGGAACGGCTGTGCTGGGGTATGTGTGCATGTGGTTTGGGTGGAGTCGGGGGTTGTCGGGATGGGGGGTAATGTTTGTATAGGTGTGTGAGGCGGGGTGGTGAGAGTGAGAAAGAGACCACCGGGGTACTCTAATATAAACATACGTCCGAAACAACAGACGAAGGGAAGCGCCACTGCGAACAGTGCCGGGGAAGTGGGGCGTCCATATCCTGCACAACATTATTGTAACATATAGCTCACCACATGCATATACCAGACATGTGAGCTCATGGGTTTGATTTTTCACTTCAGAAGTTCTTAAAATACAGAGTCTTCAGGTGTGTATTCAGGAAAAGAAAACTCCCGAAGGATTATCGGCCCAGTGTGTCGCTGAAAAAAAACAAAGCATTAAAAAGAGGTTTAACCACAAACAAGGATTTAGAATGTCCTATGTTGTATTTCACTCGAACGCTAAGTTTAGATCAGGTTTTGAGCTCTCAAAGTAGCTCCAACGCCCAGGATATAAATTACTAGAGGATCGTGTCGCTGCAAATGTTTAACTCTGGAATCTATATGCGACATACTAAGCCTACTAATGTTAGTAATTAAGCAAATTTTAGTTGTTATTTTGCAGTTTTATTTATTCCTGGGGCGTTCCTCAGCTTTTTTTGTCACAGATGGGACATTTTTGAGAACTCCGTCCCCAAAACACTGTAAATATATTTAGTACCTAGGTTTTACTCATCAAGAAGTTGTTTACTTGTAGCTTTGCAAACGTATTTTTATTTCACTTATATGAATTCTATTTATCGGATGTGATTAAAAAATAAATGAGTCACAGACAGGGCAACATTTTGACGTAAACTTTTTATAAGCGAATATTTCTTTTTTTTTTTTTTTAATTTCTCCTCAACTTGAACACTCAGTCATTTGCCGAACTGCTTAGTCCTACTAGGTTCACGGGGAGGCTGGTGCCTATCTCAGCCAACACTGGGCTAAGGCCTGGTACACCCAGAACAGCACACCAGATTATCGCAGGGCAGCACACACACAAACACAACCACACTCACTCCCATTCACACCTAGGGTCAATTTGGAACAGCCAGTCAGCCTAATGTGCATGTCATTGGTCTGTGGGTGGAAACCGGAGTGCCCGGCGGAAACCAATGCAAGCACTGGGAGAACATGCAAACTGCACACTGAAATGCTCAAGCCCAGACATTGAACCCAGGACCTTTTTGCTGTGAGGCGGACGTGCTGACTGCTATGCCACCATGCCGCCCAAATTTAAACAGCTTTGGGGGGAAAAAATTAGCCATTTTTTATTACAGTAGTAGTGAATGTCTGAGTGACGGTACCTTTTTGTACTCCGTCTTCCCCTCCAAACTGTTATGTGTTTCAAGCATAATAAAATGCAATTTTTAAATAAAATCAGATACAGTTTTTCAACAGAATTCCATGTGCCATATGCAGTTGTATTCTCCCTTTATTTTCTCTAGCTGGCAAAATAAACTAATACTGCCACGCAATGCATTCCTCATTTGAATAGAAAGGCGTTTAACCCAATCACATTGACGTTATGATGCGTATAATGTATTTACGGAAGTAAACCTATCCAATGGAATGGCAACTCCCTATCCTGTGGTGCTATTGAGCTTCCATTAAAGAAATCTAATCTCAACAGCGTAACACTTATCAAAACTTTGGGTCGGGGCGGTCATAACGTGATGGCTACATGACATTGCGTCATCGATAGCGTCATCAAAACAAATTGATATTGAAACCTTGTTTCAAGAGAAGTTCATTTTTTCTGAGCTTCCATTTTAGGCAGAGCCTAATTCATAATTTTATAATTTTTAAGCAGGATCTGTTTGAAGAATTTAATAAAATAGGCAGGACATGGTTGATTGTCCTCTACTAGGAGAATTTACAAATTTAAATACGCTTTTGCACAGCTCAAACACAGAGACATGTGTAGTTAATTTATAATCAAAGGCTAATAATAAACCCTTTTTGCAACTTTAAGGTATTGCAGTTTACCAAAGAAAGATCTGTAATCATTTATAGATCAAGTCTTCTGTTAAAAGGTGTTTACATCACGTTTATAGAAGGAGTCTCCAGTGTTGGCGCTTTGTAACATTCAGTAAGTTTCCATCACAGGAAAGTCTTTAGAGGAACTTTACACTTTACGGTATCTTAATAACACAACAAGCTGAAGTTGTTGGGTTTTTTAAATGTCATTTTTATTTTTTTTTTATGTTGAGGAGAGAGAGAGAAAAAATAGAAGCTGCTGAGAGAATAGCTGCTTTAAAGGGGTCTGTTGACTTTACAGGCGTATTAAAAAAATAAAAATAAATACAGCATTATCTGTTGAAAATAAAATGAGATCAACCATGATGTCTTTTTGAAACCATTTGCTTACTCCTGTACATGAGTGTCAATGATATTAGTAAACATTGCTATCTTGAGGTGAGCAAGAACAGAACACGTGATGTCAGACTTTTCCTACTAAACCTGTGTGCTCGGGTGGTTTTGCCAGGAAACCTTTGTATTCAACCAAAATGAACTGATAATAGAAGATAAAATTAGTGAATGGGCACCTTTAACTGTTACTTGTTTTACATGATATTTATGTGTTTTTTATAAAAAAAAAGTGTATTGTGCTGCAACAAAACTAGGCTAAACTTTTGAACCTTCTGTGTTCCTTGTTTTAAATAATAAAAAATATGTAACTTAATGTTGATTGTATGCTATTTTTTCTTTACCTTACAGCCAAACTGGTGATGTGAGAACTTTGGTCTACCCTGTGATGTACCTTAATGAGGTATTATTTTCAAAATGTATGCTTTTAGGGTGTATATAGCATATGTACCTTTAATAACTGATTATTCTCTACCCATTTTCAGTTATTTTTAATTGGCATCAGTTTTTGTTTTAGCAGTTGTCAGTTGGTAGTAAAAGTTTGTGGGCAGTTGATCATTACACCCATATTTGGGGTTTTCCCCTCTTTGTTGCTACACAGTTAAAAGTGCCCAGGATGTATTTATATGGTGCAGCATTGCAGAGTTTCTTCACAGTAACTAAGAAGCCCAAACTCATTTTAAAACACGACAATGATTCTGTACACAAAGCAGGCTTCATGAAGACATGGTTTGATAAGATTGGAGTGGAAGCACTTGTAAGGCCTGCACAGCGCCCCTTTGGTCTGAACTAGTGTCATGAGTCCATTCCAGAATTCGATGCATCAGTAGCTGACCTCATGAATGCGAATGCTCTTGAATGTCTATGAATGAGCCATGTTCCAATATCTAGTGGAAAGGCCTAAATCTGATCTGGGTTGTTTAAAACACACATATGAATGGGATGGTCAGGTGTCCACATACTGTTGGTTAATGTTTACTAAAATATAGCTTTGTTTATTCAATGGAACTTGAAGGAACAAACTATCTGTGATTAATTATAAATCATTATAAATTTAGTACAATAGCCACTTCAAATCAGGAAATATGCACTCACACATGCCTGAATCAGTTTGGCCAAAAAGTACCCAGAAGAAACAGAAATCTGTTACTATTATTATTATTATTATTATTATCGTCATTATTATTATGTATATTATTATCATTATCATTTTTATAATTGTGTGCTTATATTTTGATTCAACATTCTTTTCACAACTTAAACGCTAATGAAAACAATGAGACAGGTTGACGGCCAACTCTATTGATAGCCTTGGAATGTATTTGTCAGGTGGCCAAGAAGTCGTTAACCATGTAATCATGCCACAGTCAAAACATCTGCTTAAATGAACTCTTTTTTTAAGTTACACATCTTTATCTTGTATCTTATTGACCTCTGTTTTTTCCAATCTCATTGGTTTGTGAAGTAGGATTGTCAGCTGCCTTTATCAAGAGCTATTTATATTTTATGGCTTGTCAGAAAAAGAGCATGTCAAATGACATTCTTTTAGGAGGTTCGAGTTAACCCTGCTTCATTTGTGTTTAAAGATGATACCATGAAAATTATATGTAAGGTACTTTAACAATGAATGGTGAATTTCTGAATGGTGAAAGAGAGGAACATTGTGTGTGAATAGAGACCACTCTGATGTAGCATAATGGAGATGTTATCTAATACACAGATTTCGGCACTGCCCTGAAAGTGTTTTTTTTTTTTTAAATTTAAAATGAATTAATTATTTTGTCAATGTTTATGCCATGAAACATGGCTAAAAATACTGTTAAATAATTTAATTTGTTGTTCATAAAAGTTTAGAAAAATAAAAAGGGTCTTAGTATACAGTCCTGGATGTTTACAAAGTTTCTTCCAAAAAGCAAACAGCCAATCAGCATTGCAGTGAGTACAAGCCACCCAAAATCAAGTCCATAGTTTCTTAAGTATGTGGCTCTGCTTTATATAAATCTGCTATAATTTGGCTAATATGTATTGATTACTAGCTGCAATAGCATTTCGGGTATTATTTTTGCGTCTGTCTGTGTGTGCTTTTGTGGCTACATTCACATCTCAAGAACTGCTTGTCATCACCATAAAATTTTCAAGGTAGCAACCTGGTACCAAAGACTGCAACAAGATTTTGAAAGGATGAAAAAGGCTGCCAATGGTTTATAACAACTAGGTTGCGACAGGTGTGATTTCCCCCATCTGGGGCCTCTAGTAAATATTTAAAAGTAAATATTTTGTTACTGCCACAAGGGTCATGGTAACCAGCAAAATAAGGCACAGTATTTTACTGGTTTTTGGTAGTTGTACTGGTAGTGATTGCACTGGTTTTTATCTGAACTGCTACATATTTGTTTATTTTTAATATTAAATGTGCATTTCTTTACCAAATTACTTAAGAGACACTTTCTAAAAATGACAGCTTTGAACACTACAGTAATCATTAAAAATAAGTAAGCTAGCTGGTAACGACTTGGTATAATTAATTGTTTGTTTTTATTTATTTTATTTTGGAACTTCACATGGACTTACTTTGCAAAACCAAAGCTATGAAACACGGTAGAGAAATTTCCCCTTTGGAAAAACAGCAATATTTGAGAGTGCTCCTAGTGGTCAGAAGCTCGGAGTAGTCACCGGATGTATGAATATGGCACTTGCACATTCACACATTCTTGACGTATTAAGAGGTCGTGTTGTATTTTAATTAGCTTCCTACAATTTCTAAATATCGGAAATGGCCACAAAAGCAGATATATTTCATTCTTCAGTGTTGCATTGCTAAAAATGTGTATCAGCTGATTAGAAGGTATTAGTTTCAGTAACTGTTCAAGTAAACGTGTACTTTTGTAGTGGAAATTTTGATTCACTTGCTTGGACTTCCTTCTTGAATTCTGTGAAAGGAAGTGCTCATTAAGTTTTGTTATGTGTATGTACTAAGCTCAAGGACATGTGTCCTTTACCCTGTGTTCTTTTAATTGTCTTCCACACGCAGACAGCTGTTTTAGTCTGATACAACATGTCCAGACTTCCCGATATCACTTCCTCATCTGTCGCATCTAAGGTATTTCAGAGGGAATGAGATGGGCTCTTCCAGCCATTCAGCCCCCTTTATGTCACGATATTCCTTCACTGCCAAGTAGCGTAAAGGTTAAAAGTGTTTTTCGAAATGTAGAGCATCCAGAACTGTTTTGCTACAAAGGACTAGTGCACATGTTTATGCTATCATAAACTGGTTGTTAAACTGCTACTGTATAACATTAGCATTTAGCTACTTTCTTAATGTTATAGTTAGCATGTCCACGTGCTGATTTAGAAGTGCTAACATTTTATCCGGCAAAATATCTCCCAAGAAAAAGAATCGTCATTACGGAAATTGTCGCCCTGACATATCCCGAACTGTAAGTCGGAATTGAATCTGACCTGTGTGCTTTCATTCAGATCAGATACATTATTGTTTAAAGTTTCAAATAATTGCTTAGCATATTTCATGAAAACTTATACTTTTATTCATATGGAAAAAAGCAGAAACTTGTCTAGTCTTTAGCCATGTGCTAAAATCTCATTTTCTCTTTTCTGTGTCAATCTAGACACTTTTGTGCGGCGGTAATTATTTCAAAATTTCGGTTATGTTGGCATAACAATAGCTAGTTTGCTTACTTTAAAATGCCACTACCCAATCTGGAAGGCTTCCTTATATGGAATAAGCCACACCCATGTTCCATATCAATACTTTTAAAAACAGGCTCCCTCAGAGCTGCTGTTATTACTTCAGTCATGGAGGTCTGTCATGTTTTCATTTGCATGGGTTTATCTGTTAGTTTGTCTGCCTGTCTCTTAGCAACTTCCTGTTCACACAATGTTCCCATTAAATTTTGGTAAGAATCCATGCACTGATGAAATCACAAAAAAATTTAACCCTCCTGACTTTACGGTCAAAATCGTAAGAAGTCATAACTCCATCAAAACACTTCTGATTCAAACTGAATTTAATATGTTCAGGATGAGAAGCTTTGGTGTCAGACCAACTTTCATCCAGATCTCATCTACATTGCGTATTTGCATATTTTTTTAAATTTGTTTATTTATTTATTTTTGGCTTGATGTAGGTTTGCACTCTCTGAGTGCACTTGTTTAAAATATAATACCAAAACCTTGTTTTCTCTTTTCTGACTAGGACTCAGGCAAGGTATCGTCCTTAACAAGTTTGGTGACAATACATAGCTGTGTAAAGTCAAGGTTTCGTTCACAAACAAACTGGCAAGCGCATGCCAGTGATTACAATACCTTCTCCAAAACTTTGTCTTGGGCAGAGATCTCTTGTTATTTCTGCTTAAAATTTGTAGCTCAAAAATTTTTAAAGAATCCTTCGTTTGAACCAACCACAGCCTTGCACAACGTTATCTAGTTACCGCTTTGTTGCGATAATCTGCAGAAATGTTAGTCCATGCTTCCTGAAGCACTTCCCATGACTTAGACAATCTTAATAGGCTCTTTCTTTTTACCATCCGGTAAAATTGTTCCCAAAACAGCCAAAAAAAGGGGGTCGAGATCCGGTGATTGCTCTATCCAGTCTATTGTAGCCATTAAAAATGACGGCCTTTTCCCCTAAACGCCTCACATAATTTGGAGCGGTGAGTTTGGTCATTGTTCTGTTGACTTTTGAAATTGGCTCAAATCACAGGTAATGGGAGAGGGTTGCAAGTGTTCAACTTTTCTTACCCCGCAAGCCACGTGGGACCACCATATTTCACCACGCTTGACCGATAAAATATAGTTTCAAATTTAATAGAACAGGAAAAAATCTAAACTGTTTTTTCCCCCTCAATGCCCTTTTAACTTAAATACAAGTTGAAGGGATTCCCAGCTTTTAAGGGTACTCTATGTCAAGTATTCACATTACCACAGCTTTAGGCATGAAGGAAATCCTTTTCCTCAATGCCTGCTAGGAGCTGACAGCCAGTCAGTAGAGAGACCTTGAGTGGTGACCACGTAAACAAAGAAAATGGGTGTGAGAGATTGAAAGAATGTAAATGATACACTGTGAGTGAGAAAGGGAAGTTTAGCTTTTTAATTCCTGAAAACATTAATAATTTGGGGTTTTTCTCTTAAAGTCAAGATTTGGTGGAAAGCTTTTTCTGGTGCGGTTTTCATTGTTTATCTACAGATGTGTCTCTTTATTTTTACTGCTCTGCTTTAATTATCTCTGCCAATGGGACGATGTTTTAGCCAGTGTTGGTTTGGGTTTCTCTCTGTTTGTTAGCATCTTTAGGTAGAAAGACTTTAGATTTGAATGGATTTTTAGAGGGTAATACTCCATTAGATTTTCTTGGTGATCCGGATCAAATTATGTATTTGAATTTTTTTAAAGGATTCTTTAACATTGTGAGATTTTTATTTATTTATTTTATTTTATGATTTTTTTTTTCTAAATATTTGTTCTTTATTATATCACATATGAATATAAAGAATATATGAGTTCACGAAATCTATAAAAACGATTTATTTTGGTGCACCTGTGGTGTCAGTGCTATTTAAGCTTTCTGTACGGTGGGTCACATGCGGTTTGGGGTGGAGACTGAATTCCCAGTGGATGTGTATTGGTATTAATGAGAATCTGTTCACTGGTGCAACAAGGCACAGCCCAATTAGCATGACTAAGTGAAATGTTTTATCGTGGTGGAATTTCAAATAAAGCAGAAACTAAGTTTTTTATATATATTATTTTTTAATCTTTAGTAATTTTTTGCCTGTAAAAACTCACTGACAAAATCACCAAAAAATTTAAGTTAAAACAACTGTTAGCAAAATGAATATTTTATTCCCTAGCCTGTCTGTATTTGGTCCCCGGCTGAACCATGCTTATTAACCATGGTGCATTAAGACGTCCTATCTTATCCAGTTTTCCAGTTGTATTGTGTATTTATGATTATATTTATCTTTCCTGCTCTATCGGAGAGTATTATCTCATGATACTTTGGAACAAAAGTTTGGTAGTTTGTATGGCAGCGTCACGGGTAACTGAAACTGAACACGGCGTTTAATAAATGATTAGTTTATTAGCAGTACTTTTTTCACTTCAAAACACAATTCATGGACATTTCAGTCAGTTCACTCGTTTGCTTCAGACGCAGTAGGATTCCAGGAACAAAACTAAGGTTGTGTCTGAATAGACATATTTACTGTGAATGTCTGTTCCTAATTGCCCCTAGGTGTGAATGTGAGTGTGAATGGTTGTGCATGTGTTAGCCCTGCCGCTGTCTGGTGAGCTGTTCTGGGTGTACCCCGTCTTTGCCCAGTGTCGGTTAAGATAGGCTCCAGCCTCACCATTACCCTAGTAGGATTAAGCAGCCTGGCAAATGAATGAGTAAGAGTGAAACTGCTACACAGTGATGCACAGATTTCAAGTGATTAGATTAGACCTATTTATGCTATGACCGAAATGTGTAAAGTGTCACATTTATCTTTGCTTTGTTTCACGCCGCCATGTTTTAGATTATTTTTCCCCGGGGAATTTTTCTTCTCCTCCACTTATTCAAAGGCCCCCGCTGAATTATGGGATACCATACTGTAAGCATAATATGCAGCATTCATACTACAGGTTTAGAACGTATTCTGAGGTCATTTACGAGTAGTAGAAATAAAATAAATAATTTAATAAATAGTATATAATAAATAATATAAATGATACGCATAAAGTTTTTTAACATCCCAGGTGTTAGTCTTTGAGTACTAATATTATGGAAGTAAAAAGTCTCAGAATCAATCCCACATCCTCACATCTGTCTGTCTGCCTGTCTGTCTATCTCTCTGTCTGCCTGTCTATCTATTCATAATTTGGATAGAAATGAAAACAAATCAGTGCTTGAAATTAACATAAGTAATATAGAGGCAAAAAAAGTGCAGAACCAGTCGAATGTAAGGGTTCTCTAGTTTCATTATTGTGACTGAGATGCTACGAAGAAGTAGTTATTTTTATGATTTTCTTTGTACACCATGTGTTTGCATTAATCTGTTTTTAAATGGAGGCCTTGACTGGATTTAAGTCAGCATTTCACCCCTTTTTCTTTCCACGCTTAAGAGCGTCCTACTCGATGAGGATTCGGTCAAAAAGCTCCGAGTCGTGGTTACAGAGGCTAACGTACTGATCAACGTGCCCTTCATCATTATTGGTCTCGGCATCTTGTTGGGCGTGGTTTTCATCATACTCATGTGTCGACAAGAGGTAAGAAATAAAATGTGCAACAAATAAAATTATAATTTAAAAAATCTAAACATAAATAAATGTCGTGAAATATCTGACTTCTAGTAACTGGAAAACGTATTATTTTTATTATTATTATTTTAATTATTATTATTATTATTATTATTATTATTAAAAACAACAGCAGTTTTTATCTTGTTTTCCCTATACATTTAAAATACTTAAATATAAAAACCTTAACCAGTGACATTTGTGGTATCGTGAGTTAAAGACAAAATATTATAGAATATAGCCATTTTTTTTTACTTAAATTGAAATTGAAATTGATTTTAAATTGCATAATGCAGATTTTTATTAATAATTACTTGCACGCTTGATCTTTAAATCTTAAACACTTTTGGAATCGCTGAACCTTAGTACTGTGGTTACTGAGAGGCTGGAGTCTCAGCCAACAGTGGGTGACGGTGGGGTACACCCTGAACAGCTCAACCATCACAGGACAACACACACACACACACACACACACACACACACACACACACACACACACACTCACCTAGGGGCAATTTGGAACATCCAGTCAGCCTAATGTGCGTGTCTTTGGACTGTGGGAGGAAAACAGAGTACTCGGAGGAAACCCACGCAAGCACAGGGAGAATATGCAAACTCCACACAGGAACGTGCGAGCCCGGGACTCGAACCCATGACCTTCTGAAAACAACTATTACTTTTTAATAAAAATTTTCTCATCCTGCACCTTTTTGTCCTTCTGAACCGACGTTTTCTTTGTGTGTTCTTAGCTCCCACAGCCCAGCACTCCTGATGAAAACCAACCTTTGTTGAGCTCATAACACATCAGGAAGTGGGTGTTTCCCCTGAATGTTCACATTGGCTAACAGCATCTTCAGCTATGAAATGAAAGTAGCTTTGCACGGAACTGATTGTCAAACTCTTCAGTACTGTGCAGTATTTTACATTTCAAACCGAATAACAAGCAGAACTGCATAGCCTCGAGTGTTTTATAATTTAATTTGCATGCAGTGCCATGAAACCGTCATTGTTCAACTAACGATTACTTATACTTCCCGTAAAGGCTGTGTTCATGTCTTACCATTGGAATCATCATGTCAAACATTTCCAGGACTGTGGTATAAATATGATGCCTCGATATCCTTAAGGAATAACTGCTAGCAATTTTTCAGCTACAAATTCCCCAAATTGTAAATACACTTAAACAACACACAGTCCTGTGTCATGATTTCAATTATTGGTGAAATATTATTTATATAGTGTATACATTCTTGATCATAACTGTTGGAATACTCTCACTGAGGTTATACTACATGTTTCTGGTTTCTGTACCTCTAAATACTGGTACATTTCCAGTGTTCGTTGGAAAAACCTTGTTCATTCTGATTGTTGTGGAATTTGATTGTTTTGTTGTTGAAGTCAGTGTTATTGTGCTTTTAAATGAGCAAATGTTGATTTTTTTGTTTTGTTTTGTTTTGTGCATTGTCCACAAAAAAATGGCTATTAGTAAGATACTCAATGTAGTGTTAAAATTTCCCATTTATTCAGAGAAAACAACAACAACAAACAAACAAAAAAATCAGATTTGCTCGTCTTGTAAAACCGGGTCATTAGCTGCAGTTTGTGAACAATGGGCCTCATTTAGAAGTGTTTTTATCAAGGTTGGGTATTAACGTTTGTGTAAACTAAAAAACTACTGCTGGATTTATAAAGGTTTTGGCAATGCTGATTTTATTCTTACTTACATCCATCAAGGAATTACCAAGCATGTTCACAAAACTATTTTAAAGTGTTTCAAGTTCAAGAAAACATCAAGTTTTCCCAAGAATACTACACTATCCCAACTATCCCACTACTATCCCACGAAAAAAAAGCACTACATATCACATCAGATGAGGTATTTGTCAACATTTTGCAGCTTTGTGCCTACATTAACGCATCTAGCACCATTTTTTTGGTCTTGATTAGTTTTATCCAACTGTACTGATGGCTTGTATTTTCTTTTTCTTTTTTTTTAATTCCTTTCATTATTGCGTAAAACATAAAATGCTTTCACAAGATTTTCTTAAAGGTGTGCTTAGCGACTTAGCACGAAGATGAGTTTTTATAAGGAAAAAGGCCAGGAAAATCTGCCAAGTACTGTATACATAATATACTTTTTATACAAAGATTTCAAAACCAATACAAATTCATAAATTCATACAATCTCACAAATATTAGAAAAACTTTTCTGGTGTAAATTTTTACAATGCTTATGTGCTAATAATTTATGAATAAATCCATTCGTATCCACATAAAAAAATGAGGCCCACTGTAGAATGTAATTTTGTCTCAAGTGCCAACTTTTGTTTTTACTATAGTTACATTTCATACACGTTTACCAACCAAACACTAGGTGCATATAATCTGTTCAAGACTATTAACTGCTACTTTTATGAGTTTTTCTGTTAATTTGTTTTTTTTCCCCAATGATGTGTTTTGCATGTTACCTTAAAGACTTTGAGATCCTTCTTCATTACCAAAAAGTACTATAATGGCCGTAACCACAGATGATTGATGTACAAATAATATGGAAATAAAATTGTATACCTGGTTGTTTTAGATTTATACCACAGCACTGCTAAATTCTTTAGTTTTTTTTTTTTTGCACAAGTTGGTTATTTTTCCAACTGCACTTTATTGAGCAGCCGTCGCTTGTTTTGATGTATCTCACTATTGAATCATGTGATGTACCATTGTAAATGTAATTTGTAGAAACTGTTTTAATGAATTCTAATGCCATTCAGCTGACACCCGATTTGTTTGACACTTGTTTTTTTTCCATTGTCTGTTTATTCCATTCAGATGTTCTTAAAAAAAGCCATAATAAAAATAACAACATATTGCATTCTTAATGTAACAATATCAAAAATATTTCAAATACATATGAACAAACAGTATTTACATTACGTGACTGCAGTGTTGCTAGCATTGACAAATAAAAAAATAAGCCTTTTATAACCTGTTAATAATTCAAATGGACCTTGTGTTTTTGTTTTCTTTCTTTATTTTATAAATTGTGTAAGTTTTGATAAAGTAAGTGGGCTGTAATCGGTAATAAGCTGTAGAAAATAGACAGGAGACAAATTACAGAAAAAGCAAGCGTAAAGTGCCTCAGTACTACAACGCATTTGTTCTTAATTCTGTGGAATGCTACTGGAGTGATGAGCACCATACTCCCCAAAGTTATTGGTATTTACTACGACACTTAGATTGACTCTGTAGGCCAGAGCGTAAGAATAACATCATTTTCCATATTATCCAACAGTTTAGTGAATTCTCACTCCTTGTGGATGGGGGCGGGGTTACTCTGGAAAGACCACACCCGTCCAGATAGAAATTGCAGTAGTCATTATAAATAAAGTCACAGTGGTTTATATCCTTTCCTTTGTCACTTGCCTGTTTCCCCCTGATACTTCCTTTATTTAAAAAAAAAAAAAAGTCGGTGCTAATGCTTCTGTACTTTAATAAGATTTCAGATATTTAGTCAAGGGTTTTTGTTTCATTTGAGATGTCATTGTACAAGAAAAACAAACTGTCCATTTCACAGAATATTCTTTTCATCCTCATTCGGGAGAACTGCTGGTCATTCTTGTTCGGTTGAAGCAGATTTAGCCTTTAATGTGCAGATGTTTTTCCTGGAGGAACAGACAAATAAAATAACAGTAATTAATTCAGATATCTGTCTATAAACAGCCAAGGAAGCTATGCACTGCAAATGAACTGTATATTATATTAAATAAATTCGAAGCAAATGCAACAGTTATGATCTGACGTGAATTATAATGCATGTGCCGTCAGAGTGATCTCACACAACTTTATTTATGTGTTGAGGGTAAAGCGCTCTATCTCTATCTCTAAGATAGCTTTAGAGATCGAGTGAGGGGCTCAGACATCCGGGGGGAACTCCAGGTACAGCCATTGCTTCTTCGCATTGAAATGAGTCAGTTGAGGCAGTTCGGGCATCTGATTAGAAGGCCTCAAAGACATGGGTTGTCAAAATTGCATGGGAAGAACTCAAGTGGCAAGTTGAAAGTAAGGTGAATGTTGTTGAATTATCCCCAACAGAGAATTTAGCGACATCTGTCAAGCCTGGAGGGGAATAATTGTTTTAGTATTCACTACACCGCAACATCAAGATAGATATAAATCAAGATTTTTCGTATAAACTCGGGATACTCCAGTTTCCTCCCACAGTCCAAAGACATGCGCGCTCGGCTGACTGGCTATTGACAGTGAGTGTGAATAGTTGTGTGTATGTTGGCCCTGCGATGGCCTATTAAAGGTGCACCCCGCTTTCGCCAAGTGTTGGCTGAAATACACTCTAGTAGGATTAAGCAGTTTGGCAAATGAGTGAGTGAGTGGGTGGCCATTTTGTACAACAGTGCTTCTCAAAATGGGGTCCAAGCACTCCGGTAATCTGTGAAGCACAGCCAGTGGACTGTGATTTTTTTATGTAAAAACCCTACTAAATTATCAAAATAAAATTTTTTTTTTAAAGTTCTTACAGTTATTAGACTTTCTGACTGGCTACTTAACAAAAAATTAGCTGCAACTTGGATTCATTATGCTCTCTGTAGAGCCGTCAGGAATAAAAATATTCATAGCACCAATAAATAAACAAGACATAATCTTACATATTCGAATAATGAGCTGACTCCTTAAATATATGGATTGTGTTCAGGATTGCTATGGATTATTTTGGCAGTTAAACTAATCCCTAGTTGTAAATTCTTTTTAAGAGATCCTGCACTAGGAATCAGAACGGAAAACTGGGACAGTGTATAACTTATAGCTAGACTAAAAAGAGGCTGATAAGATTAAAATCATCTTCTAATAACTGCTGACTTTACTGCCAAGCAGGATTTTGATATCCTGCTATATGCTTGGGTCAATGTTCAGCCGTCTTATTACTTAACCATGCTAGGTAAACATGTTATTTTACCACTGTGACAAGGCAGTTAGCTTCAGGAACATTCTGGAATTAACAGGCATAATTTTCTAGATTTATTTACTTCAGTATTTGGAATTAAAAATAGGACTCCATTTCTTTTCGTTGCTGTATTGCTAATATAGATTTTAATAATTACATACATATCCACTATATA
>JBCNYG010000024.1:20257898-20269635 GCA_039654305.1 Porochilus rendahli
GAGATGGGCGCCAGCCTCCCCGCGACCCTAATTAGGAATAAGCGGTTCAGAAAATGAATGAATGAATAAATGAATATGAACTAATTACCTGAAATTAATAACTGACTGATGGTGATAGTGGTGAGCTCATCCCCCTCCCAGCAAGAAGGATCTGGGTTCAAATCCTGGGCTCGGGCATTTCTCTGTGGAGTTTGCATTTTCCCCCCCTGCTTGTTTGGGTTTCCTCCGGGTACTCTGGTTTCCTCCCACTTTCTAAAAACATGCACATTAGGCTAATTGGCTGTTTCAAATTGCCTATAGGTGTGATTTTGTGTGTGTGTGTGTGTGTGTGTGTGTTGGCCCTGCAATAGTCTGGAGGGAATACCCCCCACCCACCCCCACCCAGTGTTGGCTGTGATGAGCACCAGCCTCCCCACAACCTTAGTACGATTGGAGTTGTTGTCTCACATTTTGGAGATATATAATTTTTTAATTTTTTAAACTTCTCCAGGTTTATTATAACTCAGAATAAAGGGTTTTGATACTAAATACTACAATATTGGGTATTCAAAAATGACTGGCACTGTAGTAGCATTTGGCAATAGTGTTGTATGACATTGAGTTATTTTAATCTAATCACATGTTAGCAAAGGCTGACGCACATGAAAGCTCGTAAAGTGTCAGCTTTCCTACAGGCACCTGTCTCGAGTTGTGTAAAGCTCTAGTCATGTACATGTGTACTTATTATTTCACTAATAACGACTCATTGAGTGTCAGATTAACTAATGCAGTTCATATACATTTATACTGAACAATCTTATATTTCCTTATGACTTATACTATTGTTTTGCACGTCCTCACTCTTGTTTTTGTACTTCTATACATTGTATAAAGTGTATTTTGCATATAAATCAACTGACCAAATGAGACTCTAATCAGCACAGTAAGAGAAAAAAACCCACTCGCTTTTTTTTTCTTCTTCACTTTTTACTTTGTTTTGCTACTACATCCAAATAGAGAAACATTATCAGTAATTTAAATTCAACAACAATGATCATTTCAGCTTTTTCATTATTCCAGTACAGAGGTTGTACAGTATAACAAAACACTGGTGTCAGACTTTAGACAAAGCCAGTATACAAAAGACATACAATACATGCATAGAGAGTGAATACAATTATGGGGCGTGTCACTACAAAGTAAGACCAATGTCACAGGAGTTGTAGCGTTTTGTAACAAGAGTGAAACAAAAAAAAAATATTTATTTTGTCATCAATACAGTCCTTTGTTAACGATTATTGTCACCAGAATATTATACAATAAAACAACTTATAAATATGACTTTGTAGGTCAGATGTGACCCATGATCACGAAATGAGTCTTAATGTGCCCAGTGTACTATTTGAGTTGTGCACATATACAAATACAGGATTTACATAGACATACACAAACTGGAAAAAAGTTGATGACAATGTGATATAACTGCATAAATTTGAACTAATATGCTGAAGCTTGTTTTGGGAATTCAGGTTACTCAAGTCCATTTGATTGGTTAAAATATGTTCTCTCATTTCTCTGATTTGGTGACACCACATTTAACAATGTAACGATTCCTTATTCTTTATTAAACAGGAAGAAGTTATGCATTCTCTGCTTAAATCCTACAGATGGTCATTATCTAATTTCTACTTTAATACTTTAAACAACATTTTTGAATGAAAAATTTTTGTTCTGTTTTTTCTAGGGCTTTATTGATGAAATTGATGTATATTTTTAGATTAAATGCCAATATGCTTTATGTATTTCATAGTTGGCGTTTGTGTAATTATACCCAATATAAAAAAAAAGACAGGTATCAAAGTTGAATTTCTTTTGTGTGAACATCAATTTCTTCTTTAATATTTTTTGATTGTAATAAATTTAAATTGTAATAATGTTTATAAAAAAAGCTTGGCTTGTGTCCTGGACGAAATTACTAAATCACGTTATATGAAATACGGAGTTTATAATCGGTTGCTACAAATGTGTGCAAAGAAATAGTGTTGATTTAACACTGAGGTTATTTTAGTGAATTATAGTGTATGGCATTTTTTTATGTTGTTTTAGGGAGTACAGACCCAAGGTGAATGTTACCTTTGTGGACAATGGAACCAAGGTTTCTGCTCTGACCAGTAAAACCTTTGTGTTTGTACCTGAAATGTCATCTGGAGACCCGTATGTGGATCTTGTAACGACTGTTAACATCCCAGCTGTGGTAAGTTTCATGAAACAAGATATAAACACATGATTGGACACAGGGTAATGTTGGTAACTTTGTTAGCATGTATGTGGCACCTGTAAAGTTACTGAAAGCATCAGATGACAGCTGGCCTTAAGCTTCAGAGGCAGGTTGAAATGAAAATGCTGAATATTATACAAATAGACGTCTTAGTTTATTATATTAATGCTGATAGAAACTTGTGAGCAATTAAATGACTTCCATAAATTCTTTAAGTAGGAATTGTCAAAGAATTTTACCAATTTTTTATTGTTATTTTTTTAATTTGACAATTCTATTTCTAATTTGTTAGTAAGAAACAATTGAATTCCGATAATTTTTTGGGTGGCGAAGTGGCACAGTGTTTAGCACTGCCACCAGACCGTGAGAGGGTTCAGAATTCAAATCTTGTCCAAGGGCATTTCTGTTTGAAGTTTGCATGTTCTCCTATTATTTGCATGGATTTTCTTCGGGTGTTCCCGCGTCCTCCTTCAGTCCAAAAACAATAGGTGCGTTAGGGCAACTGGATATTCTATATTACCCATAGGTGTGAATGTGAGTCTGAATGGTTGTTTGTGTCTGTGTTAACCCTGCAGTATACTTTCGACCTCTCCAGGGTGTATTCCGTGTCTCACCTGAAGTCAGCTGGCCAGTTTCCTCTGAGATCCTGACAGATAAGCCACAGATAAGACAAGATATAGATCACGGATGGATAGTAGATGAATAAAGGAGCCTATTGATGGTGATATGGGGCGATAGAAGTAGTGATAATACAAGAACGTGTGTTGTGAATTGGGACCATACCGATAAACATGTGGTTAAAGTCAGGCAGTACCATCTTATCCCTGGTCCTTTGGTATGAAGGGCTCTTATGGGACCATGCAGTTTAAGTGTTGTACCCCTTGCAAGATTATGCTAAAGGGGCATAGACACAGGAGTCTGTTGACAAGTGAACCACCTTGCCGCCGAGCTGATGCCATGCCAACGGCTCGGAAACGTGGACAAAGGCATCTCGCTTCTGGTTATTATCCTGGTAAAATTTCTGTTGTAAAGCATAGGATTTAGACACTACAGTAATGAACAGCTGTTCCATGTTGATGTGGGTGGAACAATTAAGCTCGTTTTCTTTGTTCCCCGATGGAAAATGTTTTTGGGAACTCGGTGTTTGGCGGCATCTGTCAATCAATGGTATCGTCTCGCTCTGATTGGTAATTGCTTAAATGGTGCTGCATGAAAGTTCAGCTCAGTTTAACTCCGTACCCGTCCAGTCTGTGTCCATTGAGAGAATTTCGCCTCATCACTCATTTTGCTGACTTTCATAATAGTTATTGTGTCCTTGAAGGGTTTAAATTTTATTCCATGCACTGTGTTGGCACATAGTGAGTGTAAGAGATCAAGATTACAACACTAGCCAGACGTTACTAAATAGCAATGTTTAGCCCAGACAGCTAAATGTGGGGAAACGGTAGCTTGTCGGTAAAGTTTCACCGAGACATATTGGCAAAATGTAGATGATGAAAGATGTCCTGAGCATTCTGATTGGTAGAGCCAGTGTTTTCACACACACACACACACACACACACACACACACACACACACACACACACACACACACACAAAGAGATTCTATTAAGGGAACTTTGCAGTAATGATTAGCAGCATGTAGCAATTATTGAAGCCATGGCTTTTAGATCAGGCTTTCACAAGATGGCTGCTGAGATCCATGATGCCGTTCTAAAAGCTTTATCTCTTTGTTTGAACTGTGAAATGAACACCTCGGTCTCACATAGCTGAAATGGATTAGCTGTTAGTCAGTTGTTATTGCCTTCCAGGACTCGACTGGTTTTATCCTATAAGTATTCCAGGCACGTCTATGAGAATGCTTGCGAGCCGGGGAGCTGCCATTAGAATCAAGCGGGCATGGCTTTCCAAGAAGGAAGGCTTTCCAAGAAGGAGCCATGGCTTCAATAATTGCTACATTTCCAAGAAGGAAAGCCATGCCCTCTTGATTCTAAAGGCATCTCCCCGACCAGCTCCTGGACCAGATTTTTTTTTCCTCAACCAGCTACGGTGTCTTAGTTTGCACATTTCTTCCACTCATATATGTGCCATATTGCCTAGAAAAAGGTCCACCCAGGTGGCCATGGTAATCCCCGCCATGGTTCCTGTGTATCAGCTGGCTATGTGCCACCTTTTTGTTTGTTTTTTTGACTCTGGTGATTGTACATCTATCTGAATTTTTAACTCCATATGTACCTTAGTTCCTGACACTACAGAATTGTAGACCCATTACTCTTTTTTTTTAGTCCTGGTTTGATAATAATAAGGGCAAGTTTAGGCAAGTTGGAAGAGGGTTGAATGAAAATGGAAAGGGACAGAATGCAGGTGCTTTTGGTACTTTGCATATATGTTCAATTAATTATGAGCATGCTGTCACAAAGGCCGTAATGATCATCTGGCAACTATTGTGTTAAAGACCTACCGCAGGCCTAGGTTAATACTATCAACGACTTTTTTAATCCTCCTGCTTGTTGCATAGCTTCCTCTTCACTCTGCAGTATTTTATTATTTTTATTATTATTATTATTATCATTATTATTATTATTTTATTTAAAAAAAAAATTAAGGTTTAAGATAATCTTTATGACTTTTTGAATACTGGTTATGACAATATGTCGATTGTCTTTCATATTTTTAACAATTTTAATATATAGTATTAATCCTCACTGACTTGGTGTGTTACATGAAACCCACATCAGCTGCCCAACAGATTTTAATTCCCATTGGTCTTTTTCAAAGAAGTCAGTCATTTTGTGGGAAGAAAATGTTTCTAACAGTATAAACAAGCTACTGGTCTCTGGAGTACGAACATTTTAAACATGCTGTTGTGCACAATTTACTTTTGACTGACCTCTAAGCTTCTATTTTTATCAAAACTATTTCAGAATGTTGTGTTAAATGACTGAGATTAAGGTCCTTGGGGTGACTCAATCTGGGTTTTGTGCAATGCACAGCATTGGGTGTCTGCTGATAAGTGACTCAAAGGGCTGTTTAGTGGTACTCCTCTCTTGACCACAGATTGTTGCTTTAGAGAGTAAAGCAATGTGTTGGGGTAAAGGGGAAAAGCACTTGTACTGCAGTTTGCTTCTTATTCATGTGATAGGACTTTTGTGGTCGGTATTGATGGTTGCCTCTCGAATATCTCCCCTGTCTCATGTGGGGTTCCCCTGGGTTCAATTTTAGGTCCTTTTATGTTCTTACTATTTATTACCCTTTGGACAAATACTTAAAAAGCATGGGATATCCCATTATTGCTATGCCAATAAAAGTTAGATCTCTTTAATCAGGAAATGACAGTTTACACTTACTCTCTGGTGGATGTTACGTTATAGGTGGATAATATGATTGATCTTAGGAATTTTGTTTTAGGAACTTAGGATATGATTGATCTTAGGAAGGCTGTGGATGTTTTTAAGGCTTTATTGCAAATCTTCTGATTTCTTATGCTCTCTTAAGGGCCCTAAGATCCTTATACAGGCTATTATTAAATTTATCTCAGACTAATTTTAAAACAGTGATCGAGGCTAATCAAGCTTTTGTTGTCACTGGTCCAACATTAGGGAATAAACAATCTCATACTTTACATTCGGTCTGCTGCCAGCAGAGAGCCAAATTAAACTAGACTGAAAACGTACATTTTACATTGTTTTAATTAATTATTTATTTGAATTTTTATTTGAATTACCTGTATTTTAGACCAGGCTGGATTTTTTTTATTATTTTAATAAAATTTTATATAAATTTTTTTTTTAATACTGTATAATGTATGCATCTATGTAGAGCACATTGATCTCCAAAAACATAACATTCGTTCTATTAAACATCCTGCTTCAAAGAAACAGTAATATGAGGTCAGACTCTCACAACATTTCTTGCGTTTCCTGTAGTATATTCACTGAAACACCTTTACAGCGGACAGTTTACTTTTGTGTCTGAATGATTTGGGCTGAAGAGCCCGGAACAGATGCCTTTAGCTACAAGAGCTATTAGCCGGCAAGCTAATACAGCACCCTGTATACTAAAAAAAGCATAATCTGAATAATAAGACTTACGAATGAAACAGTGTTGTGGTCTACTCATTCACGCCAATCCACTTTATCCTACTAGGGTTACGGTAAGGCCGGAACCTATGTCAGCTGACACAGGGCGAAGTGGTTATTATGGTATATGGTTGTACAGTCTATTCTGGTTCACTGCAAAAAAAAATCTGATTTACTAAACACATTACTATTTCTGTCTTTTCTCTAGGCAGTGATGAGTAAATTAAAGGATGCGAGTTTTTGGGTCAGGTCAGGCATCGCAATGTTCATGAGTTCAATAAAGACTACCATGTTTATGACACACACTGTGAATGACCTGCTGTGGGGCTTTAAGGACCCCCTGCTCAGCCGCTTACGCGCCTCCAAACCCGAGGTGGACGAGAACTTCGGGCTGATGTTATACGTATGTATCACTCGTTACTCATTTATTTATTTATCTGTTCATTTCCTTCATTCAGTCATTTTACACAAGTGTATTTTTTTTTTTTAATCACTGTGTTGTATTTTCACAGAAAAACGGAAGTAACGATGGCGAGTTTGTTTACTACACTGGAGAAGAGAACTATTTGGACTACGGCCGTATCAACACCTGGAATGGGGAAAAGTAAAGATGTTTTATCATCTCCACCCATTTTACTATCGTGTCAGGACAATAGAAGGAAGGAAGAGGAGAAAGCTTTTTTTAGGCACTTTACTGTGCATTGTGTTTGTGAATTTTTTGGTGGGGTGGGTTAATAATTTTTTTAAACAAGGTATCAAACACTATACAGTGTGCTGTTGAAGGAAAATAATCAACAAGGGCTTCTGGCATTAAGCAAAGTAACTACTGCCATGAGGGGGGTGCAGCGGCGTAGTCCGCGTAACAGCAAGAAGGTTTTTTTGTTTCAAGGTGGCATGTTCTTCCCATGCTTCATCTGAGTTCCGTCTGGGTCCTCCAGTTTCCTCCCACAGTCCAAAGACATGCACATCAGGCTAACTGGCTGTTTCCAATTGCCCTTAAGTGTGAATGTGAGTGTGAATGGTTGTGTGTTTGCTTTGTGATGGACTACACCCTGAATGTAATTTTTGCTTTTCAGTTCTTGCATTGTTTATAATGTCCAATAGAATAAATAATAGAATTGAAAGTCAAGTATGTTTATAAACAGCATGTGTGCCTTTGGATCAATACATGGGTAATAGTATTTCAATACCCTGCCATTAAGCCATTAAAGTGATATTATCCAAGGAATCTAAGCAGTTATATAAAGTATTTATTTATGTTATATATACAGTCATTGATTTTTCTATGCGTTTTGTTTAGGTTGATGTCGTTTTGGGGCACCAATCAGAGCAACATGATTAACGGGACAGATGGTAGTGCTTTCCATCCATTCCTGACTAAAGAGGAGCGTTTAAATGTTTTCACTGCAGATCTGTGCAGGTAAACTAGTTGATTATTCATCACATGCACTGTACAGCTGTTGGTTTTGCTGATAAAATGCATTTGTTTAAAGACGGGATAGTGGTGGCTTTGTGCATAAAGATCTGGGTTACTAATGAAGGTTGGTGGTTCAAGCCTCAGGGCCACCAAACTGCCACTGTTGGGGCCCCTGAGCAAGTCCCTTAACCCTATACTGCTCAGTTGTATAAATGAGATAAAAGAAATGAAAGTCACTCGGGATGAGGGCATCTGCCAAATGCTGTAATTGTAAAGTTTTGCAGTACGGGCTAAAAGTGTCATTTTTATATTAATAGTAGATGTTATCACAAAATGAATATATTAAAAACTGTAACATACACTTAGTCGACTTTATTAGGAGTATTAAACGTACTCATTTAGTTATGTAATCAGCCAGTCATTCATGCCGGATTCATGACGATAAAGGTTAAGAGGTTTGGTTATCATCCACATAAATCATCAGAATGAAGAAAAAGTGTGATCTCTGTGACTTGGTATGATCATGGCATGAAGGTTGGTAACAGGTCAGCTGGTTTGAGTATTTCATAAACTGCTGATCTTCAAACAGAACTCTTTTAAATTTACACATCATGGTGCAAAAAACAAAAAACATTTAGTAAGCGACAGTTCTGTGGGTAGAAATACAGTATCATGGGGATAAAAGAGGCCAAATCAAAATGGTCCGAATGGTTTGGGCTTGTCAAGAAGGATGCAGTAACTCAAATAATCACTTTGTACAGCTGTGGCGAACAGAAAAGCATCTCGCAAAGCATGAAACTGTAAGGTGGATTGGATAGAAGCCAAGTGAGATCCCATGTTCCTATATGCATCTTTATTAAATGAGAGGTGACAAATTACACACAACCAAATGTAACAGGTATAACATTAATGATGTGGGGAAAAAATCCTAATAAAACGTGAGGGGCGCTCATAGAGGGCACGTACCTCCGACAAGCAGCATGGACAATGTAGCAAGTAAAAGCAGTACCCATAATGCGTGCGCTGGTTTGCTTCATTATGCATGGTGTGGGGCAGAGGTACCTTGCACTCTGAATGCCCTTGAAGCTTTTTCTGTCGAAGTCGAAGTTTTTGTTTTTTATTAATCCCAAGTGTGTGGGTCTGCGTGAAGACGAATTTGATTTACGTAAAGGTTAACGTCAGCTCTTCTGCAAAGAAAAACTCAGACATTTTATTCATTTTGACCTTTTGACTTATTTTTTGAAATAAACGTCAAATTAGGCAATAGGTCTTTTTGCTCCCAGTCTAACAGATTAGGACATGTGCACTGTGTTTCGACAGCAGAGATCCTACGTAACAATCGGAGCACTGGAGAAAAAAGGGAAGGAAGGGCAGAGAAAATGCTTTATTTTACAAATAAATTGAATGAAATATGACCAAACGAATAGTTTGGTCATTGGTATTAGGATTACAATCAAAATATAATACATTTTTGTAATTTGTCAGAAAATGCTTTTTTAAAATAGTTATATTTAATGAAATTTTTTAATGAAAGCTCCATATGATGTTATGGTGATATTTATGATGTCAGTCATAGTTCAGCATTTCATATTATGATATAAAAAATAATTTTATCATATTTTACCCAGGGTTTGTGTGTTGGCAGGAAAACAAAACGTTATGTGCGGATTCATATGAAGATAGATGGGTAGATGGATGATGACTTTATTATTCTCCTGAGGGAAATTTGGTTGTTATAACAGCAAGATATACATATAAGAGGCAAACTAAAATTAGATAGAAAATAAAATATAGACATATACATATACAAACATCTGTATAGAAGCTGCAGGAATATAGAAATATAAAAACGAAGAACTAAAAACACTGAAGACACCGAGGTCGTGTATGTATATGTAGCAGAGGACCATAATGCATTTCAAAAGAAGAACCTAGTCGCTAGTTGCTGCTTTCAACAAATCATTTGGTGAGATGCTCAGTTTAGAGTTGCATTAAATACGATTCTATTCAAATTAGCAGTGAAGCAGATGAATAAGTATAACTTTATTACTTTGAGAAAAATTTCCACCACTAAACCAACATTTGAACACCTGGACCCCTGGGAATTGCTAAACAGGTCTAAAGTATAAAGCTTCCCAATCCATTCATTCATTCATTTTCTGAACCGCTTAATCTTAATTAGGGTCGCGGGGAGGCTGGTGCCCATCTCAGCCAACTCTGGGCGAAGGCAGAGTACACCCTGGACAGCTCGCCAGGCCATCGCAGGGCAGAAACACACTGACGGCAATGCAGACAGACATGACTGGCTTTTGATAACCCAGTTAGCTGCACTAGAGGGTAAAATGCAGATGTGTTTGTTAAAATTTTCCGAATATGTTTAAAATACACATAGTATACCAAACATATTAAAAAAAATTATAACCAGTAAACATATTAAACCTTAAACTGGGGAAGTTGTGGCTCAGTGGTTAAGGTGCTGACTTACTGAGCCAAATGTCGTGCCCCCAGTGGGTTATCAAACGCCAGCCATGTCTCTCATATGGCACTGGATCGGGTCAGCATGTTTCTGTGTGAATGTTTGTGTGTGTTGGCCCTTTGATGGCCTGGCGACCTGTCCATTGTGGCCCTCGCCCAGAGTACACCACCCTGCAACCTTAATTAGGATCAAGCGGTTCAGAAAATGAATGAATGAATGTATCTTGAACTGAGATAATTCAAATCCTGCTCTTCTTCTGCTAAATTCTTCGTCTGCATCACGGGGAGGCTGGAGCCTACCATGCATGACGTAGTAATTCTGCGTTCTTCTACGAAACAGGATGGCGGCTGGTTTTGTAAATAGCTAGTTTTCCGACACCAAGGATCTTGAACATGTCCATGGCCTGCACAAGCATCAACACATTCTCGTAATCTCACAAGGAAAGACTTTCTGCTTCTGTTGATTCCTAACAGAATCCATCCTGTTTAGTTGATTGTGATTGCTAGGTGTATTGATTTTGTAAAAGTTTTTGGTACTTGGTGAGTAATATCAGCCGTGGCATCAAACCCAAAGTGATCAGAGTGAATGTCGTAGGACTCTGTATATTATATACTGTATTATTATATACTCTGTATATTCCCTACGAAGCATTATGGTACTATGACCAGATTGCGGCATGCTCCTTGCTTTGCCAAAATTTTAACAAAGCCAATCGTAGTCAGGGCGACACAGGTGCAAAGTGATTAGTACATCCGCCTCACAGCAAGAAGGACCTGGGATTGATTCTCCGGCTTAGGAATTTCCGTGTAGAGTTTCTCCCCCTGCTTGCATGGGTTTCCTCTGGGTACCCTGGTTTCCTCCCTCAGTCCAGAAAATTGTAAATAGGGCTAATTGGCTGTTCCAAATTGGTCATAGGTGTGAGTGTGAATGGTTGTGTGTGCATGTGTTGGCCCTGCAGGGGTAACCCTAACTTTACCCAATGTCAGCTGGGACCCTAATAGGAGTAAATGGTTATGCAAATGAGTGGGTTGGTGGCTGCAATCATTTTACAGGATATGGGAGTAATGAAGAGATGGCCTAGCTTCTTAATTTGTTTAAATATTCTCCAAGCTTTTTTGTTGCCCAGGACAGTATCTAAACTTCTTACCTGTCAGGATTTTAAGGGAAGCCGGAGCCAATTCCAAGTTATTTTAGGCAAAGTCCACCCCTTATTTATTTATTTATTTATTCGCACACATATATGTATATAAGATGCGTTCTTCAACAGAAAAAGAAAGTATCAGTTTCCACTCCTATCAGTCAAGAATGTGAGGCAACAATGAGTCCTACTTTAACTAAACTGGCCAGTTAATTAAAATAACACATAACAAAATAACAACAAACCAAGCCAATGTTTTTACAATCTATATCCATCTGGATTAAATACACCTTAAATGCTCCCAATAGCATATGCATTATATATATAATATATATAACCACCCCCAATAATAATAATAATACCAATAATA
>JBCNYG010000024.1:20308128-20322540 GCA_039654305.1 Porochilus rendahli
TGTGTGTGTGTGTGTGTGTGTGTGTGTGTGTGTGTGTGTGTGTGTGTGTGTGTGTGTGTGTGTGTGAGACTGGCAATTATACTAACAAAGCGACTGATAGTCAGCCACTTACTGACAATCAGTCTGTCAACTAGGACTTAGTCAGTCTGCTATTATCTCTCCATTTTTTCACACTTACAATCATGTTTCTGGAAGAACAGAACAAACTCACCCCATTATCTTTTTATTAAAACTTTCTTACAATGTGCTGTTCTTGGTGCCTTTGTGTAAGCACTGCAGAGGATGTCCATCATCCCTGGCTGTATTCAGATAGAACCCGTTTTGTTCCATGAGGTACAAGCTTGGCTAGCGATTGTTGGAATATCTCGCGGTGATTTGTTCCCAATTAAGTCAATCATTTCTTTTATCTATATTATGTGTGTGTGTGTGTGTGTGTGTGTGTGTGTGTGTGGTCATTTGACCTACTAATGCTAAAGTGCAAATACTACAGTAAGCCGTTATAGTAAAGTATGGTCTGACAGCCATGTGTACATTATTAATACACTACGATCTCCAAGGATTATTGATCCTCTGTGAATTGTTATTAAAAGCCGACATCGACTCCCAGTTTTAACGGTCCTGAAATTGTGCAGCGTTCCCAGTGGTCGTTTCTCTGTCTGATGGCATGTTTCACACATCAGCCGGCCATCTGTCTCTCTCTCTCTGTCTCTCTCTCTCTGTCTCTCTTTCTTCCTGGGACTCGATGCAGAACATAGATAAATGAATCAGAGTTGTATTTTTATACTGGAGCGAAGATCAACAGTATAAGATCCTTAGCGTGTAGAAAACGAGGTCAAATGAGGTAATCAACCTCTTCCAGCCAGAACACAGCCGTTTGGGACGCGTGGACATTAAATGGCTGTGGCATCTTCAGTAACTAAATTTGCAGTCTTTCACGAATGCCACAGCGGTTTGGTTGGGAGTCCAAGAGAGAAAAATTGGCCGTGCTGACCCATGCGACTGTAACCAGTCAGGGATGTTCTTAAGGTCAAGTGTGCTGAAGACCGTATGGAGGGATTTTCTTCAAGTGTGTTGTGCTGCCGTGAAATGCAGCTCGAGCAAAACTCCCACAGGAACACAGTCACTTGTGTAGAAGGCCGTGTATCTCTCCTCTCGGACATGGTGTGCGTTTATGTCCATCAGAATGTATCAGTGTCTCTTATCGTGTGTGTAACCCACACTAGTGAGTTATTTATTTAGCCCCTCATTAATAATTTACCTTTTTTCCAGGCTGCAAATGGCTACGTGCTGCTGTTCGACATTGTCGGCGGTGGAGATGAAAAGTATCTGTACGAGCCCCTCTATCCAAAGTGAGTGATCTCCTTTTACTCCTACATTTCTTCCTTCCTTGCTTTCACAGGGCTTCTAAAAGCTTTCCAACTTAAACACACCATTATCGTGGGCCCATGAATACACATCCAGTGCACTTGTTTTTATGAGGTTTTTCCTCCGGTCAGATTCGCTGAAGCTCCTCACTGCATAACTGGTGCACATCATCTGAATAAACGTCTGTTCATTTTCACCATTAGCTGACACCTAGAGAATATCAGTGCAGTGACGTGTACGGGTGTGGGTTTTTATAGTCCTTTGGTGAACTTTCTAACTGCTAGTGATTACAACAGCGTGTGTGAGTGCACCACAGTTGATATTCTGAATATCACTCAAGTGATGCTTTGATCCATTTCTGCAGTAATTTTTAATCTAGGAAGTGCAAAGAAATGAATCACAAAACAATCACAGGAAATAAAATTAAAGGGGAGGTTATGAGATTGGTCATGTGTGTTTGTGACCACAATAACGCAAAAACCAATGGATGGACAACTTTAACTAAATGTATGTCTTGGGCCAATGAACTGATAGTGCTGATAGACATGCTATTACTATGAAACCCTAATAGGTGACCACACATGGACTTTTAGATGAGAGGAGCACATGGGTAATTCCATAAAGTGTAGGGGATATTATGTTTTCACAGGGCTGTCTGCCACATCAGCGTATCCCTCCCGTGAGAGTCCGGACAGTTTGCTCCCATGGACTCCTGGTTGCGGCATACCTTGACCTAATTTCAAGGTCACAGGGGTCACATAAAATATGCATGTGGTCATGAAAAAGGCAGATATGTCAAAATGGGCACAGACATGTTTACCTTGTGCACATATAGAGCCTATTATCCTATCCTATTATTATCCTATCCTATTATTATCCTGGTATTATCCGTGCTGTGTGTTGGAGGTACCTTGCACTATGAGTGCCCCTGTATGTATTGTGGTGATTTATTATTATTGTTTGAGATTTGTTTTAAAATTGGTTCACTGCTCTCATTCAAACACGTGTGTGTGCGCAGGGGTAGTGTGCGTGTGAAGGTTACTCCTGGGTATAAAGAGGAACAATGTGCTCCTGCTCTCAGTGTGGAAATGAAGAAGCCAGTCGACCTGGAGGCTCCTATTACCAGGTATACACACACACACACACCCCCACTACATATAAAATTAAATATTTATGTTCAGTTTGGACGCTGAGCTGAGTGCATAATCTACTGATTTGGATCCTGAGGCTGTGCAGACCCAGCTGTATGGCATTTAAACTATCAGCACGATGGATTAATCAGAATCAGCGTTTCCCAATGCGTCATTAAATGACTTAAGGCTTAGTAGCGCTGGCTTACAGCTTACCGTGAGCTCCAATATGTGGTTCAGGGCACTCGGGGAGTATATGTGGATTTATAGAGGTGTTACTGTGTCTTTTTATTCTCTCACATCTCTCTGTGCCGCTACTTTTTTCCCCTAAAAGTAAATAGTAACCTCACAGGACAGATTTATCACCCATTTTCATTCCCTCTCAGATTTCGACAGTGGTAAAGTAATTAGTGTTGCGTATTCCCACCCGATTGTGTTCAGCAGGATGTTAAGGCTCATGAACCTCTGTGAGACGTATAAAACACACAAGCTTGCTTCTGTTAATAGCTAACTGGTTCAGAACATGGGGCCAGTCGAGCCGTTTCCTTCCTGCTTCTGTGCAGGCTTTACTCAAGCAAAGGTTATTTTTGCTTCACAGAGAAGTGTTTCTATAGTCTGAAGGAATCCGATGAGGACTACAGAGTGGTCCTGTCACAGCGTCGCTGCAAACAACGTCACGGCCAGTCCCAAAACGTTAATGCAGTGGTTCCAGTTATAATTCCCACTAGAGCCATGGAGAAAGATTATGGTTAATTGTGCGGCGTCTGCAGCGCGTAGATTAACGTCCCAACATGACACCTTGAAAGCTCAACAGCATTAAATGAATAAATAAATACGTCAGTGTTTCCAGTACGTGTGTACAGGGTGTTTGTTGTGCGTATTTGTTTGTTTCTTAGTTGTGATGTATCATAATTGAATTGTGTGTTAACCCTTCGTTTCCCCTCAGAGTGAGTTTATATAACATGCTAGCATTGTGGGATGAGAGTAACAGATGTGTACTTATCTTTTGTTTTCCCGTCTCTCTCAGTCTTCAGTCTCTACAGGAGGATTTATTGGTGTGTACGGCCGATGGCTATCTGCACATGCTGCACTGGGACGGGGTGTGTAACGGCCGCAGAGCAGTAAATCTCAGCACCATTCCTTTCTCTCTGGACCTGCAGTCGTCCCGCGGTGAGCTTTTAGGTTCAAATGCCTCCAAACTAACTGATGGTTCCCTTGTAAAAGGCGATGATGGGAAAATAGGATCAGCTTTGTTCGTTTTTCAAGCTGCCACACTATTTGTTCATATAAAGAATCTTTGTGTGTGTGTGTGTCAGGTGGCCCGTGTTTGGATCTAAACGGCGTCCATATCAGAGAAATGGAGTATTGCATGACGCTGGATGGTTTCGCTGTCGTGCTCGACGACGGGAGACTCGGCTTCATCACACCAACCGCGAACAGGTTCTCCACTGAGGTGAAAGTCGTGTACACGTATAAATCTGTGATGTTCCATAAGAGCTTTCTTAATTTTACCGGCTAATGTAAAAGTATGTGCATAAACAGGTCACAGCTTAATGATGATGATCAGAGCTTCTGATTGGTTTGTGCATCAGGGACGACACGTTAGTTGAGTTAAATATCTCGTGTACTGAGCAGAGATGTGCACTCGTTTCAGTCTCACACTCACACAAAGTAACCTGAGATTCATCCTTAAAAGACTCAAATCACACGTGAAATTTGGGAGTTGTGACCTTTTCTTTTTGGCGCATTACCTTTTAGAGAAATTCTGACAAGCTGAATGTCACAACAACCCCAACCCCCGGTTTAGTCGCCGGTCAGCCGACATGTAGCAGCTAATAATGGATTACATGGGACCAGTAGCAGGCGGAGCCTGACCTGACACACCTGTATGCGAAACATCTCCATAGGGTTCCCATGTGTACGTGGCACGTTCAACTCACAGCAAGAAGGTCCTAGGTTCACGTCCCGGGCACGGGCTTCTCTGTGTGGAGTTTGTTATGCCTGTGTGGGGTGCCTCCAGGTACTCCGGTTTCCTCCCACAGTCCAAAGACATGAACAGAATGGTTCTGACTGTTGGCCTGTGATGGACTGGCACACTGTTTAGGGTGCATCCGCCTTCGCCCAGTGTTGTTTAGATCTTTAGGGGATCTGAGGGAAGAGGGTGGAGAGTCTGGTGTCTTGCTGTTAGCTCATTTGCATTTTCTGGTTAAACTCTCACATCTGTCAATAAAGGCTTTCCAGACACGGATTTGCAGACCGTATTGCATTTTATTGCCGATCCGGCAAGAATCCTGCTTCATATGCTTTCTTTAACCACACGCAGAAGAGCAGGAAGTGAAACCGGAAACAAAACACAAGCTGCAGACACAGCTGTAGTCACCATGAAACAGGGACCATCTAGTGGATGTGAAGAATGAGGTCATGTTGAGCTGTTTGATGGACCCCCAACCTCCAGGTTCTCAAGAACATAAACAGGGCTTTTATCTTAGTCATGCTTTATTTATCAAGTGTGGTCATGTGACGTTACAGTTTGGTCAAGGATTGGTGGTGCAATAACTTTGAAAGGAAATGACGCCAGGGTCACCAGATTGGGTGTTCGGATTCCCCTCAGTTGCAAATAGGGTGGGGGGGTGTATGAGTGTCCTTGTTTTTGTTTTATGGTCACACGGTCACTTTTTCTATATTCGACTCATTAAGGCTTGTTAAGAAATGACACTGGCTCAACAAATTCTGGGGTGTGTTTCCTTCAGGAAGGTCTCGGTTAGATTGTATGTATACCCTTGACCTTGTTTCAAGGTCACAGCAGTCAGGATGCTCAAATTTCGATATTCAGCTTTAATATTTAGATCGATGGTTATAGGTTATGTGTGCACTGTGTATTATTTTAAGGAACATAAATACTTGAACCTCATTTCTGTCCACTGCGTTTGAATCTGGTGCAGCGGAGCACTACGAGCATTGCAGGATGTTTACCTGAACTCTGATGTGAAAGTGGGTGCATAAATTGAAACTAATTATAAGATGTTTTCTGTGTGCAGCAGTTGCAGGGTGTTTGGGCAGCAGATGTGACAGACGGCACGTGTGTAGCAGTGAACAACAAATACAGGCTGATGGCATTCGGCTGTGTGAGGTACGTGTGTGTGTGTGTGTGTGTGTGTGTGTGTGAATGCAACAACGCACTGCATTGTTTAATTAAAGCAATCACTAAAGATGACGGTGTGCCTCGGTCTCCTGAACAAGCATACGACAAATTGCCTCGTAAGTCGTGATGGAGCTTTAATGCAACTTTTTGTTCTGTGTCCTGAGTTACAATAATTTTTTTTATTTCCCCTCCCATATGAACAATGAGTTTCCTGTTTCAGATCCCTGCCAGCCTCTTATAGTCTCCAGCTGTCCTGTAGCTTCAGGTTTCTGGTGTCTTGCATAAGGAAAATGACATCAGTCACTCTTGGGGAAACTGGGATTCGATCTGAGCGTTCATAAATTTTAAATATTCAAAGTTGTACAGGGTCATACTGTGTGTACATAGACACCCACAAATCACACATCTGGTTAACAGCTTCTCTTTTAAAAAGGTCAGTCGCTCGTTTGTGGCACTGCTCGTTATAATCGAATGTCAGAAGATGTAAAAAAGGGTGAATTTTGCTGACCCTGAAGTAAAGATCCTGCATTTTCCATTGATGGGAAACTTTAAAACCGGAAGTTCCTCATGTTAGGCTCTGCACCTAAAGCACCATCCGCACAGGAAGTGACACAAGCAACTGTGCAAAGTCAGTGAACGCCAGTGAAATGAGCGACGAGGCTAAATTTGCTCAAGTGGGACGAGGTGATTGTTCAGCTCCGGTTTACTGTCAAACGACACAGCTCAGACGATGACCAATCAGAGCTTAGAGGTCCCGTTGATTGACACATGTCGCTGAGATCTTCCCCAAACCCTTTTCTATTTTCTCCCGTTGACTGTATATAATGTGGGTGACTTTTCTCAGTGCAGTTCTCAGGTTGCTTGTCATTTCTTGTGTTGATGTGGCTTAATGCTACCTACTTGATGATTTTCACAAATGCGTTATGGTTATGACTTGGAGAAGTACCAAACGGCGACTCTGTCAGTGTTAGACTTGAGCAATTACCAACCATATAATTCTTTTAATATTAATGTTATTATTATTTTAAAAATTGGTGCTTTCGTCCGTATTAACACTGGCGTTGAGGTTTCATCTCAGTGTTCGTGGTATTTAGATGACCTCAGTAGCTTTTTATATAACAGCAGGTTTTTTAGCTCCCGCCCACAATCACACTTTAGTTTCCAGATATTTACTTGCTGCGTGCTGAAGCTCGGGCTTTCACACTTGTTATATTGGCTCACTACTATGGGTGCTATGATGAGTATTTGTGTGTGTGTGTGACCTTGACCTACTTTTCAAGGTCACAGGGGCAAAACTGTATATTAAGTTTATATTAAAAACTGTAAATTAAGTTTATATTAACATACAGTTTAATACAAACTTAACATACAGTTTAATATAAAATTAAAATACAGTTTAAGTTTATATTAAGACTGCAAATTTACTTGCCGCGAACTGAAGCCAAGGCTTTCAAACCTGCTGTGCTTGTTCTGTATTGGCATATTATGAAACGGTCCTTTCAGTGGGAGCATCTGACAAGTCTTTCTGAATGAGTTGCCGTGGAAACGATAACCTATTCAATGTAGTCTGGTATGATTTGTGAATTTGAATTAAAAAAGAGCTCCGTATTACATTTCTGAATAAAGCCTCACAGCCTCGCATTACATTTCTCGCATTGATTGCCTTCCTTGTGGAACAAATGGGGCCGAATAAGCCTTCGAAAGCCTGAGGTTTTTTAACACGTCATGAAATTAAAAGCAGAGTGACATCCTGAATGTTTTCACGTGCTAAGCATGCGATGAGACTCGCGCATACTGAGTGCCGCAATCAGTAAAGGCCGGCAATGTGGCTGTTTATAATCGTTAATGCCAGAGAGGTTGGAAAATGGGTGTGAAGAAAAATGTGTGAATTTCCTCGGTGGAAGTGTTACAGGAATTGAAAGTGTGGTGTTAATAAGGCGGTAATGTTAAACACTGACAGGCCAAGACATGCACATTAGGCTAATTGAATGTTCTGAATTGCCCCTAGATGCAAGCGTGAATGGGTACGGGCACGTGTGTGTTGCCCCGCGATGGTCTGGCGAGCTGTTCAGGGTGTGTCCTTCGCCTGGTGTCAGCTGAAATAGGCACCAGCCTCCCTGTAACCCTAGTAGGGTGAAGTGGTTTGGCAAATGACTGTGTGAACAAGGAGAATAATGTGTGTGTGTGTGTGTGTGTGTGTGTGTGTGTGTGTGTGTGTGCGCGTGTGTTTTAGTGGCTCCGTGTTGGTCTACATGATAGACAACACTACAGGATCAATGCAGCTGTCCCACAAATTGGAGTTAAGCCCGAAACACTACCCAGGTAAATCACACACACACACACACACACACACACACACACACACACACACACTCACTCGCTCGCTCTTCAGGCGCATATGCAATCATGACTCGTTTGTTTTCATCACTTCATCTAAACAAAACTTTCTTGTAAATCTTAATGAAAAGGAACGGTTAGACGTTAGGGCTTCTGCTTCACAGCAAGAAGGTTCTGGGTTTGAGTCCCAGCCTTGGCGAGGAGGTTTCTGCGGAGTTTGCATGTTTTCCCTGTGCTTACATGGGTTTCCTCCAGGTAATCTTGTTTCCTCCTGCAGTCCAAAGACGTACATGTTAGACTGTCTGTGTGTTTGCCCTGCAAAGGACCACATTTGCCCAGAGTCGGCAGAGCTAGTCTCTAGCCTCGCAGTGACTCCAGTAGGTTTAAGCGGTTCAGTGAGTGAATGAATGACTGTATTTACTCTGAAAGGAAAATTCCAGAAAGTCAGGATTACGGCAACTTTATATTTTAATTTTAAAAGTTTAATTCTATTGCTTTAAAACAGGTACAGGGTGTCGCCCCTTTTTTTATAGGATGGTTCTGTTATCGAAGTGTTGTACTCAGGTTCTTGCTCGCTCTAAGAACTATCAGTGTGCGTGTAGGTTTCATGCTGCTCAAAAAAAAAAAAAAATAAAAATGATGTCAGAGGACGGACAGGATAGATTTGAGTTCATTGGCTGGGTTTTTTTTTTTCTTCTTCTTTTTTTTAAACCTGATAAAATATTTAACATAGCTTCAAGGCAAGTCACTACTTGAATCATCGTGTGATCCATCTTGCTGATTGTTGTGATTCTTTGCCGAGCTCCTACCTGACTCACCTTTACTGATTGCCCGGAGCCATAAAATAATTTGACACTAAAGTCTTTACAGGGTTTATGCTGTAGGATGATTTGCTTGTGGTACACTGCTGCCCCCTAGTGTAAGAGAATATCACCACACCACACATTTTCTTTGCATTTATTTATTATTTTCCCTCCCTATCATGGAATTTTATAGAGAATTATTATTCTTATAGAGAGAATTGTGGGGTGGTCATTTTTTAAATTTCTTTTTATTTTTGCATCTCGGTGTATCTTAACTGAACAGTACCTAAACACGTGCAATAGTTGTCATTTTCTCCCCTGATGTTGCCTGTCTCTTGTACTCTTTTGCTCTTTCTCCATCTCACTGTTGCATTCTCTTTCTCTTTCTCTCAGATATCCATAATAAAACTGGTCCAGTTAAGCTAATCCGTTGGTCTCCGGACTGCAGCGTTGTCATGGTAACCTGGGCATGTGGAGGCCTCTCTATGTGGAGCGTGTTTGGAGCTCATCTCGTCTGCACGCTCGGAGAGGACTTCACGTGAGTCGTGTGCAAATCCCTTCTCAAAAAACGAACGGTTTCTCCAGCTGTGCTTCATCTCCCGACGTCGTCACTACTCAAAGCGGTGTAGTTGAGCAAACCAGGATCTAAATAGTGATATACTGGATTAAATACCATGTTTTACTGGCTGTGCGTTAATTTATATTACTCACAATATGTAATATAGTGTAGCCCCCGTTACTCTAGGCTGTTTTACTGTCGGTGGATTGCAAGAACGATAATCTTTTTAAACAGCGGGAAAGAAAACATCAGCTGTTTAGCAGCATTTAGCAATAAGCGAGGGTTTTTTTTTGTTACAGTTTCCTTTCTTATTTCTAAAGCCATAGTATCCATTTATTGCACAATAGATTTAGAAAACAGGTCATGCTTTATGCACCAGTCAAATGAACGATGTCATAGTTTTATTTAGGGGAACAGTTTTGCTTTAGTTTTTTCTGTAACTGTAGCGTCCACGTTCCTGATCCTTCCTTTTTCTCTTCTCAGGTATCGATCCGATGGCAGTAAGAAGGAGCCACTAAAGATCAGCTCTATGGTAAATCCTCTCAGCACGTTTTTATTAGTTGTCCAATGTTCTCACAGTGACACGTGTTTCCGTCTGGATTCCACGGATTTGTGTTCTTACATAATTACGTGCTTTCAGTATACACTTCAAACATTCTCACACATCTGCTTTTCAGAGCTGGGGGGCAGAGGGTTACCACCTGTGGGTGATTGGCAGCGCGGAGGCGGGCGTGGAACAGTGTCCGGAGCTAAGCCAGGCCTCCATCCTGCAGTTTCAGTTCATTAAGAGCGCACTCGCAGTTAATCCCTGCACGGTAAGAAGGCACTCTCATAGTACACCTGTGCTCAAACTCAAATCCCGTCAGAATCCACGCTTGCAGATCTCGCGTTGTTGCGTAGGTGTGGTTGTGTAAATGTACAGTGATATTTTGTGTGCAGAGTAATCAGGAGCAGGTGCTTCTCCACGGTGAGGATCGGCTGCTGATGACGTGCGGAGACGCTGCCGTTCAGATACACAACCAGGACCAGCACTCAGCACGGAGCACAACACACAAGCAGCTCAGCACTTTACTGGGACACAAACACTGGCACGTAGTGCAGGTACTCGCTCGGAAATGCACCTTCTGCACTAATCAGTAGATGATGCTACACATACATGGACTGCGTTGTCTACCTGAAGTACCGGAACACTTCCATTAAAGGAAATATTGTTGCCTGTCGCTAGCAGGCTGTTTAGGCTCATGGCACTCTTAGTAAACCTCTATCAGCTTGTGTTTATTGCTATAGACACGTCTAAGTCACTTGGGATGAGGACATCTGCCAGATGTTTTAAGGGTACCTGCACTCACTGGCAGATCGACACCAATAACGTGTTTAATGTAAGGACTAAGGATCAGATCGAGTTTTGTAGTGAAATTATCTGCCTTAATTTAGTCCCGCCCATGAGGTATCGCCTTCCTATCACATACAACCACCACCAACCAGGGATAGGCATCAGCAGAATCCTGTTCATGGAACCTCCATTGGTGTAAAAGGTTATTCAAACTGAATAAATAATGTAAATAAAATAAAGAGAAATAGACTGCAAACACAGACTAGAAAAATCCAGATAGTGAATTAAAGGGTTTTAATTGTTTGCCCTAATCTAGATCAGTGTTTCAGGTATACATACTGATACGTACAGAATTTAAGTTCTCACTGATTCAGGCTTTTGTGTCTATTTACAAATTGTACGTTGAAACTTTACTGATGGTTAAATGTTTCTGTTCTCAGATTCACAGCACATATCTAGAAACTAACTGGCCAATACGGGTAAGAGTGTGTGTTGATATGTGTTTGTTTGGTGTTTACTTTTGTAATTTGTGTCAGGCAGTGGTATAATGTAAAAAAAGTACATTTAATGGAGTACACTCTCTAAGTGCTTGTAGTTGGTTTATTTCTATTAAACACAGAGGAAAATGCCGTACTTTTACTCCGTTTAGCTATCGGTTAATGTTTAGCTTGCAGTGAACAATTATTTGTGGAAGGCGAGGTGGGACTGTTTAACGCGACAACGTTCCCCAAGCCTTATGCGAATTAATGATTTTGTAAAACATGAACATAAAATGCAAGCTGAATAGTTTTTTAAACATATTTTTACATAACCATGACAAAGGCAGGTCAGGTGATCTTCGGTTTGTAAGCGGAGTATCAAAATTCTAATTTTATTTGTCACGTACAAATTATACACAGTACAATATGTAGTGAAATGCTTAGTACGACTGTCCAAAAAAGTAAAGAATAAGCTACTAATAGCAAAAATAAAAACAATAACTGTAACTAAACTAAAACTATTTATGGGATTTTACAGTTACTGTCAATATAAATATTAGATGCAAAAATAGAGAACAAAGAAATATATAGAAATAAATATCAAATAATTTAGTCAGCGCTGTGTACCATCATCGTTTTAAATTATATACTATATATACTACACAGGTACTTAAAGTAAACTGAACTAAAACTTTATGGGTTTTTCCCCCATGATTAAAGCCTGAGAATTTGAATTCAAATAAGTTTAGCTGAAATCAAAAGCAATCATTTAAAATTCTCATGCTACACATGAGTATGTGCATATTTTCATCAACTGGTGGTTTTTACTTGCATTCTGAAGTTGCAGCTTGCTAAAATAGGTTTGATAGAGAGCTTGTTTGAAAAGGCTGCTGTTTTTCAATAATAGGATGTAGATGCCTAATAATATGAAGCAAGTTAATGGCAATTATAACCGTATACAGATAATAAACTAACAAATCAGATATAAACAAGTGAATAAAATTAAACCAGGCACAGATCATATCCGCTTCTGTTCAAACACAGCAAACAAGAGTCTGATCGTACATATGAAAGAAAAGAAAAGCACACCATGTGTTCTTATACAAATAATTTTTACTACTCGTATTATTGGCAAAAACACGACTTAATCCCGTTTCTTTTAGCTTATTTTTGAATTACAAAGTTGCTCCTCTCTGTGTGGCGTTTTGGCTGTTTTTTATTCTCTACATGGAAAAAGGTTTCATTAAGCATGTTAAACAGACGGAGACTATGCATGCTTTTATTAAGTTTCGGATTAAATTCCTTCGACATAATAACTCTGGCTATTAGTTAAACCTAAAAACTAAAAATATATAACTCTAGGCTTTTTTAACAGAAGTGAGTATTTTAAGTTCATTTTGCTATGATATATTATAATATGTGCTTTCTTGTACTTGTGAGTTCTTGAAGCAGAGTACTGTCATGGTGTGTTTGTGGTGCTTTAGTTTAATTAAGGTTGTGTGCCCTTGTTTCAAGGTACTTCATGCCTGCTGTTCAGGTTAACGTGTGTGTGTGTGTGTGTGTGTGTGTAGTTTGCGGCCATAGACTCGGCGGGTCAGTGTTTGGTGGTAGCGGGGAGACGTGGATTTGCACATTACTCATTATATACCAGGAAATGGAAACTGTTCGGAAACATTACCCAGGTAAATACTGCAGTTAAACTTATTAGAGAGTGATATCATACTTAATGCATGGTGTGGAAGGATGGACTGTTTGGGTTTTGTATTCCTTCCTACTTTTGTGTTAAAGGAACAAAGTATGGCCGTGACCGGGGGTCTCACCTGGTGGAACGACTTTGTCGTCGTTGCCTGTTACAACTTCGTCGACCAGCAGGAGGAGGTACAGCACCACTGTTAACACACACTTGGCTTCTTCGGTCATCATTCAGTGGCTGATTGATTGTTGCTGTTTGCACCAACATGCCCTTGATGCTCCAACGATATCAGATTGAGCGGATGCTGTAATATGTATTTAAATATACAATAGAATTGTCTGTGACTTCAGACTTTTGTGATGCCCTGCATTTTATTTATCTATTTATTTTTTTAATGATTTCACTATTTTCCTTTGTTTGTGTTGTAGATGAGATTATATCTCCGCTCCTCAAATCTGGACAACGCCTTTGCAAGCGTTACAAAGCTGCACGCTGATACTTTGCTGCTTAATGTGTTTAGAAACACAATTATCCTGTTTCGTACTGATTGCTCCATCTGCCTTTATAGCATAGAGAAGAAACAAGACGGGTAATTCTCTCTCTCTCTCTCTCTCTCTCTCTCTCTCTCTCTCTCTCTCTCTCTCACTCTCTCTCACACTCTGTTATTCTTGTGTAACCTTTAAATAAACTGATAAGGTAACAGGGATATCCAGGTGTGGGCTTTTATGTGATATTAATGTTGCGTAGTAGTTTATCATTTTCATTTTCCACTGAAGTGGTTTATCTGGCAGCACGTAAAAACTTGAGGACCGTTTCCTAAAGGAAAGGTGCTTTTAAACAGTGGAGTTTCTGAGATTTAATGGATAATTTAAAAAAAGTGAATGTGTCTCTGTCTGTTCTCAGATCTTCAGTGTCTGTAGATTTGCTGCAGGAAGTGTCCATGTCACGTTACATTCCTCATCCCGCGCTGGTGGTTTCTGTCACACTCACTTCAGTCAGAACAGAGACGGGAATGTCCCTGAAAACCACCCAGCAGGTACACTCGGGCACATGCTTCAACACCCCCATACACACACACACACACACACTCACACACACACTCACTGGCACGCTTCTATTAAAGCAGACATATGGATGTCTTTAAAAAAACCACCAAGCTGACACACTCACACTCCAGTCAGAGCAGAGATGAGTATGTCATCTGGCACACACAGATGCGCTACAACACAAATGCATGTGCGCACACACACATTCTCTGTGCGTGTGTGTGGAGGTGGAGGAATGACACTGAAAACCACTCAGCAGGAACACAGAATAAATTGGGAGGTCATTGAAAACCACCCAGTGGGAGCACACACACACACACACACACACACACACACACACGCATGTGCTTTAGTTAGAGCAGATGTGGGAATGTCCATGAACATGTTCAAGGCACACAAGCTCCTGCACATGTATGCAGATACAAAATGTGTTTTAAAGAAACTGTCACTGTCTCTCTCTCTCTCTCTCTCTCTCTCTCTCTCTCTCTCTCTCTCTCTCTCTCTCTCTCTCTCTCTCTCTCTCTC
>JBCNYG010000024.1:20364178-20382351 GCA_039654305.1 Porochilus rendahli
CAAAGGCGTGCACATTGCTAGCTTACCATGTACCCCACCTTCGCCCCGACACGCGTGCATCCTAATTTGAACGTGTAACATGGAGGAGGAGGAGGAGGAGGAGGAGGAGGGTATGTGGTTGAGGTGAGAGACGCCACCTGTAGTCTGTTGTACTGTGGGTAGGTTGTCAGGTCGAGTCCCAGCTCCACTCCTCCACATCAGTTAGTCTGTGACATGCGCTCACAGCCCCTGGGCTGCTGTTTCCGGTTCGGAAGTGCTTACCTTGCCCTGGTGGCGTTGAAGTCACCGGTGGGTTTTCCTACAACCAGCTGCTTTACAGACCAGTGCACGGACAGCCAGAGCGCGCATAGAAACACGAGCACGAGCGCGCCCGCGAGCCCTTCGCTCAGCAGGAACGAGCCTCCGTGTGTCTTCTTCCGGTCATCACCGGCGCTCTCGCGCACACTGTTTTCACACGGGACGTTATTTAGGGAGGATTTGAGCCTCCGGATAGTGGTGTCGCCTTCCATTTCGAAATTTGGGCTCCGTTTGCTCCCGCGGAAGCTTCGGAGACAACGCGCCGAAGGTCAAACTTCCGGCATCATGTGACGTCACTGTTTCTTTTTTTTCAATGCACGAGAAGTCGCTTAATACTTCCGGGTTTTCTTTTTTTTTGATAGAGGGCGCACAGGCGGCGGTTTTTATTTATTTATTTATTTATTTTACATTTTTTAAAATCTTTTTTTTATCTGTAAACAAGACCAAACAGGCCTAGAACTACCTTTCATCTCACTGCATGTGCTGAAGCTGCTCAGATCCAGTGAACCGCTGATGAACCTGTGAAGTTGGATGCTGGTGCAAAAATGTAAACACAAACAGAATGCAATGATTTGAAAATCTAATAAACCAATTTCCAACAGAACTTACGAAGCATTAAATGCTGAAAGAGAGATGGCGCGGCGCAGTGGTTAGCGTGTACGCCGTCACAGCAAGAAGATCCTGGGTTTCAGTTTTGAGTTTTCCTCGTGCATGCGTGGGTTTCATCTGGGTACTCCGGTTTCCTCCATCAGTCCGAAGACGTGCACGATAGGCTAACTGGCTGTTCCAGATTGCCCCTAGGTGTGTGAATGGTTGTGTGTGTGTTTGCCCTGCGATGATCTGAGGGGATGTACCCCACATTCGCCCAGTTCTGACGAAGATAGGCACCAGCCTCCCTGCGATCCTTTAAAGAGTTAGCGGTTCGGCAAATGAAAGAAGTGAGCGAAAGGCAAAGCTTTTGATTTACCCATCCAACTACGTTCCGGCCCTCGCCAATTATCTTGACATTTGGGTGCTGATTGAAAGAATGAGAGGCAGATGCAGATCAGATAAACTGAAAGAATCAAAGAGTGTCTGGGTTCAGTCTTAGCAGTAGAATGAGGAGCTCAGACTTCTTGGGGAGCATTGGGTAAAGCCCCTGCTGTGCTCTTTTAAACACCTTGGGATCCCCCAGGAGGAGCTGGAGAGTGTCGCCAGCGAGAGGTATGCCTGGTTATCCCTCGTGGACCTGTTGCCCTCGCGACCCGATCTTTGATAAGCAGCAGAGAACAGATGGATAGATGGATGGATAGTAGCTCATTTTATATTTCATATAATATAAATTATGTTATAATATAAATTTGATATAATGTCATTTGATGGCAGCTATACGTTGTCTGCTCTGGGTTTCTCCCACAGTCCAAAGACATGCACATTAGCCTAATTGGTTGGTCCAAATTGCCCTTAGGTGTGAGTGTAAGTGTGAATGGTTGTGTGCGTTGCACCGCGTTGGACTGGTGAGCTGTTCAGGGTGTACCACACAGAGTTGTCCGAGATATGCCCTAGGAGTAAGCAGCTCAGCAAATGCTCCTCACCTTGTCATGCCCTGAAATGATAAAAAAAACGTGGCAATGTGTAAAGTTGTGAGAAATATACAGCATGCTCTCGTCTACACTGAATGTGAAAGAATTACCGTGAAAAGAAATGATTCGTGTGAGGGAAGTGCATGGAACAAATGAATAGTGTCTACAAACCATGTCTATAGAATAGTGTGTTCGTCTCATGAGTGTGCGCAATGACACATTATCTCTTCTATCAATCAGAGCATCATTAAACACAGTGTGACTCACAGTCATGTGTCTTAAAGAAGGCATGTGTTCGCCCTCACCCTTCTTGGTGAGTAGCTGTTTGATGAGTGAGAGTTAATTAGTGAGGAATCATGTGATCATTCACGTGTGAAAATTGTCTGACTTTTCAGAAAGGGTGTACATACAGTGCATCACTATAAGCTACACTTGTTTTAATGATCTGGATGTAAGTGATCACAGAGGTTGGGCTGATGAAATAGTACACATAATGCATGCATAATGTGGGCAGTGATGGTTCAGTATGAGGCTCTGGGTTACTGAACAGAAGTTTGGAAGTTCAAGTTCCTGTACCACCAAGCTGCAACTGTTGGGCCCTTGAGAAAGGCCCTTAACCCTCAGCTGTGTAAATGAGACTCTTTAAATGTAAGTTGCTCTGGATAAGGGCATCTAACAAAAGCATTAAATGTAAATGTATGACAAACGTCCAGCCCAAATTTTCTCTAACACATCAAATTATTTGTTTTGCAATCGTTTAAAAAGGCCTTATCAGGAGAATCCCACCTCACGACTTTGTCTTCAGCAACATTTTAAATATCCCACGTGTTGTCGGGTTTTGTTTTTGTTTTAAAGACACGATAATAACACAATAAACATAATTTATAATATTTTCATATGTAGGCCATCTGAATTTCCCACATCACTGAGTTAGTTAATCTGCATCTTATTGTGTAAAAGCTCGTTGTGGTTTATTATTCCATTTTTAAACTGCAACACTGTTGACGCAACCTGCTCTAAGTGACAAACCGTGAGAGCCAATCATTTCAATTCAAACATGATTTACAGGGGATAATGTCCATTAATCCCTAGATAGCGAACCAATCAGATTGCTCCTTTCCAGTGCGGAATTTGCTAATTCGTTTTGCGTCAGGTTTACCTGAATTGACTGAAATGACAGTCACCTATGATATCACATACCAATTTTAATAATCACACGTGAAATATAAGTGATAAGCCTTTATAACTAAATATAATTTCCTTAATTTAGGATTTAAGGGTGAACCTGATAATAATGCATGAAGTCACAGTATAAATATGAGTTCCGCTGACCACAGCGTGCTCCTGAACAGATATACAGTATGGTCACATCAATCTGTATTCATTTTTAACATTATTATGTTTGACTGGTATTAAAATTATAGGAGTGTAAAATATGTGTTTCTTGCCTCAGAGTGGACAGAACAAAGGGAGCTATTTGAAGTGTTTCACGCCAATTACATCAGTGGCTTAAGAGAGTAGAACCCGTGATGGTCATGAGAGCGGGTTAAGGGAAATATGTGTGAGAGTGAGAGCGAGAGAGAGACAGAGAGAGAGAGAGAGAGAGAGAGAGAGAGAGAGTGAAGAACTGGACTGCTTCTTTCTCTGCCTGAGTGTTTGGTTGTAATCAAATTAACCAGATCAGGTAAGATTTCACAGCAATATCATTTTCAATTGAATGATTTTGTTTTATTTGTACAGACAATTAAATAATAAGTAATTATCGTCACTATCATTCATAAGTTAAACACTTTGCTGTAATGTTATGGGGCCTTATTATCATTTAAAAGAAGAGAAATGACTGAATGTTAAATCAATTTATTTATTGCCTATAGGAGCCATGCCTCGTGGGGACTTCACTGTTCATTTTGCAAGCAGGGGACGTGGCAACTTCATCAGAGCAGAAGAGTAATGTTACTTATATATGGTTTATATTTACATCATCATGTTAAGATGTGAACATCATTTAATCTTTTAGCCCTAGTGTTTTGTGTATGTGCAGAGTTTAGTGTCGTCGTGCTCTAACACACCCAGTTTTATCCTCACTAACATGACAAGCTAAACCGAATAGTAAAATTGCTATACAGTAACGCGTAATGTGCAACACTTGTATACTGAATGAGTCATTTAATGTTCTTAGATGTTCAAAGTTCTACATGACACTTCATTGAAGCTTGTGGTGTTTATAAAGGACAGACCAAGTCCCGCCTGATGTAAATGACAGTATTAATGTGGACTATAAAAATGACGCTGGTTAATTGTGTTTCAGGGCTGCAGGCATTGCTTTTCTGGCGATTGTCCTTACGGCGCTGTTCATTCTGGGCTGCTGGTACTACCGCAAACGCAACGGGTATAGAATGATTCAGGTGAATAGAATTTTGAACGTTGAAACAAAAATGTATTATTGGTGTTTATTAATAATAATAATAATATTTCTATTTGCTATGCATGAAACAGTAGACAAAAGAGAGCACATCTCTCTCTCTCTCTCTCTCTCTCTCTCTCTCTCTCTCTCTCTCTATATATATATATATATATATATATTTATATATATTATATACACATACACACACACACAAACAGTATTTATTATATACTACAATTTAAATCTTAGTATGATAAGCAATTATTAAATGAGATCAAGTATAGATGTAGAGAAATATTTAATATTTAGTCAAGGGCCTTTGTTATCAGTAGCACCCTCTGAGACTGGATAATTCTTCATGTCGCACGAAAGCCAAGCTCTATAACTGTTTTTTTATTTATTTAAAATATTTTCAAAGTAGAGAGTCACATTACTATGTTGCACGTTCCAATCGTGCAATAATCATTCAACTTATCCAATAGCAATGACGCAATAATTTGGTTCTTAGAAGAATGTCAAGAATTATTTAATGGTTTTCCACCAATCAGAAACAAAAAATTTTTTGAATGAATATCAAGACATAAGATCTACCCTCAGGGTCTCAAACGCAGGATAATATGTCTTGACGTTTGTTCAAAAGATTTTTTGTTCCTGATCATGATTAAATGATTAAAAATTGATGATTAAAGCAGTAATTCACCTCAGGTTTGGTGGATATCGCTGACAGGTCATAACAATTATCTTTTATTAAAAAAATAGAAAATGAGTGGTTTGTTACTTCTCCATCAATTACCTCCATGTTCTGATGTGTTTTATTATTCCTGCTCTCAGAACTTTATTATATTAATCACTATTAATACTTCACATCAAACACTGTTATAGTCATTTTTTAATATTTCAAATCATGCACGTTTTAGTCGTATTAGTTCCTGTAATCACTGAGGTGTCCAACAGCTATGAACAATTTTCTCTCTTGAAGTTAATAAGACTAAAACACAGCTTGCCGTGTTAGAAACCACAACGCCCTCTGCCCTTGAGTCGGAAAATTTAAAGCATGACCTTAAGCCAGAGCTCCTCTTAGAAAGCTTCAACACAGTAGTGTTTTTAAAATCTTTATCTGTAGCACATGGTATAAGTATGTAACATCTAGCATGAGAAACTTTAGTAACTATACTGTCACTGTAAATTCCTGCAAAGCTAAAACAAGTCCAAGCTATCGTTTTTCTTGAGCAACTCCAAAATATTTCTGCATGTGCAGACATAGTCTGGAGTTTCTCCAAAAAAAAAAAAAAGAAAAGAAATTAAAAATGAAAACTCTTGTAACATACTGGGACACAACAGACTTTACAGCTCAGCTGACTGAAATTCTTTTGAGGCTTGTGTTCGGTCATGCTGAAGCTCGTGATGCAAAACAACCTTTTTATTTGATCCCACAGAACTCGCAAGGCCCGAGTCTATCCTGGAGGGAACTATTGAGATCAGGACAGTACCGTGAACTAGGGGGGGGAGGTGATAATAAAGTGGCTCTCAATGAATTCAGCAAAACCCAATCTGCGGTAAGTAGCCAAAAGTGTAAAGTCAGTGCTAGCTGTTCAACAGCATTATGTACTATGGCATTGTGAGTAAATAGGGATTTGGTTTTCTTCTATAGTGGCATAAATTATACATATATCGTCTTCAACTCTCCCAGATACCTTCACTCTGATGTTTGGGTGTGTAATAAAAAAAAAAAAAATAGAACTGCCCTACGTTAGCGTTCAGAGCAAATGTTTGTATGTATGTTTACGGAGTTTATGTTGCCCTGATAATGTACAATTTGTAGTAATTTTTGTAATAATGGATTTTTTTCCCCTCATTAAGCTCTGCAAGCTTTTGCACTCAACATAATATTTCGCTCTATATAGTTACTGCAGCTTATAAACAGATGTGAACTTTAGTACTAGTGTGCATTACCAACAAGGTAATGGGGTGATAGTCATGTGACTTGCAGAAAATAGTCTTGAGTTGCCACATGAAGCAGTTAGCATTGAAAGCCGAGTGAGTATTTAAACCTAGTGGATTTACTTACAAGGCGGAATTTCATTTCAACTTCTTGACTAAATGCTTTGCTTTCACAAAACTCTTCACTGATTCGTGAACAACAGCATGATGACTCGTGTTTCTTATTTTTGCAGTTCCCCAGCGCACCTCCAGCCTATGAGAAGATCGCCATTGGACAATCACCACCACCTTACTCACCATAAAGAAGAACAACTCAACCTTTAACATTCTTTTGTCATTTGTAAATGACACAAGGAACAGGAGTAGGAAAAACGTTCATTAAAATTAACTGTGAGGCGATTAACATTCTTGGCTTTAGCTTTGGACATTTTACTGGTTTAGTTCTTACAGCTCTACCCTGAAATTGAGAAATAATACGATGGTCGGTCAAAAGACTTAGTAATATTTTTGAATATTTTGAACCTTGACCAACCTTTAACCTTGATTACAGCACAGAATCACCATGACGCTGTTTCAACAGACTTAAGCAGCAATATTTATTTCCACCCAGAGTAGGGTTCATATTTCAATCGCATCGTGAATTCATGACCGGGAAAATCGAACCACTCCATAAAGTCTTCTCCTGCACAACCCAAAGCCTTTCAATAGAGTTAAGGGCTGGACTCTTTGGTGACTTCATTTTATTGACTCATAAATGTTAATTAATGTAATTATTAGCTCAACCTGACCAACTGTATCAACAGTACCATGGTGATTATGCACTTTAATCAAGGCTAAGGTCCATTTGGTTGAGCAGTGTATGTGGTGTATTACTGGTAAAGGTTTATGAAGGGTTAAACAGGAGAGCTAACTGTCAAAACCCAGGACATAGAGGACATAACCAATGTTTTTATGGCTTATGCTTAGTCAATGCTAGACAACGTATTAATAAATCCCTAAACATTCACACTAAATAAAATCTGAGTGCTTGTGATGTGTTCTGAAGAACAAACTTCTTTATATCAAATGTTGCCCAACAACAGGAATATCTTGACACATCAAATTACTCTGTACCTTTTACTAACTTACCACCAGGTGGTTTCCTGCTAATATTTACCTCTTTATATAATATTATGTACAGTAGTTACAGAAATGATCATTTGTGACTGAGTACAATTTTCCAATTTGCTCTTAAACTACCATCTATATCTTGATTCATCTGAAATAGCTGGGGTTTTTGTTGTTGTTGGTGGTGGTGGTGTTAAATGGACACTACACTTTCTTTACACAGTCATTTATATCCAAGAGAAACATTAATTGTTACGGACAAGATCCAGCAGGATCTCCACAAGTTCCAATTTCAATTCAACCTCATCAGTATTTAACTTAAACCTACTACACTTAATACAAACCAACAGGGGTGCTATTGAACAAGCGGTGCTTCACATCAACCACACTGCACGTGTTTTCTATAACTCACAGTGAGATCTTCTCATATTCACCCCTTTTTTCACTCCTTGTTGTTTTCACACTCATATTTCAACCTGTCTTTTCTTCCAATATCATTTGAAAGAGCTGCCTTGAACCACATTAAAGCTTTATAAAAACCACGGCTTCTGAACTCATTGACGAATAAACAATACAATCTTATACTAACGAACAAAGCACTGGATTTATTTCCAATGTCTGATGCGAGTGACCCAAAATACATAGAAAATTCCATGGCAGGGAACTTATTAAATAATTCTGTCTTCGATCATACGGTAGTATCACTTTAATCTGCAAAGTTTCGCTACAAATCAGCTTAAATTAAAACCTATTATCAAATCTTTCAACATGGACACAGAGTGTAGGGGTGCAGAACAGATGTGGTATACATACGCTAACAATATAGCATGTGAAAAATAAAATATGAATTGTATAATGACTGTCAAAAAAAATGGAAATGCTACAAAACAGTCGAATCCTTTGAAAATTATCTTCCGAAGTGTAACGTTTGAAACGTGAAAATTAACAGGACAACACAACAAATATATTTTACTATACACAATACTGGCCATTCTAATTCAAATCTGATCAAAAAAAACCTCATCACAGCATTTCTGCCGTCGGTGTAACAAGAGTCCAATATACAAAATAGTGCTTATTCCATAGATCTGAACAGTTTGATCTGGGAAAAACTGGGGTGTGAGGCGGTCATGGGGTATTCGATTATGTGACAATATAATTATTTAATTAATTGTGGCAATTAGGTCATTCTGGATTATCTGATGTTACCGTTTTCTCAGAATCTAACGTGTGCAAAACAGGTGCATTAGCGGTGGTTACATCCACTCTCGGTTTATCCATTGTCACTGGTGGATTTTGCAGGGATGGGTATCTGAGTACATTCAAAACAGCCCCATCTGGACTTAGCGACAGTTTACTGGGAGTATAGATGGTTTGTCCACCTGAAACTTGTGCTGGAATCTTGCTTTTAACCTGTGGTGGACAGCCCGTGGCCGACGTCCTAATATTTCCAGGTTGCACTGGCCTGACTGGCTGACAAGTTGCCATTAAAAGTGTGTTAATAGATGGAGATATTGGTGCAACACAAGTGGTTTGAGCACTACTGACTGTACTAATTGGTGGTACAGTTGCCACAGGAAGTGTTTGCATCCTTGATAACGTACTACTCATAGGTGACACGGTGACGACTGGGGACGTCCAAGAAAGCATGGGTTTCACTGCCGTTATCGGTGATCTTAATTTCGGAGCAGCTCTGACAGGTTCTGTCCGTAAAAGATCTGGAGTAGCCATGTTCGGTAAACACCTCTGTGATGGTACAGAAGCTGCAGTGTTTTCTTTCGGGTAGCTCAGGACACCACGCGAGGGAGCAGGAGAGCATTCCTTTACTTCAGGGAGTAAAAAGGAAGGAAGTCTTACAATACAAGGCAAGCTTTGCTGCCCTGATGATTGGGCAGTACCTAATTGAGTCACTTGTGCAAGAGTAGAAGACTTAATGGAGACTTGTGGAGGCCTGACGGCAGTTAAAAGCGTATTAGCAGAGACCGATTGTTCGGCCTTTGCTCTGAAGGGTGTGGGGTGCCTGACTGATGCATCCTGTGCCCTTATACCAGGTGTCACCATCCTCAGACCTTGAACAACTGAAGCAGCAGGAGGAGGAGTCAAAGTAGCCGCAACCCTTGGGGCAGGACATACAGGATTTGTCCCGAGTTGGCTTGTAAGATGCGCAGGAGGGCTTGAGATCAGAAGAACATGACTGCCAGGTGCAAGTCCTTGAGCAGGTACCACAAACCTTGTGTTGTTAATTAACAGTTGGGTTCCAGGAGCAAGTTGAGCAGTGGTATTGATCCTAACTTTTTCCGGAACTGTTGTGGTACCAGCAGGGATAGGAGGAGAAAAGATAGGTGGTGTCACCAAAGAAGCCATTACTGACCGAGTTCCAGTAGAAGGGTTGTCTGATACAGGTTTTGCTGCTGTGGTGCTCAGAGGCTGACAGACCCTTGTCACATCGCTGATGATGGGAAGTTTGAAAGTTGTCAAGGGCGTACTAAGGGATGTATTATCCAGTGGTTTGTCCTGCATTACTCCCTTTGGTAAAGCTGTTCCTTTGGTAAATGGGCTTCCTAATACAGAACAGCTTATATTTGTAGCCGAGCTACTCATTACAAGCTCTGATCTCTTATGTAGGAGGTCTGGTACTAAGACAGCAGTCTTCTTTTGTCCTGCTGTAATGAGTTCAGAGGAGGCCATATGCCCAGTATCATAGGTGGAAAACTGAACACTTTTGCCATCAATAGGTCCGGTTACCTTGACAGGACTGTTGATATTCATTGAAAAACAGCTATTTGCGCCAGGGATGCTGTTCTGGGCAAAAAACTGCCCACTTTGGATTTTGGACATCATGATGGGTGCAACTTTTGTTACAGTTTCTGCTGTTTTTTTGTCTGTCATTGTTCTGTCTGGTATTCTAACTGCTAATCCAGTAATGTTGATGCCCTGGACTTCAGTTGGCGTGCCAGCAGATGTGCTGCCAATGGCTTGCCCAAAGGTGGGTCTAATTTTCATGACCTCAGCTGCTGATGGTGTAGTCTTGGCAGTAATATTAGCCGCTGATATTGGTAACCCTTCAGCAACAGTAACCGTTGAGCAGGTGGAGCCAGACTGACTCATGAACTTGACCCTTGACCCTGGAAAAACAGATGATGCAATAGTAGTGGTGCTACTTGATAAGGAGACAGTTGTAGTGGATGTGACGACGAAAACATTCTGGAAGGCAGAATGACCAGGACTGGCGGCGCTAGTGTCTTGGGGTTTCTTCTGAGCAAGTTGAATTACATGTTTGGAAGCAGTGGTCTGGACGGGCCACACAGGTGAAGGGACACTAGCATTGGTTTGGATGGTTTTGGGTTTTGCAACTTGAGAATTAATACCAATTACCATGTTGGCACTTTTTGCTGAATTCTCGGCAACAGAGCCAGCAGGGAAATGCAAGTCATTGTTAAAGGGTACTGTATTACTTAATCTTTCCATCAGATTAGAGGGGTTCACTAGACTGCTACTGTTAAAAGGTGACTGGGCCTTTGGGTTAAGAGAAATTCCCTCGTCATTTGCAGAGGTGACAGCGGGCAATAATTTGGCGCTTGTAGGAGTTTGAGCAGTACATGCTGTTACGGTAGACGCCTTTGGCACCAACAAAGCTTGAAACTTGGGGGGTAGGGTGAAAACAGGACTGGATGGTAAAACACTTGCACCACTGTTATCTGAAGTCTGTACCTTCACCACGCCCGTATTTCCTCCTCTGGTTGTGACAAGAATAGACTGAGAGTCTCTGATGCACACGGTCTTTAACTCTTGATTAAGCTCACATTTTTTGGAATCAGTAGTGGCTGAAGTAGCTGTAGTGAGTCCCTTTAGGGCGGAACTTGGTTCGGCAGTCTTTTTATGGGCAGGTGAAACTCCATAAGATGTTGATTTTTGCAGGCTGGCTGAAACAGCAGATGGTGTAATAACAGTGCTAATATTTTTTAATGGAGACACTTGCTGGACTGGAATCTTGTTTTCTGGCACAGTGAACCCTGAAGTATTGGATAAAAGTGTAGCAGGCTTGGTTGTTGCAGCAGGAATAACGCTTGGTTGTTGCTGTTCTCTTTTGTCCTCAGTCTTTTGAATGAGTAAATTTGTGGGAAGGATAATAACTTGTTGCATTGCCTTCTCGTCTGTTTCCTGAGGAATGACTGGCTGCAACTTTACTGGTGTGCTGTCATTTCGAACCAAACTCAAGCCTTCTGGAGCCATATACACAGACTGCACAGGCCTCTGTACAGACGATGGGGTGGAAGTATGTGCTTGCGTTGAGGCAGATGTTGGTCGTGGTGTCGGCTGAGAAACTTCTGTAAGATCGGCTGGGGTTAAAGCCGCGGAAACCGTCTTATTTGAACGTTGCAAAGGTTTATCCATGACAGATACCTGTGGATGACTTATTAGGGTTACTTTATTTCCAACACTTTTGGCAAGCAATGCCTGAATTGGATTGCAGCGTCTCTGAAAAGCACTCAGGGGTGCAGTTAGCACTGACACAGTTTCAGTGGTTGAAGTGTTTGCCCCTGGTGTACTTTGGTCCCTGGATGTAACCTCAGTTTGTGTTTCTGGGATCACAGAATCCTCGGCAATCAGCTTTCCTTTTTTGCCGGGACTGTAGGCCTCGATTAGTTCACCAGTCTGACGGCGCTTTGAGCTTCGGGTAAAAGGTCCACATTGGGTCAAGGCTGTGTTAAACTCTGGTCTGCTGAATACATGAGCAAATGAGTGATTTCCAATGTGATTTTCATAGTCTGCAAAAATGAAAGCAAAAACAAACAAACTTATTTCATAGACCATGTTACATAACCATTTTGATAATTTACTACAAAAATTAATTACACAGCAATTACAGGACAAATAATTAAGAAACAGGCTGTGCAATACACTGATAAATGGTCTTACTGCAATATGACCATTCATACATTCAGCCAACTGAACATTGTGTCCTGATTTAGACACCGGTGAAAAAAACAGGGCTTTATTAACACAGAACTGGAGAAACTTGTCTGCGACGAGGCAGCTTTTTTATCATAGCATGCATTAACAGTCTGAGCAGTTTGTACTACAGTAGCCCTTTTGTGGGATCAGACCAGACATACTAGCCTTCGCTCTCCACTTGCAATGAGCTTTGGCCAGCCATGGCACTTTTGCCAAATGTCCCCACCCCACAAGACCTCCCACTAACGCAGGGCAAGGAGATGGTTTTAATATTATGGCTGGTCACTGCATGTTGTGATGATAATAATTCACTGGATGTGAAGATAATTATTTGCTGAGTAGCGATATCCTGCGAAATGAATGGATTTTTTTTCTTGCATTATACAGAGATAGTGGGATGGATATTCCGTGTATGCTGATGGTCATTATCATCAAAATGTCAGAGTATATTTAAATCGGGTTTTTAGGTCATAACACTCAGGCGTAAAGAACACACACAGATAAGGTGGACCACTGAAAAAAGAAATGAATTAAAAACTAATTAACCAAGTAATTTATAACAGAAAAGTGCCCTCTGCGTCCCTGTGATTTCAGCAAAAATAGAAAAATGCATTCTTGAAAATAAAGATTTAGATTAAATCACCTGCTGTTCCAGGGTCGCCCTTCAAAAGCCTCTCCGTTTTGTCCTCATCCTTCAAGTCCCTGTTGATCTCTGCCTTGTATGTGTCTCCATCGACTTCAAATGCTATCAGTTCTTCCCGGACAAAGTTTTCAAATTCAGGATGCTTTTTAAAGTCGTCACTTTCCTTTTTGAGTCGGGCCCTAATAGGTGAAATTGCCACGGTTGGTGTGACGCCAATAGTTTGATAGATTTGATTTTTTCCAGTCAAAGTAATTTACTTGCTTACCTGTTCCTGTGATAGGCCTTAAGTAATTTGGGTTCCCATGGCAACAACTCATTCAGCAGTCTTATAAGAGTAATGTGAAGCTCTTTCACGGCTTCTCTCTTAACGTACCACCTTTCCTGAAATGTCCCAGACAAAAACCTATTTAACGGACACTAAGAGTGCATTTTCTTTCTATAGAGCAAACTTGATTGCCATCAAAAGTGTATATGGGTTTCGTACAAATCCAAATACGTCTAATTCCGAGTGAAAACCAGATAATTTTGTGTGGGTCTATTTTGTAAGAATTCCCCCTCTTACTAACACATCTCTTTTTGGTGCTTTCCAACTCGTCCAGCTCGTCCTCCGTTTTACTAATCAGATCCCTCAGTTCATCCAAACTAGTGCATACCAACTGTAAAGAGGAAGAACAGAGTTAATACCAATTTGATAAGGTGAGAACAAACAAGATAAGGAGTACCCAACATAATGCCAAAAGGTGGGGCTCCCAATAGATATCTCTATTGATAGGTGTACGTGGCTATTGTTAAAGGAGTAGCGCGCTCCTTTAAGGGCAAGTGCACCAAGTGTGTGCATGGTGAGTGTGTAGTAGTAGAGAGAGAGAGAGAGAGAGAAGAGAGAGAGAGAGAAAGAGAGAGGTGGAGTGAGCGTGGTGGTTGGAGCAAAGAAAAAGTGCAGTAGTGAAAGTACTAATAAATCCTGCAGTTCAGATGCATTTTGCTTCTCCACTTATAACTAAAAGGGGGTGCAGTTAACCCCGGAGTTAGTAGCAACTTCAGCCCTGGAGGAGATGAACAAACAAATCCTACTTGTGTTTACCGATTACGGTCTGAAGCGAAAGAAGGAAAAATTAACACTGAGGATTCTCTTCACCCCCATTTACTAGCTGATTTCCCCATTCATTTGAATTACCTGTTGGGTTAGTTTAAATTATCCGTTTAACGATTTCATGTTCCGTGCTCCTGTTCATTGTTTCCTGTAGTTTTGCTCGATAGAGGTTTGCATGCCCACCTGATTCAGATTGTGTGCGTTTTTTTTTATTCTGTGCAAGTCTGAGTAATGGTGTATGAGCCACTATTTTGTGGGTTTCAGTTTCATTATTAATAATAAATATGTTTTTTTTTTATTGCTGCACATAAGCCACGGAAGTCAGCAATACATTTCAGCACCAACTTAGCTACGTGGCAGCTTTAATGGGTTTGACGTCTTGGGCAGGCGAAGGACAACCTTCCAAGTCATGTTCCACGCCTATGGGGCTCGGCCCAAGAGCTCTACTAATAATAACGTTTATCAAGCAATGTTTTATTTAAAAGCTATTTAATTAAAGTATCTATAATATTAGGAATAAAAAAACACATCTAGTTCTTTTGAGGGTAGAGGAAGAAATTAAAATAAATATATGCAAAAATATTAGGGAAGACAATCAAGTGACATTAAGCATAATTCAGGACTAACTGTGAGCTCTCAGTACAGCTACATTATATTTACAATTTATAAAAATCCCATGTAGACATGAATTTCAGCAAACAAGACACTATACACAAGTTAGTTTAGTTTAATGCAGAAATAAGCATGCTTTACCTTAAATGTTGGCTCGAGTGGGAGCTGCACAGGATGCTCCTGGCTTTTTTCTTGAGGTTTCTTAGGAGCAAGCTTTCTTCCTGTTTACAGAGAATTAAACAATAGCACACCAAATTCATGGCATCTACTTGGCAGCAATGGCTCAGATGTGACAAATTAATAGGTACTTTCAAGGAATGGAACAATAGGCTAAAAACACAATATGAGCTATATGACCTATTACGATACAGCTTCCCAAGTTGACACTGACATATGATATTGATAATGGGGGGCACTGGTGTAGTGGTTGCACATTCGCTTCACAGCAAGAAACTCCTGGATTTGAGCCCTGTGCCTGGCGAGAGGGTTTCTATGTGGAGTTTGCATGTTCCCGCCATGCTTGTGTAAGGTTTCCTCTGGGTAATCCAGTTACCTCCCACAGTCCAAAGACAAACACGTTAGGCTATTTGGATATTCTCAATTGACCCTAGGTGTGAACTCTTGCGGGTATGTTGGCCCTGTGATGGTCTGGCGTGCTATTTTACTTTCACCCTTTCATTGTATTATACCACCAGTTTCTCCCATCATAGATGTACCCCATGCAAATGTTGAGCCACACGTCACCATACGACGGTATGATAAAAATCTGCCACAAAATGTGAAATATTACAGCACAACAATTACAAAACACTTTAAAATCCTTAAGGGACTGACATCAAAATAGGCAAACAATAGCAGTACTAAAGTATCCATTAAATGATGTGGCTTTGCTAACCAGACGTAAGAAGCTAAGCAATTAAATACTACACACTAACTCAATATATTTGTGCAAAAAAGAATCTAACATCAATATCACTGTTTCTATGCCCTCACCTAACTTCTGCATGTTTCTTTTATCTTTTCTCTTCAAGTGAGCTGTAGCTTTGCACATGGTGCTTTTGCCCGCTCTGGCCTGTCTGAGCTTTTTCAGTCCGAGCTTTCTTGTCCCAGTCTTGACTCCGAGCAAATTTTTCTTCTTCTTTCGTCGCGTTTTTTTGGACTGTATTTTCCCAGCTTCAGCTCGTGAGTGGCTGGTTTGGTGAAAAATCACAGGACCAGTCCTATCTGATTGAGCTGTGAAACACAGACACAAATGATGCTCGGGAGCTGCACAGGAATCCATGGAGCAGTTGGGGCAAGGATGTCTGCTTTGGCGAGATGGTCCGTTCTTTACCGTGGCACCCATTTCCGAAGGCAGGGAAGCTTCTAAAGCATTTGCACTTAAAGAAATGTCAGGAAATTTTCTAACCCTAAGACAAGGGTCACACTCTGCATCTTGCTTGTCTTCTTCTTTGAGTTCCCTGCTTTGCTTTATCTCTATTGGATTGTCCTTGCTGCTGTCGGGACTGGGAAACTCCTCCTTACAAGGGAAATGAAATTTGTCAGGTCCTTTCCAATCTAGCTCACTTTCGTCCGAGCCATCATCGCGGACCCTCAGGCATAATTCCCAGTTCCCAGCTTTGACCTCAGGATAAGCGTTCAGATTCTCCTCTATCCTGTCCACCATTTCAGGCTCGAGTTTCTTCACGCAGAACGGAGGCAGGGGGTATTCCAGTGGTAGACAGGGACTCTGGCAATATATACGCAGATCTGCACCGCAGAAATGTGGGAAATGTATGTACGTGTTCTCTTGACTGTCGTAGCCCAAGATGGACTCTCGGCACTCGTGGATAGGCTGTCCGAGCACAGCATCCTGTACATCCTTCTGAGTCTCATAGACATTGTCACAAAGACCCTTAAGCAGCCAAACACGTTGGTTGAAAGGCAGCATATGGAATGGTTTCTCCTCCAATGGACTTATCTCACCCAGGGTCCAAAAAAAACGGTGGCAAAGTCCTAAATGTTCAGCACAAGCCTCTTGGTCCTTGGCTCGACCTACAGACTGGTACCACCCCAAAACTTTCTGCCTCAACTCAGCCTCCCAGCGACGATAAGGCAACGCGGGTCGCCTGTGGAGTGTCAGTCTCCGATGAGGAGGACAAAGCAGGGAGGTCATGATCTTTGCCAAGAAAGAGCTACAGCGAGGCATTAGCAGGCAGCGTTCCAATTCAAAGAATACGATCTCTGGAAGGTTGAGCGCTGTTTGGGCAAGGCACAAGAAGTGACCAAGAGCAGGAAGTTCCCACATGGTGCTGATGGGCCAAGGTTCTGCTAATGACAGCAATGAGCATTCCCATTCCTCCACTTCTTTAGCTGAAGCTTCTCCAGCCTCCTTCTTCTCCAGGTCTCGCTGCCTAAGTGTCAAAGTGTATGATTAAAAAGATTAACGTAGCATTTTAATGCTCACAACTCAAATTTATTAGCTGACCATTTTTCTGTACCAAAAAAAAGAGAAAGTTGATTATTGAGGACTTGAGCTGATGGTTTCAAGTGTTTAGGTAGAGGACATGTGAACACACAAAGGGTTAAACTATCGTTAAGGACAGCCATAAAAACATTCTAAACAGCTGAACATTTGAAGGGCGGTGTTGGCCAGGTGGTAGGGTGCTGGATTACTGATCCCAAATTCAGGGGTTCGAGCCCCACTATCACCAGGCTGTCACTGCTAAACCCCTATGCCTCACCACTAGATGCTGCCAGATCCTGGTAAATCTTACACACGGTACCTTTAAACATCAATTCATTATGACGGCAATCCCAGTTTGAAATTCATGTCCTTTCCTAATCCTACGTGGGCTACAGCTTTTTAAATTATCATTTTAAATTGAAATCATACAAATTTGTATTTATTATATATTTATAAAATAACTCTTTTTCTCGCTCTATCCATTATATATGTATATATATTTGTAACTCAAATTCAAATTTTATTTGTCATATACAAATTAAACATAGTACAATATGTAGTGAAATGCTTAGTACGACTGTCCAAAATGTAAAGAATAAACTATCAAAGCAACAAGAACAAGAGAACAATAACTAGAAATTTTAAAGGATTTTTAAAGAATTTAAAGGTCAGTTAAATATAAAACGCAAGGGATAGAAATAAGAAAATAAATAAAATAAAATATACATATAATATAAAACATAGGATACAAAAAAATATAAAATGTAAAAAATATAAAATGCAAATGTATATGCAATAATTTATTGCAGTGGTGATTTTTCTAGTAGAGTCTGTAAAGTATTTGTGTGCAAAAAGTGACAAGTAAAGTAAAGTGTAAAGTGTAAAATGTAAAGTGGCAACGTGACAACTTATACATTGACGTACTATAGATAAACCCTCAAAGTCCAGGGAGAAGAGATATGTTTTAAGATATGACTTAAAAATTATACTGGATCAATAAAGTATCCATGCATCCATTTATTTATCTATCTATCCATGCAACCATCTATCTATCTATCTATCTATCTATCTATCTATCTATCTATCTATCTATCTATCTATCTATCTATCTATCT
>JBCNYG010000024.1:20398249-20421206 GCA_039654305.1 Porochilus rendahli
CCAATCCTGGTGGAATTTTTTTTGCAGGACTGTGTAGATTTACAGCTCATAGTACTTCATCTCCGACTAAACAGGGATGAAGATGCAGAACAGTTGTAATATTTGGAGAACAGAGAGCACCGCAGTAAAACTGTGACCTTGACAGGCTTTAGGACTAAACATGAACCATGACTTTTTGACAGAATCTCCCGTCTGTCTTCCTTCACTAACTGGGTATGCAAGGCCATTGATTGAACACATCACTAAGCTGAATGGTACCGGGTGACTGAATCAGTGTCTGCTCGGACTGTGATGCGTTTTGGCCAGGGAGGATTCACTCTCTTTCATCTATTCCTCTTCTCCTATTCTCTGCTCCTGGGCTGTGATCTCTGTAAAACCCAGCAGATGTCTATTTGTCCACACTGCACATCAAACCCAAGCCGAAATGCTTTTGATGTGGCGAAATACATAATAAGCTTCACACACATTTAGAACACTAATGAAGATCTTCAGCTCATTATCTTTAATGACCCCTAGCTCAAAAACTTGAATTTATGCTTAAAATAAACTCAATTTCAATTAAGCAAGCAAATCTTGGGAATATGCAAAGTTCTCGTTGCTGCTGTAGAAACGACTGCTGATATTTATCTTCGTCTCATCTCATTCTCCAAACCGCTTACTCCTATCAAGGTCGCTTGGAGGCTGGTGCCCATTTCAGCCAACACTGGCTGGGCGAAGGTAGGCTACTCCCTGAACACATGCACACACCAAAGGGCAATTTGGAACAGCCATTTGGACTAATGTGCTTGTCTTTGGACTGTGGGAGGAAACCAGAGTATTCAGAGGCACTGGGAGAACATGTAGAATCGCCAGAGCCTTGGACTTGAAACAAGGACCTTCTTGCTGTGTGGTGGACGTGTAACCACTACACCACTATGCCACCTAATATTTATAAAAAAAATATTATTTTTTAATGTGTTTTATTTATTTAAATATTTTTCACAATTATTTTAAGGGTCTTTCATTGAGCTTCTCTTATCATCATCATCATCATCATCATTATTATTATTACACAGCAAGAAGGACTGGGTTTGATTCCTGGTCTCGGGCATTTCAATGTGAAGTGTGTATATTCTCCCCATTCTTCTCTGGGATTCCTCCGGGTACTCCGGTGTCCTCCCACAGTCCAACAACATGCTCAGTAGACTAATTGGCTATTCCAAATTGTTGTGTGTGTTCACCCTGCGATGGCCTGGTGATCTGTTCAGGGTGTACCCTGACTTCGCCCAGAGTCGGCTGAGATGGGCGCCGGCCTCCCCATGAACCTAATTAGGATTTAGCGGCTGAGAAAAAGAATGAATACGTTATTATTATAATTTAATTTATTCATTTATTTATTAGGTTTTTTTTTGCTTGTTTTTCTTTCCTTCTTTCTTTCTTTTAAAGAATATTCCCAGCATGAAACTAGCTCATCTGTGGAGGCTAATCATTGATTGATGTTTGCCCTCAACACTGAGAACCCTTACTGTGCTTGGTTGGATAATTCACTGAGGCTTGTTTATGAAGAAAAAACCCTTTGCTGCAGGCCTCAGCACAACACAGTGGATAATTCCCTAAATCCATATGCAGCTGTTTGTTGTAGTTATACACACCCAGAGAATGAGGTCTCGGTAAATAATAAAAAAAGAAGAGAAAGCAAAAAGCCCAAACAAGGGGTTAGAAAATAGTTTTAAAGAAATACTCCTAATATTTAAGAATGACATTACATTAATTGCATGTGCAGCTGCACTTTAGAAAAGAATTTTCCATCCATCCACCCATCCATTATCTGTACAGCTCATCCATTAGGGTCGTGGGGAAACCTGGAGCCAATCCCAGCTGACTTCGGCTGAGAGGCGGGATACACGCTGAAGATAGCCAATTTATACAAAAAGCATTGTCATTCATTTACTCATTTGCTAAACTGATTATACCTACTAGGGTTGCAGGGAGGCTGGAGCCTATCTCAGCTGACTCTGGGTGAAGGTGGAGGTGACCCTGATCAGCTCGCCAGTCCATCGCAGAGCCAACATAGTCACAACTGCTCACCGTTATACCTTGGGGCAATTTAGAACAGTCAGTTAGCCTAATGTGCATGTCTCTGGACTGTTAGAGGAAACCAGAGTACCTAGAGGAAACCCATGCAAGAACCTGCAACCCAAACCCAAGACTTTCTTGCTGTGAAAAGGACTAACCACTATGCCGCCCTGCCGCCTACAAAAAAGCATGTTGCTGAACTGTATTTAAAATGGAAAGTTACAGGGCCATGACAGTTTCCTTTAGAACGGGTTCCATGTTCCTGTTTCTACACTGTGTGCAGTGCAGTAATGCTGGATTTAGCCACATAGTGACATCTTAGAACTCCTGTCCTCTTGATATTTATTCATCTGGCCATAGCAATGCATCACTCATTGGTAATTATTACTTGGTCCAGATCAGGGGCACGATAGCAGAGTGGTTACCTCTCTCACCTCACAACAAGAAGGCCCTGGGGTCGAGCCCTGTAGTTGGCTAGGGCGTGCCCAAGTTTTCTCCCAAAGTTTGAAGATATTCATATTAGGCTAACTGGCTATACTTGATGCAGAATGGCAGCCTTCAATTTATAACGTCTATAGTCTCTCTGGTGAAGAGGGAGATGCATGCAGTCCTAGTCAAGAACAAACCAGATCCCACTGCTGGACCCTGTTTTCTTCCTGGCTACATCCACTTGAAAGGTTCTGATGAGCTGAAATGGGCCCACCAATAAGACTAGTTGCGGTGCTTTTTCTATTCATTGTTGTGTCATTTTGCAGCAACAACAGCAGCGGAAAATCATATAGCTGTAAATTTGGCCAACTGTGCAGCAAATCTGTGTCTGTTCATGAAACACATTGGACAGTAAGTTATCCATCTGTCCATAAACAGATCATCTTCTCCTCCTTCTGCTACTACCCCCTTGTGAATTTGCAAATCCCTAGGCACAAAACTGCTGTGAGAGAACATTTCTACTACAGTGTCCCATTGCATGAGCGGATAGGAAGGCAGCTCTTTGAGAGAGGAGATGTACATTCATCCACTTCCTGTTGTTTTTTTTTTTGTTTTGCTTTGCTAGATTTTTTTTGCCTTTTTGGCCACCACTGAGGAATGATACTGGTGTGTATTATATGGCAACGACAAAATGGGAATCTGTTTGGTCAACGCACAGGTAATAAATCACACATCCCGATATATACAATCTGTAACTTAACTGTTCGCTAGCTGCACTGTGCGCTATGATCTTTCGCACCTTCCAGCATTCTCTTTTCTTTTCCTAATTATTTAATTTTTTTTAGTCATATTCATGTTCCCACCTGTATTGCCTCACTTTCGCATATGACCACCACCAACCAGGAAGAGATGAAAGCATGCACATGCCACCTCTGTGACATGTGATGCTGCCACCTGCATCTTTATGAACTGCTGTGCATGCATCCGGTCAGAGCGTGTCCATTTATCTCCCACGGACTTCCGGTCAGAGATGGCTGTGGCATATTCAGCGTTTTATTTGAAGACATAAAGTATAAATTAAATATTGTTAATAATAAAGAGTTTACATCTTGTTCTGTTCGTCATGGGAAGGGAAACAAGCCAAAAGTTACCCAAGTCCTCACAGAAACATGGATGAAGGCACCGTGTTCGAAGCGAGCAATACAAGGATAATACCCCAACCAGAATGAAACAAGGAACACCACCTGGAGTGAATTACAAAAGGCCGCCATTTTAAAATGATATATAATGAACTATTTATCAACCTTTCCAGCTCGGTCTGTACAGAGAAATCTCAGCCCTTGGTCTATTTGCACAGACCTCACCTTTGGCTCCGAATTACACTTGTTTGTGTCTGTATTAAAGACTTCGGGCTGAGATTTCTCTGTACACACTGAGCAGAACAGGTCAATCATTAGTCTGTATAAAATCCTTGCGAGATCTGGAAAACGTTGCAAAACCAACAACAGTGCTTTCATTCCTATACTGTTTTGGTGAATAATTTTATATGTGGATATGGAATAAAATCAACAAATTTGGTGTCCTTAACTCATTCATTCATTCATTTTCTGAACTGCTAAATCCTAATTAGGGTTGCAGGAAGGGGTATGCCTGAATTGACTAATGGCAGATAAGGATCTAGATACTAAATGTAGCATGTTTAATCATAAGACTTGTTTGTGTTTTGGACAGAAGGTGGCAATGAGTTTACACCGTTAGCCTGTGTGCCAAAGACTGGTCCAGGTACTAGAGGCAGATGGCATTACAAAGATCTGGATATGGAATTCAATCCAGGCAATGTTTCCAATCATTTGCATTAATAAACCCTCTGGTGGCTCATATTTCTTGTTTTGAGTGCTGCATGTCGAATCTGTCCTCATGGCATCTCCGGTAATTGGAATTATCTCATGAAATGCCAGATGCAATTATGCCACTATGTTTTACATACAAATATTGTAAATATCACAGACCTTACAAACAAGCTCATGAATCTCTATAACTAAAGAGGTCTCCACTATCCATTTTGGAGCCATGTAATGCCAACCTTATGTGAAAACATGACTTTTAAAGTGGTGTCCTGTAATCTGGAATTACAGGACTTGAAGCCATTGCAACTTTTACATTATATAACAGATCGGCTTACAATCAGAGATCACACAGTTCAATCTCCTTCACCGGTTGGCGTCCCATATTGGAGTCTCCAAACCATGTTTTGTTGTGAAAGGACACATGCAATCAACCATGGGAAGCTTGCAATCAACCATGGGAAGCACAGTACATATATCATATGATATACCATGCATAAGCAATATTAAAGTATTTTAAAGTATATTAAAGAAGAATTATTTCATGTTACTATTACAGTACAATTCACACCCATCGACCATAACACAACCTGACTGGTCTGCAGCTAGGCGGCTACATATGCATTGACGGTTTCTGCAGTTTGCGCCACAGTAGTTCTCCTGGAGAATAAGACCAGACGAACTAACTTTCGCTCCACATGCACGTCAGTGAGCCTTGGGCACCCAAGACACTCTTGCCAGTTCATTGCTTATCTGCCTTGCCCCACCTTTGGGAGGTACTTACCACTGCATACCAGGGACACCCCATAAGACCTGCTGATTTACTGGAGAGGAATAGACGCAGTTTAGCCATTATAATGTAGCCCTTGTCATGGTCACTATAACCCTTATAATTGCTCATTTTTCCTGCTTCCAAAACATCAACTTCAAGAACTGAAGTTTAATTTCTGCCAAATCCATCCCAGCCTTTGACAGGTGGCACTGTAACCAGATAATTCATGTGGTCAAAATATTTTTAATGTCATGGCTGATTGGTGTATTTACACTCTAATTCTTTATTTCTGTGCATTATTTCACTTGACAATACAATAATCACAAACTGTACAAATAATCTAGTGCCTGCCCAACAGGGAAGTGTATGGATTGCTACGCTTGCTGTAATCATGCCTGTGGATATAAAACTAATTTCTCGTTTCCCCAAACATTGTGATTTCATTGGCCGTAGCTCATTTCTTCACTGCCTTCCCCTCACAACCGGTCACAGCACATTTCACACTACAGGATTTGGAGTCAGAAATATCGATACTGTCCATGAGCATCTGTAATGCACTGGTGAGCGCTTACTGAGTGTCTTTGAACAGTTTACACACGGCGATCATGCCCTTGGCGAGACGTCACCAATTTGCATGCAATATGGGGCTTTTGTTGATGATCTGCGACTGGAAAATCAGGGCTAAACGTGTGCATTAGGCATTACTGATCTCACCTGCATCTGCCATTGAAGCCAGCATGAGGTTTTATCAGCGTGCATCTTCGTTGTGTTTGGAAATGGGCAACAGAGCTCTTAACTCTTAAAGGTGCCTGGGCATCTGCAAATTTGATTGATTCCAGAGTTTAATCCAGTGAAGTTTAATCGATCGAGGGATCTAGACGAACCAAAGAATGAAAATCTTAGTTGAGGGATGTTCCATATAATGGGCACTCTTTCTTGCGGTCTCCCTGTCACATGTCCGCCAGTGTGTCACATGACCTCGTGTGTCACGCTCTACCCCAGCGTCATCATCATCATCACTTACTGTTTTACCTACATGCACGGTAGACAGAGTACAGCCCCCAGTGACGCCTCAGTAGTAGAGCCCCATTTTGTGACATTATCACTTACTGATAGCCATACACAAACATTCTTCCTCCTGTTGGCAAGGATGACTTCGTCTCACACCAGATCTTTTTCTGTTCAGACGTTTCCGCTCTCCATAGGTTAACCCTTTCCCAAGAGGCAGCTCTTCGCCAAGTTCCATTGTTGTGGATGATGGAAGGCTCCTGAGTCTTTCTTCTCACATGGTGTCTCTTATATTACATGTGTTGGAGACTTATAGGGGGCTCACCCGTTTTAGGAAGCACCTTGTTGGGGCACCCTTGCACAGCCTCAAGCCAGGCAACATATGATAAAAGAGGACAACGATGTAGGGCGGCATGGCGGCGCAGCGGTTGGCACGTCCGCCTCACAGCAAGAAGGCCTGGGCTCTGGGCGTTTCTGTGTGGAGTATACATGTTCTCCCCATGCTGCCATGAGTTTCCTCCGGCTATTTTCGGGTTTCCTCCCACAGTCCAAAAACATTCACAGTAGGCTAACTGTTGGTTCTAAATCACTCCTAGGTGTGAATATGAATGGTTGTGTGTGTGTTGGCCCTGTGAAGGCCTGGTGAGCTATCAGGGTGTACCCTGCACAGAGTTGGCTGAGATGGGTGCCAGCCTCACTGTGACCACAATTAGGATTTGGCGGCTTAGAATATGAATGAATGAATGACTTTCATTCATGCATTCATTCAATCATTTTCCAAGCCGCCAAATCCTAATTATGGTATCAAACATGTACTAACATTATATACATGATGAATGTACATGATTTTGATTATAAACATTATGCATTCTTTATTCAATGTCAAATTTTAGTGAGAGCACACCAGACTCTGTCTCCAGGTTGTACTTGGCGCCACCGAATTCTAACTCATTGTTGCTAACATTGCTTAAATTGGACTAATCTGCGTTCCAATGCGTCACTTGTTCCATTCTACCCTCCAACTCAGCAGTCTTCTGCCCATTTCTGTTACTGCTGTAGATCTGTAGCAAAAGAGCTTTCAGATTTTTTATAAAGAGCAAAATAGCCAAGTTTTATGCAAATCTTCCCCTTCGTTCTGCAACTGTTCAGTCCCAGAGCAAGCATAATGACTGCAATGAGCATTATTCTCCTAGCGTGAGAATCACTAATTTACTTCGATTAGCATTATGCTGCAGTTAGGGCAAGGGTCTTCCAGAGATGCTGTGGTCCTAAGAATTTTAGGAATAAATCATGTTAATCATCTTCACATGTCAACTCTATCTAGCCCTGGTAGAATAAATTATGTGTTATACATGGTAGACACATATCCCAACAACCATGGACCTTTGCACGGACCCCCCTGGACTTTGGAAGCGTCATCTGTACAGCAGGTCTGGCAATAAAATGAGGTTGAGAAACACTGGCGTATTCCTTTAACGGCTAGTCCTGCACACAGAATAATATAAGGAGGACACATAAAAAATTGATTGGAATAAAATGTTTTATTAGAAAAAAAAAACTGTTAGAAACATTACGCACATGTCAAGTGCCAGCGTGATAGAATGTCTGACATTCAGAATGACATTAGTACTGCAAATGTAATAGTCACACTTGAGTTTAATCCCCAGGACAATGATACAGTTATACAATAAACAAATAAGCCACACTTATTTATTTCAAATGAGACCAGCAACACCGTCGTAAATAGTTCTTTAATATCTACCGTTCGAAAAGGGAACATTGGTGGGAATGCTAAAAATAAACTATTCTCAATGGCCCTCCTATCAAGCAACTCAGAAATGTAAATGATTCCTCGTTAAATATGCACCCTGGTCTTTTCAAATTAATATATTGATAAATGAATAAAAACAACAACAAAAGGTACCTGACTAATCTCGAGTGAGACGAAGCCTGGTGAAAAGCTCGGCGCTGCCTGCACTCTGCAAACCATCAATCATCTCTTAACAAACCCGATCAGCATTGAGCCAGCTGTACTGCCGTTAATCTGCCTCCACACATGGCCGGATCTCTGGCACACAAAAACCTGCATGAACTAGGAAGAAGAAAAGCACCATGGAAAGAAGCCTGGAGCTGAGGGAGAGGGAACGGCACCTGGTTAGAGGCCAGTATTGTATCTGGACTGAGATCTCAAGAGAACATGGATTTCAAATGACTGATACTAATGAGGCGATGCTTAATGAGTTTAGGTAATTTATATACCCATAAATTATGGATAAAAACTCACTGCCCACTTTAATAAGAATGCACGTAACCCCTTCTCATTTGCACAATTATCCCATCAGCAGGATGAAGCTGCAGCCCAGTGAATAAAATTAGTCTCTACAAATCCTGGCGTTGTTATGGTTGCCAGATAATGCATTTACACACACACAATAGTGTATTTAATGCATGTTTCCTGGTCTTCGGCTGTTCGATTACCGTGAGCATTCCGGATAGTATAAGCCTCATTTTCCTGTTCTTGGTTGGAAGAGTTGGAACCCGATGCTGTTGTTTTCTGTCCCTGTGGCCTATTTGCTTTAAAACTCAACATTTTGTGTCTCCTGGGATGTTTAACTGTTCGTCACACTTGTACAGAGTAGAGGTTTGAGTCATTATTGACTCCAGCCTGTCTGGACATTGGACAGATTTCGGCTGCAGAAGTGACACATATTGGCTGTTGCTCGTTTTTCACACTATTCTGCAGAAACTCTAGAGATAGCTGCTCAACAGTTTTTGAAATATTCAGACAAGACACCTGACTGAGGTCACATTTGTTGCTCATGCTCATTTGTGACATGGGCATTAACAAAAGCTCTTGACCTGCATCGGTGATTTTTATGCACTGTGCGGCTTCCATAGGATTGGCTGATTGGGTAATTGCATTGCATTTAAAGCATTGCACTTGTACATAATAAATACATACATTTATACATAAATACATACATACATACACACACACACACATACACATATATATAGATATATATGTGTGTGTGTGTGTTTGTGTGTATACATAATACAATTTAACTTGTGTGTAAAAATCTGATGTTTAAGCTATATAATGCTTCTTAATTAAGGCTTCTTAAGGAATTTATGCATATACAAAGAATCAGTAAAATAAAAATGAGCAACATAGTAATAATAATAATAAGCTACGAATCATGAAACACACTATCATGAAACAAATCAAACATCTGCTGTCAAAAAGCAGCCAAGTAATTCCCAGAATGTGTTCATTACGTTTATTCTTTATATCCGTATTAATATTCATTGTAGTATGAGAGCCAAACCACAAAGATTTACTATTCAAACAATGCACACATTAGAGTCACAGCCCGCTGTCGAGTAGAGAAAACAAACACCAACTCAATAGGAAGGGAAAAAAAGACAGAACAGATCAATCATTTTCATTATGGTTTGGTATGAAGGTAAACAATCGTCTCCAAACTGCAAATATGTCTTTGACAGGACACGATCACATTACAAACATTGACATGGTGTAAAAATAACAGCTCAAGTATGCACTTCATAAACTATCTTACAGACAAACCCAACCATAGGATTCTGCTACAGCAACTGAATACTCAAAGGTTACCCAAAATTAAATGTTTTAAAAAAAAAAATCCTTATTTTTTTCCATATTACTATAAGTGTATCAATTGACATATTTGCAAATTCAGTTGTAGCCTGTATGGCTGTTAGTTGAGGTAGCATACAGTGGGGTCCAAACATCTGATACCTCATAGAAAAAGTTTCAGATGGGAATGTTTCTTTATTTAAATCAAAACATTAACAAAAATATTTAAGGTTCTGCACCATTATGAGAATAAACCATTACTTAGGTATCCATCACGTCCAAGACAGAAGCCATCATGTACAGCTAGGTGGTGAGATGCCCTTCCAACCCAGCTGGTTTTCACATGAAACCACACACAAAAAAGGAACCTAAAATCAGATTTTATTCTTTCATTTTTCTTGAAGTGACCTTGACGATCTGCCAGTGATGTTTTGATTCAAGCAATATCCACTTCGAATAATGATTTTTAAATCCCAGCATAGTGGACCAGTCAGATTGCACTCTTCCTTACTTTGTACATACTAATAGTAGATAGGGCATGAGAGCACCGTAGAATAGGAATATCAGTACCAAGTACAACATTTTAAAAATGACACTTGAAACAACGGCTGTCAGAAAAACGGCTTGTGTCTTTAAATATTTTTTTCATTTATCTTCACCGGCCGGGTTGTTCACCACTGTGTGTTGGCCAGCCTTGCTCAGTTTGTCTAAAACCGTTATTAACTGTTACACCGCCACAGCCAACTTCAGTCTGCTAAACCTCTGCTCACTTACGAGCAAGGGGAATCTCATCCAGGACCTCCTCATCGACCGTAAGTTTGATTTTATCTGTTTAACTGAGACATGGCAACAGCCCAATGATTTTCCCCAGTACAACGAATCCACTCCATCCGGGTTTGTTTACATCTGTCAACCTCGTGGCTCCAGCAGGGAAGGTGGTCTCGCGATGATATATTGTGAGACTTGGAGAGTCTCGTCAATGTCTGCCCCAGTTTTCAGCTCGTTTGAATCCATTGTATGTGAACTTTCTGGACCTACGCCCACCATCATGGCATCAGGACTGCATCGAAACCTGGTTCTTTCATAACTGACAACTCCTCCGTCTTCCATACCTCTCAGGTCAAGAGTCAGGGTGTCATCCTCGACAGCACTCTATCTTCCTCACATCAATAACATCACCCGCTATCTGCATACTTTCACCTACGCAATATTAATCGTCTCCGCCCTTCCCTCACCCCCCACACCACTATCCTTGTCCACAGTCCACAGGATTACTGCAACTTATTTCTCAAAAATCTCTCCATAAACTTCAACTGGTCCAGAATTCAACTGGCCGTATCATCACCAAAACCCCCTCAATCCACCACATCACTTCTGTCCTCCAGCAGCTTCACAGGTTAAGTTCCGCATCCAGTTTAAAATCCTTCTGCTAACTTTTAAAGCCGTCCATCACCTGTCTGAACTCCTTCATGTTCTCACTTCCTCTCGCTCCCTCAGATCTTCCTCCTCTATTCACCTGTCTGTCCCCTCTGCCCGTCTCACTACCCGGCTCTGGAACTCATTACCACCTGACCTCAGGAATACCACATCTATCCTCACTTTAAATCTGGACTCAAAATCCACCTATTTCAAGTTGCTTATTCCACTTGATTTAAAATAGCTCGAATGATTTCATCTATTTTTCATTTTATCTATTTTTGTATATGTTTTGCTTTTCTTGATTTTATCTATACGGTGACCTTGAGTGCCAAGAAAGGCACCTTTAAATAAAATTTATTAATATTATTATTATAATTATTATTATTATTAATAATAATAATAATAATAATAATAATAATAATAATAATAATAATAATAAAATGTGAGACTTTTTTGGGGGTCACTGTTTTTTGGCTCAACTTGTATTAAAAAATCAAAACTTCATGCAACTTTTTAAAAAGATTTCCAACATTTGTATCAAGTTATTTCCGATAATATAATTTGCAATTAAATTTTTTTGTATTAAATTAGAAAATAATGCAAAATAAAAGCATTTTCGTTAGTGGTCTCAAGACATTTGGATGCCACTGTAGCTAAAGAGAAATCAGTACAGAATCAAACTGGATTCTACTCCATCTGTTCATTTTCGAGGTCTCCAGACTGACACCAACATTTACACAACCAAATGTTCCTGACAGTATAATAGTGGCTGAATACACACTCAATTTCCCACCTCTCTCAGCATGCCACTTTGACATACTCCAGCCTCACTGACACCAACAGAAAGTCACAGATGGCTTGAAAATGGCTCAAATTGCCCCAAAATCAGGCCAATTCATTAATGTATCCCAGCTGGCTCACAGAGTGCTGAGGTTAGGAGTATAAGGTTAAGAGAACTAACTGAAATTTCTCAGCTAGCCAGGAATAGCAATTATAAAATGGACTGCGCTATTGTTAGCTAATGCACATTTCAATTAGTCATGTTAGCTCTTCTCAAAAATTTCCAAAATCCCTTGCCCTATACCTCCTTTTCATTAACTAATTATTAGCTACAGATACTCCTTACATGGGTATCCCATCATCTATTATATTTGGACACTTCTCAGAAAAAGAAACCACGGAATTCATATCACCTTAAGCTGGCTTTACAAATCGCCCATTTCAAAGAATTCTTTGGTCATGATGTGAGATCAGCCGTGCCATGAGCTCATCAGTAATGATGCGCTACTGACACCAATGAGAGCTGATGTTCTGGCAGTATATATATTTTTTAAATCAAAATCTTAGACTGCTACTGCTAATATAACCCTCATCTATAACCCACCAACAGAGTTACGTCATAGAATTATGCAAAAGTTACAGGACAGCTACAAATATGATAGCACCATTGGAGAAACATACGTACAAAGCTAACAGACTACATTTTTTACCCCTTTTTATACACGAGCCCGGATTAACTTACAATTTCTGTGTCTCAATTCACGTACTTGCATACTTATACTTGCTTTTTGAGTGTTTAGGTGCGTTAACATTGTCAGATCTATGAACAAGCAGTTAACTATTAATAACCTGGATGACGTACTCAAAACAGTCAAAATTTTGAGCATCATTTTAACTAAAGAAAAATGGACTTACCAGTCAATTTGAAGACTGCCCAGACGTACAAAGACATTGTGCACCGTGTTGAGAGACAACAAGCATAGGCTAGTGGCTAGCGTCAATTTCTACTGAATTGTTTATTCTATTTATTATTTACTTGTTTACTTGTGTCGTTTTATAGCTTCAACAAAATTTTGATGGTGTAATGTTTGCAGTTGCGACGATTTCACCACTGCAAAGTCATAAAAACATGCTTAACTACCTGAGCACATGAACGTATGAGCATTAGAAACCACCAGATTGGAAGTGGACAGAGGAGAGAGAACTTCAGTAAAAACCAAGGAAGTTCTCTTATCTCTTACGGATAGGAAAGAAGTCTAAGAAGAAAAGAAGTAAACAACAAGCTGGCAAACAAAATGTAGGGGCCATGCGTTAAAATGGAACAACTGTCATTTACAGAAAGTGAAATGATGGCATTTACAAGTATCGCATGCACCCTTATCCAGAGCAGCTTACATTTTTATTTTATTTGTACAACTGAAAAATTGACTTACTCAAGGGCCCGACAGTGGCAGCTTGGTAGTAGTGGGGTTCCCAAGACTTTGAGACACTACCATGTTAAAACTCGCACACTACACAAGTAAGTACATAGTGTGCATAGTGTACGTGAACTGAGATACAGCGATGAAGAACACATGGTATAAAATAGTCGTTTATTAAATTTGTCCAATATTTTATTAGGATCACTTCATACAGTGTGACAAAAAATCTTAAAATATGACTGAAATCGCATTGTGTAAAAACCAGCTTTATAGGATGTAATGGAAATTTTAGGGCCATGAAATGGGCTTTCCCAAGACCATCCCAGAAGAAGTGGGAGAGAACTGAGGGAGGGCATAAAGCAACGTCCACATCAATCACTTCACTGCTGAATGACACCTGAATCACCTTGCAAGGTAGGCAAATCACTTTGCGGCTCAAGTGTCGTCAGCTCTTGTTGCCTAGGTAGCCCTCTCATATGTTTCCAAAAAAAAAAAGTTTCAGAGTAAAACAGTGAGCAGCATCAAGTTAGTTCCCTACAGTCGATCCGAGAGAGCCTTTATTATCATTATCTTATATTATTTTAGCTCCTATTATCATCAACAGCTTATAATTATCATCATTATAATTGTCATGCAGCAAGTATTGACCGGAGACTCTTGTACATCATGAACCGGGAAGAGGTAAACGTATACTTTGCCTGTCATCGCTCATTTCACTGACTTTGCAGGGTCGCTTGATGCTCATCGCTTCGTGTGTGTATGCCCCTTTAGACTTGTAAATATGCTTTTGTTTACAGGCAGTATGCAGGGCTCTAAACATTACACACTCCTCGTATAAAGTCCCTGACTTTGTTTGCACATATGCTTTGAAGGGGCCAAAAAGTCAGACGTCAACGTCTGGAACTTAATAAAATAACCAGCTGCCGCTCTCTGGTCCCCCCCCCCAAAAGTGGAAAACTTTGCTGACTCACAGGCTTATGTCCCAATGCCTGACATAAGGCATCACATGATATATGACAGGCTTAAATATTTCCCACAAAAATAGATTTTAGTGCATTCAGCATTGGCACCCTACTGAAGCACTGCAGCAATGCCGGATAATCGCTGACACTTCACTAGTGCAGTCCCATTTCCCATACTGCAGCAAGGTGACCTGGGGAAATGAAATTCCGCTAATGGTTTCTGCTAATAAAATGTCTAGGAGTTCAAATACGGCTTATTAAATCCTGATGGAGGCCCAGAAGATGAACTGGTCTACACTGTAACATAGAGTTCAGGAACAGACTACCATATGGGAAACGAATCCAAAGATAGGCTAGACGGATTCTCCGGCATCTTCTCTAGTGATTATCGATGATGTACAAGTCAGCAGACTATACGGTCTTCACACAAGATACTTAACAAGGACTCCCAATCACATCTGGACAGGTTTAATGGACATACTTATTAATGGCTAAAACCTGAGTTATTTAAAGGACGTCATTAAAAAGACCACAACAATAAACATCATTATATAAATTATGGACCACTGACATTTGGAGTATTTGCATGACTATGGCTACATAATATATTAACAAGATGTATGCACATCCATATATTACTACTGTAGTGGGATTTCTTCTTATGTCTCAATTGCATTTTCGAAAAAAATGTTCGAAAAAACAGCCTGACATTAGACATAAGAGTTTTTTTTTAATAAGCGCAATACTCTTTGAGAGAGAGAGAGAGAGCGAGCGAGCCTTGGTGAAATAAATATGTGACATATAAAACACCAAACAGTCAGCCTCCATACTTCTAAACTGCCACCAAGGAGACACTTCACTTTGCTTACTCTGACATGAAATGCTGTCCTTGGCACATGTCCCCTCTCGTCTCAGTCTTCAGCCCTGAACCCATCTCGGGGTCTCGAAGGGCGAAGTGTCGGAACACATAATAACTGACTCTCAGATATCAGAGGCACCATGACCAGTTCCTGTTCTCTTTAATGAGAGCTGGTGGGATGTAGTGTTTCACAGGTTGGGGTGGGGTAGGGGGTGTTCGGGGGAATCGTGTCTGCTAGGACCCACGCTCTCAGGGTCTCTGGGTCACAATAGGTCCTCGTAGTCCAAGAGCTTCGAGTGCTGCCGTGTCTTCCACAATCGGTAGAGGCGGAAGTCAAAATACATTTCAATCATTTCCTTTCCTGTGACAGACAGCAAAACAGAGCACTGAGCCATATGGTGTAATGGTTTGACGGATAAATATGACAACACTCTTTCTCAGTCTGCAGAAAAAAAGATGGGAAAAGAAATGACTTAAACAAACACTGTGAAAAATGAATTCAGCCTTGTGGAATTCTTAAACCGGAGAGTATTTGTACTAGTGTTAGATTACGTGTTAGATTACGTCATGTCCTTTATCAGGGCTGCGGGGAGGCTGCAGCCCATCCTGGCCCACTTGGGGTGAAGGCAGGGTGCACCATACATCTCGCCAAACCACACACTCACACACAACCATTTACACTCACACCTAGGAGCAATTTTGGAGCAGCCAATTAGCCTACTGTGCATGTCTTTGAACAGTGGGAGGAAACCCATGCAAGACTCTGGGAGAAGATGTAAACTTCATTCAAAAACAAAATTTCATACTCAGCATCATTCCATCAATCCATTCATTTTCTGAAGGAATTAATCCTATTAGGGTCACAAGGAGGCTGAAGCTCATCTCAGCTGCCTCTGGGCGAAGGCTGGGTACACCCTGAGCAGCTTGCCAGACCATCACAGGGCCAACACACAACCATTCACACTCACACTCACACCTAGGGGTCATTTGGAACAAGCAATTGGCCTAATGTACATGTCTTCGAACCATAGGAGGAAACCAGAATACCCATAGGAAATTTAAAAATATGTTGTGAATGCCTCACATAGTGCTACTGACGGTCTTTATTTGATTCATGATCATATCTGATTTATTAATTTTTTATTCATGTTGTAACCAATCATCACTTTAATCATGATAACAATATTTTGTGACAGCGCTCAACCCTGACCTATAAAAAATACATGAAATATTGAGTATTTGGCATTTATGGTCACGTAAAAAGTGCACAGGTGTCTGTGTGTGTGTGGTCCTCACCCTGTGCAGATAGCTCCAGCGGTGACTCAAAGGTCACTGAATAAGGCCTCATCAGGTTCTTCAGCTTCTGGAACAGCTGTTGGCAGACGATAAGCAGAGACACCAATTAATCCTGCCTCGCTCTTAACCAATCCTCCTCACCCCTCTCTCTCTCTCGAAGTTGTATACAGACTGCCTAATTCTGCCAGAAATACAACGTGGTCCTTTCAGCCACAAGCATCTTGTACACTCGACTAAAATGCCTGTTTGGAATGGCAAGCTGATTAAACTTTCAAATGCCATAATCAGCACGTTTTTACTCGGGCATGGATATGTGTGACTTAAAGCCTGTACCCAATCAGGGAGTGTCGGTCCAGCTCAGGATTTCCAAAAAGTGTTTAGCGCTATCTTTCTGCGTAACCTGTCACTGTCACTTAAATCCACGTCTTGTTAACACTCTAGCAGTGCCGGTTCTTTATGGATTCACTTGATATTTACGTTTAACGGTCCCTACGGTACACCCTACCAGCCTGGCGGAAATGGGTCACCTTGACATATTTTTCAAGGTCAAATCAGCAAAAATGCATGTTAACGCTCTAGAGGCTGCAGTTGACCACACGGGATACACCTAGTGTTCTCTGATAAGACCGCGTTTCTAGTTTCTATCCATTGTTTCACTGAACACAGCTTTTGGAATGTTTGGCTATGTATAAAGAACTTCAGGAACAGCATGTACGTAGATACTGTGTGTGTATACGTCCTCATGCTAATCAGATCAGAAGCTGCAACAACATCTAACAAGCATTTAACAAGGATGGTCAACACTTCCTTTTTAAGAAACGGGCCACACTCACACATCGCGTCAGTCACACTCAGTTCACAGGAACAGCCAGCCCTCTTGTGCAGTGACTTCCAGAAAAGTTAATTGGTGCGATCAGCACCACATCCATTTCCAAATAGACGTGGCCTTTGGATACGGGACAAGTGCTTCAGTGCCCCACTCACTCACTCACTCACTCACTCACTCACTCACTCACTCACTCACTCTATTTTGCCAAGCCGCTTAATCCTATTAGTGTCCCATGGAGACTGGAGCCTATCTCAACCGACACTGCGTGAAAGCAGGGAACATCTCGTCAGACCATCGCAGGGCGAACACATGTACAACCGCTCACATTCACAACTAGGGACAATTTAGATCAGCCAATTAGGCTCATGTGCATGTCTTTGGACTGTGGGATGAAACTGGAGTGCGCAGAGGGAATTCACGCAAGCATGGAAAGAACATGCAAACTCCACACAGAAACACGCCAAGCCTGGGACTCGAACGCAGGACCTTCTTGCTGTGAGGCAGACGTGCTAACCACTACACCACCATGCCGCCCTAAGCTCTTACAACAAATATTAAACATATTCATTTCGCCAAAATACTGAGAGTCTTTTAACGCACATTGGCTCATTTTAGGAAAGTGGACAACACTTAATCTAGGTGTGCTTTCATGAAGACACCGGAGAACACTACGGCTTCTTGATTACGCAACCAACAAGGGACGGGCTGTCTGAAAGGCACAGCCAGGCAGCTGGCAAAGACAAAAATGAGACAAAGTGACAGACAGATGGAGAGAAGGAGAGAAAAAAAGGAGGAGTGACATTGAGGAGAGACGAACATGGCCATTTATTGCAACACCATACCTTAGGGGCTATGAGTCACGACTTGAGGTGAGATAATGGATTATAGCAGGAAGGCAGGCGGTGTATGATGAACTGTCATTATGTTCATCTTTATTAAACCCGAGGACAGTGAAATCAGAAAATTACACAAGTTCAGGACAGGCACTGTCTAGCACCGTTAAGAACTTCAATGGATATTTTGTCACCGCTGTGTATTTTCTGCATTCCTGCAGGAAGTCTAAGCAAGATATAAGTGATGTGATATGCACTAGTTAAAGAAGGATACATTAACCTTGTGCCTGCATAAGATAACAAGAACAAGTGCAGTCGAGCTACACTCCAGAAGTACATCTGTGACACATCCGAATCTGGCTACATAGCAGGCAAAGCCAATAATCCCGTTTCTGGCTGGAATATCAAAAATACGGCTCCACCGTACGACTTTGAAATTTCATCACTCTGACATCATGATTCTATATCCGGGTTGAAAATGGAAAAACCTGCCCCAGCAAAATTGTCATTGGTACCGTCGCATACTAATTTCGCCAAATTTCACGTAGGGTGCTCAAAATAAGCTACCAACACCTTTAATGAAGGGGGAAACCCCCACGATCTATATCTAGAGTTCAGGGTCATTATTGACACCCTGTTGGATGTCTATCAGACTTGGATATAATCCCGGCTATTGATTGGCTAGCTAGATAAAATGACCATGATGATTATTACCCAATATTTTTTCCATTAAATAGCATCTAATCTCTTGGGTTCAATCATTTTTTAGTTTTACAGCTATTTACCAGCAGTTAATGCATCTTTTCTGCATCAATAAACCACCCTTTTCCCAAACAGTGAATCAGTTTCTGAGCTGTTATGTTCGATTCAACGACTAACCATGCTCCATCATGCTTACCTTTTCCCCATTAGGATTCCCAAGAACATAGCAGCCCATGACATGGATCAGGTTCGGCTCTGGGTTTATTTTACTCATAAATCTGCTTAGCCTCTTCCAAAACCTACACAGAGACACAAACAGCGTAAGGGAAAGGACCTGCCATTGCGTAACAAAGCGAACAGGAAGTGATTTCACTCACTGGCTCATGTCCTCCTCTTTCTCCACCTTGGCAAACGTGGCCACTTTATTCTTCAGCAGGTACAGATGGCCAGGTCCACCCTGATTTATTAGAGATTACTTTATGAGAGACTTCATAGGCACACATACATACTCACTGTCACTCATTTGCCGAACCCATTACTCCTGCTACGGTCACGGGGAGGCAGGAGCCTATCTCAGCCGACACTGGGCGAAAGCAAGGTACACCCTGAACAGTTCGCTAGACCATCGCAGGGCCAACACACACCACCATTTACACTCAGATGATGAGCATGTGCCAGTTAGCCCAATATACATGCGTTTGGACTGTGGGAGGAAACCGGAGTACCTGGATGAAACCCGTGCAAGCACAGGAATTGACTCCCTCGTCAAGCCCAGGACCCTTTTTTTTTTTAACTACGCCACCGTGTTGTGCACATATATACATAGGAATCTAATACACACACACACACACACCTAACAGTAATAAATTTTGTTTGTAAAATGATGTGTGGAAGTGGTACCATGTGACGCATCAATACTGCATGTTCTAAACAGGCATATTTGTTGTTATTTCACCTGGCAGAAGATGAGCATGTGCCAGATCTTGCATCCTCTCCTATAGGAAGTCAGTCTTTTCTCAATCTCCTCTACAGGACACAGACCACAAGAGGGATTAGCACTAGCATATATGCTCCTCAATACATTCATATTATCATCATTTAGCTTAACGTGTCGACCAACACATTCTCAGAACAACAAGCTTGAGTTTTAATCATCATTATTATAATGCAGTCCAATTTCTTCATTCCAGGCATCATGCAAACCAGTGCTGATGAATATAATGCAGTTCCAATTCAAACATAAAAGGAAAACAAAAACACAGGCAGAGGAAAAAAAAACAGCACAAGGGATAATAATAATTATAAATCAAATTAAGTTAAGACACAGCACACATATACAAACATCAACCACACATGACTACCTACCCAAAATATCATCGAATGTAGCATGCTCATGATCCTAGATGTAAAGATATTAATGTTGAGGGATTAATTAATGCACAACAACAAACTATCAACAAAGAATGTTTTCTGTAATACTGCACTATGTGTGGTGCGACTTATTTTCAGCTAGAAGTTCAAATGTGTTTGAAAAGGTCAAGCTATACAGAGCACCAGAGGTAGGAACACGTGTTTGCTTCATAAAAAAAATATTAAAAGGTAGTGTTTCTAAACACATGAAACATGGTAAAATAGTTGCCGAACATGTGTGAAAGGATTGTGACCTATGATGTAGACAACTGTGGAGTTATATGTAAATTAGCTTTTCATCATTTTTGGTTTTAGGCGAATCATAAATCACGGCTCGTTGACGCACAATGGAGCCATACTCAGAATATAGCACAATCCCCCCACACAATCCCTCACTCCGACCCACCCGCCATGAACCAGCCATGCAGCAGAGGGCACTGACATTTGACAAAACTTGAAATATTTTAGAAGGAAAATACAAAAACAGTAAAGCACGTGTCAGGATTTGTCCACAGATTAGGGGCAGCCGTCGCCTAACGCTTAGAGAAGTGGGTTTGGGACCTAAAGGTCGCTGGTTTGATTTCCGAACCAGCAGGAGAAATGTGTGGCGGTGGGGGGGGGGGTTTCACCTTCATGGCTGGAGTGCCCTTGAGCAAGGCACCGAAGCCTCAACTGCTCTCTGGGCACTGCAATGTGTGTGGCAGCCCACCGCTCCGAGTGTGTGCTCACTTTGGATGGGTTAAATGCAGAAGCAGTGATTTCCATTGTGGGATCAATACAATTTCTCAAAAAAAACACTGCATACACCCTGAACAACTCGCAAGACCATCACAGGGCCAACACACACAACAATTCACACTCAGGCTCAATTTGAAACAGGCTCAAACATGCCGTTGGACTGTGGGAGGAAACCGGAGGAAACCCACACAAGTATGGGGAGAACATATGAACTCCACATAGAAACATTTGTGCCCGGAACTCGAACCCAGGACCTTCTCGCTGTGAGGCGGACGTGCTAACGACTACGCCAGTGTGCCGCACTGGACATAATGAAAAAAAAGTCTAAATTAGAAGTGATGTGAGCTCATGTAACAACCCCAGTGTTGTGTAGCTTGAGTTCAAGTCATGTGATTTAGGTCCACACCTCTGGATGATGCTAACTTGCTACAACTGTGCATCATAATGTCATTCCCTGATCATGATCATGTAGAGCTTTACGCAGTGTGGACTTACATAGAGTATGGGGATAATGGAAGGGTCGTCTCTGCGAATAATGTTGGGCACATACTCCGCCTTGGGAACTTTTGATGATATCAACTAGAAAAAAGAAATAAAGAATTCGATTAGCTTGACAGTTATTGTTTTGGGGTTGTAAAAAAAATGGAACAGACAGCTAGCCAAATGTGCATGTCTTTGGACTGTCGGAGGAAACCGGAGTAAACCGGAGTAAACCATGCGAACACGCAGAAGCACCTTTGCCAAACCCAGGACTCGAACTCAGGACCTTCTTTTTGTAAGGCTGACATGCTAACCACAACGCCATGTGCCACGTGTACCAAAGCTTCAGATGGTGGAGTTCGAGCTGTTTACGACAAGCAGACTGGGCGGGACGTTTTCACATCGTTGCGCCCACCCTAGACAAGCGGTAAACATATCCGCAGACTAAACTGCATTTTAAATCATTTTTAAATCCATTCAAGTGCAGGAAGCAGGATCTGAATTACACCCTTATGAGACTTGGGTCTGGTATTAAAATATGATATATATGCAAATTAAAGAAAAATAAATAAATAAAACAATGCCATGGTACTGACAGCTCTTGTTCTGATTTGTGATAAATAAACAGTCCATAAAGGGAAACGCTATTGTCCTTCCTATTGTTGAACAGCAGACCCAAAGTGTTAGCATTGACCAAAAATACGGCACGTACATAAAAAAAAAATAGAAAATAAAGATAGTGGGATAATCGTGTTTTTCCATTTGTATGTTGCACTGTGGTGTTGGAGACAAGATGTATACATGCGAGATGACAAAATCATTAAAGCACATGTCTAATACAGTGAGTCACAAATCACTCCGTACTAATGCAATCATAACATATGGCCTCAGCTTCTAAGCTTCTTGATTGATTTTGAGCAAATTTGGCAAAGCTCACCATGACTTTAGGAGGTATGAAGTCATCGCTTTCACATGCCAGTCTCTCCATCTCTTTCTCCTCCTCCCAGCCCGTATCATTGCACGCTCCCTCATCTTGTGCAGCGGACGGCACCTGGAGATCTCCACCTAAAGAATGACACGACACAGCACAGCACAACGCACCAGACTCGGGTCAGTCCTGGACACAGGGGTGGCAGCTGCAGCATAAGTACTGCCTAGACTGCATGACAGAGATGATAAACACCAGCACAACAACGGAGAGAGATCAACAAGAAAACAGAATCTGGAAAGTTCTTTCGAAAAGCACATGGAATACCTGGCAGCATAGGAAGGAGAGAAGAAAGAGAAACTGACACTGAGATAATAAGACCAATTGACAATCAGACAGCTCCCTCTTCCCATAAATACAACTTCCCCAGTATAGTGTAGGCGGCACAAAGGGACAAAACGATTACAAACTACACATATAGGATGGCACATGCTGACACAGATATCTGCAGACCACACACGCACACACACACACACACACACACACACACACACACACACACACACGCGCACGCAC
>JBCNYG010000024.1:20448961-20460049 GCA_039654305.1 Porochilus rendahli
ATACACACACACACACATATATATATATATACACATATTCTGTATTGTTAATAATATCCTATTTTTGTAATATTTCCCACCCCTAGGAAAAAACTAAACAAACATTCCAAGCATGTCTTATTTAATCACCAACATTTATAAGTGGAAGTCAAATGTAAATGTATTTTTAAGCCCAAACATTTATTTAATATATATATATATATTTTGCGCATGCTTTGCTTAATTGCTCATACCAACCATGAGTGATTACTTATATTCACAGCTTATGCCAAAGACATCCGTTCTCATGAGTTCATTAATTAAAACCCAGCTGTGTGTTTGCGTAATATAGAAAACATTAAATATATTCATAACCAACCACTGGTGCAAAAAAAAAGAAAGAAAGAAAGAAAAAAGAAAAAAAGGTAACAGTTGGATATTAAAGTGCGGATATTTGAAATATTTTTTTGCTTATTTTACTGAGAGTTGAAGGGAAACCGATTCCACCTTCATTCGGTGGCGTTTATTTCCCCTTCGTTATGTTCTTTTACGGCTGCCTGGAAGAAATACAGCCGAGGAGAATACGAAACAGTTCTCGGAGGACATGACCATGTGTTTATTTGCACAATGGTGCAAGTGCGTCACGAGAGAGCAATGGAGATCCTCGTTGATGACTCAGCCACTCTGCACATAAACCAGGCTGGATGGGCTTCAAGTGGTACCATGAGTAACAACAGTGGGTATCACTGCTCGCTCTTTAAGGGCATCCGTGTTCAGGACAAGACATTCATCCTTACCAACGACTGTCAATGGCCTCTGCTTAGATCTATGACTCACACCAGGGACGCACATCATGTTTCATCCTGTAGACAGCAAATAAAAGATGAGCACTCTCCTGAAGGCCATATAGCCCCGAACTGTTTTAATTTCTGCGTCCCGCGTACCACATCAACAGTCTATTAATTTAGAACCATGGGTGTGTCAATGACATCTGCTGGGAAAAAGCACCCAAAAATAGGTTCATCAGGAAAAAATACTCCTGCCTCATGTACACCTATCTTAGGGAATAGAGAAAAAAGAAAAATAGCAAAACATCCACATCACATGACCGCCTATTCATAGCTATGTGACTTCTGAGACCCTCCCACTCACTGACTCAACCGCTTAATCCTTTTAGGGTCACTGGGAGGCTGAAGCCCATCCCAGCCAACACCAGGCAAAGGCGAGGTACACCCTGAACAGCTCACCAGACCATCACAGGACCAACTTACACACACACAAAACCACTCACCCTCACATCCACAACCAGGGGCAATCTGGAACAGCCACTTAGCCTAATGTGCATGCCTTTGGACTTTAGGAGGACACCGGAGCACTAGGAGGAAACCCAAGCAAGCATGGGAAGAAGATGCAAATTATACATAGAGACGCCCTCGCCAAGCATGGGAGTCGAACCCAGGAACTTCTTGCTCGTGAGGCAGATGTACCGACCACTATGCTACAGTGCTGCTGAAGACGCTTCCAGTTATAGAATACTAGTTAAATCAAGTGACGTAACCTGAACTCATGATGTCATATGATATTAAGTTTAAGATTTCATGTTAGATGGACACGGCCTAGATTTTCGTCTAGAATCTGGCTCGTGCTTTAAAAAACCATCAGTAGTAAAAATCTGCATATTTCAGCCAGTAGAAGTAATTATCATAGTACGAGCTACAGCCCTGGAGCTACAGACGTACTTCCGTACTAATTTCCCATTTAAAAAGAAAACGCACTCAAGATTTTTCTGGCTTCTGCATACATGCATAAATAATGCATCCTTCAAAAAGCTCATCCGTGTCCGTGTCCGTGGTCGCGCCTCTCGCTGTGCTGGAGTTATGAGAGTCTGGGAGCTCTTTGGTGTTCCTTGACCATATTTTTCCAATGCTGCAACTCAAATCGGTATGCAGAGCTATGTGCATATCTATCTGTCCTGCATACTGAGTAGGGATTTTATCCTTTAATCACCTCCCACACACACACACACACACACACCCTGACCAGAGGGGATGCCGTGTACCCAATACACAGATTAACGCACCAAGCCATACTGAGACAGATGCAAGGTTATACCCATGACCTTCTCCTGGAAACTAACACTCACAGAATGATCTCTAGAAATATGACTCATGCTTGACGTCAGTGACGCACTAAATTTACTTAAACTGCAAAAAAAAGAAAACCTCCGTGAAGCATCCAGAATTAGGACACATCAACCCTATGCACTGTCTGTGAAGGATGATAGCCTACGGTGCATGTGGTGCAGTGCTGAAGTCTCAGTGCCAATGCAACACCTATGTAAATACAGCACAGGCTTACTTCTTGTCAATAACTCAACAGGGACACAATTAGCTCCAGGGACTCCCACCTGACCGGCTGATGGATTGATTGATGTGTCTTTTAGCCTTCACCAGCTGCCAGTGCTTCAGCCATGCACTACCAGGACCACATCATCAGCTATACTACCAGAAGGTGAATCTTTTAAAGCTTAACACATAAAGGCACCTCTGCAGTGGTACCTGTCAGCCATGTAGCTCCATCATCAGGGTGTCATCCCACGTGACGACAACAGCAGGACAACAAAGGGTTCAGATATGTCTTATAGTGCATTGTGTAGTCTGAATGCATTGCAGAAGTGAGCAGACACGTTAGGTGGGATGCGGCAGCACTCATGCACTGCTGAATTTTCATATGAAATGGCTTTATGATCACTCACAAGAAGGACCAACTGAGGGCAGATGCATGCTGTTCATCCCGGTTCAGTGACGCGTCGTGCATATTTCAGCGCGTGCTTAGTTAGACAGGCGCACGGGGCGGACTGCTGTGCATGAGGATGTGCATGTGGACACTCAGTGGAAAGCTGGTGCTCACCTAACTTTTGCTGCCACCGATGATATAGCATCGTTCCTCAGACTCCTTCTCTTGGACACGGCGGTTCCCATGCTGACATGGAAACAACGGCGGTCACAAAGCGGCTCATTCCAAAATGATCACGACGCAGAGAAATGCAGGAAAGGGATACAAAATAAAGAATAATAACAATAAAAATAAAGCCCCCCAAAAAGCCTCGTGAGTCACTGCTCCTGTCGGGACCCAAAAAAGCCAAACACGAGCTAAGAGCTGGTGAAGAACTGAAGCATCAGCTGCGTCTGCTGGGGTTCCTTCCTGCACAACGCAGCGCTCTGGCACCGAGTAGAAAGAAAGGAGGAAAAAAGCCCAACAGGAAAGCGCCCCGCCCCCTTTTCTGCTCCCCATTCAGCCGTCTAAAGCCAGGTAAATAGGGGGCGTGTCTTTCCCCGCCTGCCGGAAAGAGTGGGCGTGCCAAATAGGAAATGCCATATATGGTCACGGAATTCCACCACGTGAAGCTATTCTTCTTCTTCTTCTTCTTCTTCTTCTTCTTCTTCTTCTCAAATATATAATTCACACAATGATGTTTAAAGAGGCCAGCTTACCGTTCCCATGAGCCTTTGCACTTTACGTATTGAATCACCATTTTTTATGTCACACGCCTCACAGCAAGAAAGTACAAGGATCGATTCTGTATGGACTTTGTGTGTTCTCCCCCTGCTTGCGTGGGTTTCCTCCAAGTACCCCGGTTTCCTCAGACAGTCCCCAGACATAAACGTTAGGCTAACTGGCTGTTCCAAATTGCCCCGGGTGTAAGGGTGAGTCCGAGTGGTTATATGTGTGTTGGCCCTGTGATGGTCTGGCAAGCTGTTCGGGGTGTATGATGCTTTCACCCAGTGTCGGCTGAGATAGGCACCGGCCTCCCGCAACCGAAGTATGACTAAGGGGGTTGGCAAAAGAGTGAGTGACTGTCATGTTTGACAACACTGTTAGGCTATAGATTAATATATATATATATTTATATGTTTATATACAACACCAAATTCAATAGGTGTCCAAGCATGGGTTTGCTTTTGCCTCTCCTGAGCTTATTTCTGTGTTCATTTGTATCACCTGTATTAGTTTAATCATCTGTTTAACATCTGTTCATGTTCTGTCACTCATTTACTCACTCACTCACTTACTTGCCTAACCACATATTCTTATTAGAGTAGGGTACAGCATGAAAAGCTCACCAGACCGTCTCTGGGCCAACACACACACACACACACACACACAGAACCATTCACACTCACACCTAGGGGTAATCTCCCGTTCCATCCTTCCCTCGGGAAATTGACAGGTGGATCAGTGCAGCCTCTGCTGTAAAGCGGAGCTTGTACCGGTCTGTCGTGGTGAAGAGGGAGCTGAGCCGGAAGGCAAAGTTCTTAATTTACCAGCCAATTTACGTTCCTACCCTCACCTATGGTCACAAGCTTTGGGTAGTGACTGAAAGAACGAGATTGCGAATACAAGCGGCTGAAATGAGTCTCTCCCTTAGAGATAGGGTGAGAAGTTCTGTCATCTGTGAGGAACTCTAGTAGAACCCGCGACCTGACGCGACCCAGGAGAAGCAGAAGGGAATGAATGAATGAACGAATAAATAAATGAATGAATGAATGAATGAATGAATGAATTAACAATGTACTGAAATCACCAAGGAAATTCGTAAAGCAGCTGACTTGTTTAATTAAAACTGTGGGGGCTGATAGTGTAATGGCAAGACCCCTTGGCAAGGTCTTAACCACAAGTTTGCCTCTGCCCACTCAGCAGTATAAATGGGTACCAGTAAAATCCTGGAAAGGTAACCTGTACCTGGAGTTGAACTTGAAGTTGACTCATGCTACAGAATCCAAGGTGGCTGCTGGCCTGATAAGGCAGTAGGCTCTGGTATATATGCATGTTATGAGTTGCACATCCAATTTCAAAACCATAATCATTATTAGCCTGTCCACTCTCTGCTTCTGGAAAGCCTCCATTATTCAGGTTTTCCAGTCGAATTTTGAGCATAGCCCTGGAGTTTGTTTTCCAGACTTCTGATGAATGTTACACACCTTTATTACATTACCAATTGATTAAATCCTCTTAAATATTACCCTAACACCAAATGTTGGTACTGTCAGTGTGAAACAATTTTTATAGTCATTGCCGCATTTTTCCAAGTCAATGCATTCTTATCTCATCTCCTTTGTATCTGTGTATTTTTTCATTTACCCAGGTTAACAAACAACTAACAAAATTATTCACCTTCTCTATTTCCTTTATTTACACAGTGAACCAGGAAATAATATATCAACATGCAGTGTAACTGGAATACTAAAGTTTAATTTAAGTAAAGGTGAAATGTATATCATACATTCAGTGTGAAAAAAAGCTAACTAATAAAAACCTCATCATATTAAAATACGTATATATATATATAGATATAGATATTTATTTATTTTTTTTTTTTTTTACAAAGCATGACTCTGTAGCTCCCGAGCTGCTCATACATGCAATTGTATTAACTTGCTTTTTGTGTTTATGTAAAACTCTTTGCTTTCTCTCCATTATTGAGATTCACAGACTAAAAGGAAATGTAGGGTTTTACATAACCAGAGGACTGAAGAGAAAAGAGATGAGAGAAAAAAGTGACAAAGGAAGAGGGGCATAAAGAAGGACTTACGGAAGTATTTGAGAGTCTCCTCGATTTGCTCGACGGTCAGGTCGATGTTGATGTCAGGGGAAATAAGTGGTGTGTGAAGCCAGTCGTCGTGGTCATAGCCGTATATAGTGTCTGCTCTCAGCTTATAGTGAGGGAGCTGCTCCTCCAGCAAACTGATGATTTCCACCTCTGGAAGATCAGTGCTGTTACACACATCTGACAAAAAAGAAAAAAAGAAGCAAGTTAAAGGAACCCAAAAGACAATAAAAAAGTACATCTCAATTCATTTCATATCTTTAAGGAGAATGTAGAGGTTTGTCATATTAACTAAGAATCTAAGTCTGGGACAGAACAGGCTGTCTACAGGTATAACTTCAAATGTTATTAAAGACTTGTATTTAAATTTATAATAAATCAGTGAAATGATCCTGCTGCATGAATGTGTAATTTGATTTGATAAGAAATTTTGGAATAAGTTGGATCCAGTATAGAATTGGGTTCAGATTTAATGGCTTGGAATATTCTACAGCATAGATAATTTTTACTATAATTAAGACAGTTTAACTTGCTCAAGATCTTGGCACAAGATCAGTCAGTCAGAAGTTAAGTCAGGTCAGGCTTTTACTGGCTTGCTACGGGTGCCATATACCCTGTACTACCTGCCGCATGGTCGAGTTGTCGGTGACTAAACTGGCACCCCACCTTGCTTTTTGCCATGGGAGAAGGCCCTGCAGGACGAAAAACAAAACCTGTTAAAATTCCCCCCAAACTATGGATCAAACAGTGAAGCCATGGCAGCAGGTGTTAGATTATCCTCTCTGGCGTCTTCAACATGAGACAGCGGCAGAAGCAGTTCAGCCAGGCGCCTTCAACATCACTGAAGAAGCAGCTCATCGAGACCATTAGCATCATGAGGCCGATATTGCGGGGCAGTCATGCTGCTGGCCAAGTTGTCAGGATCCTCTTCCTGCCACTTGACTTCCAGACACACGACCCTGGAGAGTACCAGCACAATGCTCTCTTCACCTAACTCTGTGCAGGCCACTTCAGCAACTCCAGGACGTAAAGCAACGACACCTGTTGTGGTGCCAGCAGGTTTGAGAAGCTGGAAGCCAGTAGCAAAATTGCATTTGCGTGGCCCAGGAATGATGGTTGCACAGCTTCTGATGGGTGACAGTGCTGTGAGGTTCTTCCTGGGTGCCCTGGAGGCCCTATTTAGGGATGCCACGCCTGTCTCAAATTGAGGACACCTATGAATCACCTGGTTGGCTGCCCATGGCCAGCGGGTTCTCCATCACAGTGGGCACACACACGAACTTAAGCTACAAATTGCATGTTGGAATGTAAGTACTCTTCTTGACAACAATCCCAACCTTCCCAGGACACAAACTGCCTTGCTTGGCAAGGAGCTTGATGCCTTCTGAGAGGATATTACTGCTCTCTCAGAGATGAGGTCCTCAGACACAGGAGAAAGAAGGGAGAAGACACATAACTTTTTTTAGTCCAGTAACCCCAAGGGATCATGCCTACAAGGCACTTCTGACACTGGTTTTGCCACTGCCAACTGGCTACTATACAAGCTGATGAAAATGCCATGTCCAGTTTCAGACTGACTGATGACCTTGCAACTTGCCATCTCGAACACTACACATATGACCATCGAAGCATTGTTGTATTCTTCAACAATGACCCATGACCCTGCACACATCGCTGCCTTCTACAGTCAGCTCAAAAAGGTGCTGAAGATCATCCCCAGCACTGACATGGTTGTGGTGATAGGCAACTTTAACGCCCAAATTGAACACAACAAACACGCATGGCCGAAGGTCCTGGGAAGATTTGGATGAGGATCGTACAATAGCAACTGGAAGATCCTACTCTGGCTGTGTAATGAGTTCTCACTCGCAGTGACCAACACCATTTTAGCACAAAGGCCATGAAAGAAGAAGAATGTGGTACTGAGCACCACACGAGCAGGTGTCGGCTGAAGGTTTCCGTCCACCAGCCCAGACAGAGAACAGCCCACACGGCCAAGCAAGAAGCTCAACGTTGGCATGTTCCAGGGGCCAGGTTCTAGTTAAGACCTTGCTTCTGCCTTCTCCCAGTGTTACTCTCTGCCCATCAACCCACTGCTGCAGAGAAGTGGCACAACTTCAGTACATGTCTCTACAAAGCTGCTAAAGGTGTACTAGGACATCCAAGCACAGAAACCAGGACTGGTTTGATGACTCGCACCCACTTATTACGGAGCTCCTTGGCAAAAAGCACAAAGCACACCTGCTTTGCCAAACCAAGCTGTCAGAAAACCAGAACTGAGTTTGCTAGTCTGAAAGCAGAACTGCAACACAAGCTTTGAGATATGCAAAATGAGTGGTGGCAACTGAGGGCTGTTGAAATACAGGGAATGGCAGATATGAATGACAACAGAAGCTACTTCCAAGCACTGGAAACAGTCTTTGTTTGACTAGGGAGGAACCCAGCCCAGTCCTCTATTAGTAATAGATAGTACTACCATCCTTACCAATTCGAGTGACATTCTTGAAAGATGGCATTCCCACTTTGACCAGCTCCTGAACCAGAGGCCAATTGCTGATGAGTGCATTCACAAAAGAACTCCATGGTGACCAGTGCTTCTCAGGACCGATGACCCTCTATGTATAGAAGTACAACAGGCTGTGCAAAGCCTTGCCTCCAATAAGTCTTCTGGTTTGGACAGTATCTAAGCAGAGATCTACTAGCAAGGTGGAGACAGGATCTCTCATGCTCTCTTCAATGACCTCACAACCATCTGGAATCATAAGATGGTGCCACAGGAGTTCAATGACACTGCTGTCATCCCTATCTTCAAGAAGAAAGGCAATAATAACCTTGCCACACAAACTATGCTGACCTAAAGGTCGCACTCAATGGCAATCCACTGCAGAATGTGCCAGCTTCACATACTTAGGCACTGTTTCCAGTGATAACAGCCTGGACAAAAAAGTGAAAAGGCCCATCAATGCAGCTTCAGTACCTTATGGAAAGCTTATGGAAGAGGAAGGACTTCAGGTTGGCAACTAAGTGCAAGGTATATCGTGCAGTGGTTCTTACATGCCTGTTCTACTTGTCTGAAAACTTTACCCTGTACCATCGACATTACAGAGATTACAGCGTGCTGCTTCGATGCATCAGCTAAGACATCCCCTCATTATTCCCTGGCAAGACAGGTTAGTGATGTGGAAATACGAAGGCAAGCAGATATCTCCAATGTGGACGCTCTCCTCACTCAAAGCCAACTCTGCTGAAGTGGCCATGTCGTATGGATGGAGGACTCCCATTTGCCTAAAGCTGTTTATTATGACGAGCTGGAGAACTGCACCAGGAGTAAAGGCAGATTCAAACTGTGGTATAAAGATTGTCTGAAAAGACACCTGAAGGCCTGCAAAGTTAATATGGACACTTGGGAGGACAAAGAAAACATTTGCTTGGTATGGAGAGGCGTCGTTAGAAGCTCCACATCTCACATTGATGGTCGGCTGGCTAAGAACAGACAGCAGGGCGCAGCAGAAAACATGTTGTCAGAACCACTGCCGGTGCAGTTCCCCATGACCAATGCCTCTAACTGTCCTGTTGTTTCTGTGGTAGACAGTGCTCACACTACATTGGACTTAAGACTCATGAATTGAGTTGCGGGGGTCGTCATGCTCCATAGTGGAGTGACAGCCAGCCAACTTGCAAAGATTACATTTTTGCTGTGCACGAGTGACTGAGTGAGTATACCACACACCATGTCTTTGCGTATATAACCCTGAAGTTTGCATGAGATGTGATTTCAAATGAAATTCAAATAAAGGACAATTTCAACGATGACCTAAATTGTAAATACACAACACAGTACGCACAAAAGTAAAAACAAATGTCCTTTACTAAACAAATACTCCAACAGTACTTGGTTGAATTCTCATGATTGTATAGGTAACTAGTACTTAATTTCTGTAAAAAATGCCACATCTTTAAACCAGTCTGACACAGTTTAGTGCTTTGGTCTCTGTACCTCTTCTCTGTATCACATCAGTACACTCATACTTTAAGAATTTCCTTTAATTAATGGCCAGTTCGTGTTCGGTCATTGAGGTTCTAAATGTATATCCTGTAAAGCTGCTTTAACACAATGTCTATTGTTTAAAGTTCTATTAAAATATAAATAAACTAAAGTAGTTAAGCTAGCACATTTGTTTGTGGATAGATGAGTCAGGCACAGTTTGTTGACATTTAATGACAATTTTCATAAGGTTAAAGGTTAAATTCCATGTACAAAGCAAAAAACAAACAAACCAAAAATTTTTACTTAGTTATGTTAAGTTCCATAATAATGCATGTAAAAGTAGTACTTATTACCATCATTTAAAACTTCTCTTTACATGATCCTACTGTACCTTACTCAAGGTGTTTGGACCAGTGTATTTTTAATGGTTTTCCCTAAAAGCTGTTTAAAGTTATGTACTTCAAATAATTTTCATAGGTATGCTACATTACAGTCAAAGAATTCCTCACTACAGGTATAAAAGGTGATGTGCTGCAGTGTATCACTTTAGCAGATGTACAGGTTAGAACTTCATGAGCATAGCAGAATATTTCTGAAAGTCATTGCCAATAGGCTTACAATAGATGCGAGACTAGTGACCTCTAGTGGTGAACTTCATGCATACAGCTCTTACACCTACATAAACAAAATCAAGAGCTCATTGGTCTGTTCAAATTTTAAGGGTTTTTTTTAATGGTATGCTACACTGCATAAATAGATTTCTAAATCCTCATGAAAATTCCCAGGAGTAAAATGTCCAGGTACTGCCTAAATTTTTGTAAAAGTTTCTTTTTCATTTTAAATTATTATTTAAATAAAAATTTAAAGCCAAATTTTCGTCAGTAAATTGTAGAAATATCAGAAAACTATTTTTGTCAACAAAGATATTCTGTTCTGGTCTTGTGATGAGCATTTTAGCTCTTTGATAAAAGTTAAGTTTGCTTCTTTTCATTTGAAAAAAGTCAATGTACGGAAAAAATAGCTTTAACCAAAATTTTTTTAATTTTTGGCATTTTTCCACTTTGCAGTACCTGAGATCAACAAGCAGACACAAAACATGAGAGCTTTTAGTGGTACATGTGTGGAGGCAAGTATGATCAAGGAAGCCATGCATCAGTTGATACATTACTACATTCTCTATGGTACTGCACATGGGGAACTCCTGACTTTATTAAGTAAATAAATTTAGTCTTATTTATTGTTGCTAGTGTTTTGTGTAATATCCTTTTATTGTGTCACCTGCCAGTAAAGCTGGAGCAACACAGGGATCACTTTGAGTCGTCTTGTGTCTGTTGCTGTCCGTTGTCACTCTTTTTTTCTATGAGCAACTTCTCTTAAACTGTATTCAAAGAAATTTGATCTGTGGCTTTTATTAAAGCTGTAGATGTGTGCACCGTGTATTTTATAAAAAAAAAATAATAATAATAATAATAATATATATACACATACATATTTATATATATATATACATACA
>JBCNYG010000024.1:20472404-20477404 GCA_039654305.1 Porochilus rendahli
TTAAAAATATGCATATTTTTTTTATAACCTAACCCTGACTGGTACTTCTCAACAACTCTGTCCCTTACTTGTTTGGAGAGCTCCTTGGTCTTCATGGTGTGATTCCTTAAGCTTAGTGGTGTTGCAGACTCTCGGACCTTACTCACACCCAGGGGCGATTAGGAACAGCCAATTAGCCTACTGTGCATATTTTACTTTCGACTTTTCGGAAACCGGAGTACCTGAAGGAAACCTATGCAAGCACAGAGAGAACATGGAATCTCCACACAGAAACGCCTGCGCCCCGGGAATTGAACCTGGGACGTTGTTGCTGTGAGGCAGACGTGCTAACCACGGTACTGGTCATATATTTAGAAGTAAAAGTAGTCAGTCACCATAAACAAATTTTTAGAGTAATCATAACACACACAAACCCACTGTAGCTTTGCTAAGGTTCATGATGAAAATGTAAACCTTCTACGCAAGTTCTACGAAACATTTTCTGAGAGTTAGTCAGATCAAGGGTTCCCTCAGAGGGATAATCCAAAAATAACAATTGAGGCTTCTCGAATGAACAGCATTTTCTCCCTACTAAGAGTGTACATAAACTATTCAAACATACAGTTATGCAAATCCCACGTTTTCAGCCCTCATCATGATTCTGCTGCTATACTCAGAGCATCTCACTGTCAGTTCTCAGTTCTCACCTTTCAGTTATTTGTCAGGAATGCTAAATCAGATTTCTGTTTGACCTTAAACACATGTTTGTATTCACTGCCCTCGTCCACAGACTGATTCTCATTTCCACTGAAGCTACAATGTCGGGTCAGTGTACTGCAGAATGACGAAGCTCATCTCTATAAATGTGACTTTGCAGGCACGGCTGAAAGAGGCACACCGCAGCCCCACTAGAATGCTAGTACTTTATGAAAGTCTGGATGCCTTCCCAAAATGATGACAGATGAATTATTGAGCTGTGTTCAGCAAGACGGGCTGCCACTACTCCATTCAGACTAAAGGGCGGAAGATATGTGAGAGGAGGGGCAAGCCTTGCTCAAGACACTGCACACCAGGCTTACTGGACTGTGACCATCCACACTAATGAGATAATTAGCATTAAAGCCAAGCTGCCATGATCAGAGATGGTCTTGGGTTAAAAAACGACTTGAGACAACTGCGGATATGATCCACAATCACATTATAATCATTACAGCAGCTAGGCGAGACAAAGGATGGGCACTTGACTGATTGATTATATGCTTCTTCTTGAATAATTTAGGTGGAATCATTCAAATACAGCCTAAACCTCTTATTGTACCAATCTATAGCAAACACACAGATTCATTTCAGTCCTGTGTGATGTAGCTGTAAAAGCACTACGGTTGAAATGTAATATAACACTTCTTTTAATTTATGAAGTGCCAAACACAAGGCCATATTCAGAATTGGTGGCTAAATATGTACACAGGGTAAGTACATTACAAAAAATGTCTCGATTCAATTGATGCCTACTGGTGCCACAGGCATGAAGCATGACTCCTAAGGCGGTCCCCTGTCCATCTGTGCCCACCCTAGCAGGGAGGTTGTGCTTATCTCAGCCCACACTGCGCAAGCTCGGGCTACACCCTGAACAGAGCGTTGCAGGGCAACACACACAAACATTTACACTGCAGGAGGAAACCAAAGTATTCGGAGGAAATCACACAAGCACTGGCAGACATGCAACTCCACGCAGAAACGCCTGAGCCCGGGACTCAAACCCATGACCTTCTCGCTGTTAGGCGGACTTGCTGACCACTACGCCAGCCATTACTGAAAATAACGTTAATACATTTATTTTCTTTTATTTCTTAAGCGTGATGCTTGAAGTCAGTTAATGAACAAAAATTGGTTTATATCACAGTTTCTGTTTGTTAATTTACGACAAAATAATAAAGCCAGGGTTTATAAAGCCATCCTTTAAGTGTGGTGATTTTACCAGGGGGTTATATTCTCATTAACTCTATAGTCACACGTGCAGCCTTAGTGATGGAACAGCGTGTTCCTCTCCCTGACTGAGGAGGTAATGATGTTCAGCTCCACAGGTCCTGACTTTACTCCCTTTCAAGTCTGAAGTAGCCAGCGTCCTTGGTTAGCCACATTAAGGCATGAAAGCAGCCAGAAGAACACAGACACAACAAAAGCAACAGTCGTCACATTACACCTGGATACACCATTTACTTCCACGCCCCCCACACACACAGTATATCTCATTTATATTTATTTATCGTGGGTACCAATCCACCTCTATATTAATTCCAGGTGTAAAGGGTGAGCTAAATTGGATCTCTCTGGGGAAAAAATAATGCTGTCCGGTCAATTTGACACCATGCAATCATGCACAAGCTTTCAAGCAATTACTTTGATTCTCATCAAGATCCGCTTGAACCTCTTATTAAATTACTGTTTATTAAAATACAGAAACTACCATAATTTCAACACACTCTTAATTTGGGTTCCACCCTGTTTCCCTTCTGAGCGAATGCCCTAATAAAATCGCAGAAGAAAGCCACATAAATCAAACGCCTCTGACTGAAATGCTTAGACAATCTTAAAGCTGTCACCAAGTTGTCACTTAAAGCTGTTACTGAGCTTCTGTCTCTCACAGCAGTCTTTATATAAAAAACAGCCAGCGTTAAAAACCATGCAAGACTAGCAAATGTGGTTCCCTCAGTGATTAATCTGTGCACATATTTGCATGACCATCAAACATAATTAGCATCCAATAACATCGGGTGACCCCCTTCATTTTAATTAGTGCCTAATTAATTGTTCTTCTAGATCTCAAAATAGGAGAAGATACTTCCATCGAAACCTGAACAAATTACAATAATAACCTGATAAAAAGAATTTGATTATAAGGTGAAAGAACCAAAAAAAGATTGGAGGGATCATAATATGAAAGAGCACGGCACAATAGCGTAGTAGTTAGCATGTCCGCCTCACAGAGAGAAGGTCCTGGTTTCGAGTCCCATGCTCGGAGAAGGCATTTCTGTTTTAAGATTCCATGTTCTCCAGGTACCCAGGAACCCTACCACAGTCCAAAGACATGCACACTGGGATAACTGGCTGTTCCAAATTGCCTCTTGGTGTGAGTGTGAAAGGTTGAGAGTGTTTTTGACCTGTAATGGTCTGGCGAGCTGTTCAGGGTGTACCACGCCTTCGCCCACTAATATCTCAGATAGGTACCAGCCTCCCAAAAATCAGTTCAGCAAATGATTGAGATGTTGAGTATGGTAACAGTTTCCTCAGATATACAAAGCATTGTAATAGGCATTCGTTGATGTACCGAACAATTCTCTAGCACTTTTTTAACACAGGGGGTCCTTGACTTATGACAGGGTTCGGTTCCTACGTCGTGGTGGAAGTTGGATTTCGTCGTAAGTCGGATCACATCACTTAACTAAGCTACTGCTGTGGCAAAATCATAACTTAGGATATAAAAACATTAAATCATAACTATGAAAGCATAACCAGCAGTAAGAAAAAAATATAGAGGACAAATATAAAATGATAAAATGAAACAAACAACAATTCCTTACAGAATGACAATTATGGCTCAAACATCAGTAAGTTGGGATTGTTGCAAGTCGAGAACCCTCTGTAATTCCCTGTGACCACAAGGAACACAAAGGTGAGGATGGAAAGGGAATGACTGTTTACATTTGCCATAATGCAAGTAACAACTCCTTGTCACCTGCGCAACAACAGTTGAAATAATAAACAGTTAAAATGCGATGGAGTATTCTTTAATAAAAAAAAATGCAGTGCTATAACCATTGAATATTATACACAGTCCCGTATTATATATGGAGTAGCAAGAGGACGTTCAGGCAGCTGTAGCAGAGGAAGAAAGGGTCATGGGAAATGCAGAATAAAAAGGATTGTAAAGTGATAGATGTGTTCAAGCAGAGATGAATGGGTGATGATTACGAATCGGGCCTGAACGTGACCAGTGACCACACAGGAAAGGTGACGCGACATTGTGACATCAGTGTCCTACAGCTAGTCATTTATTAACAGGTTAGAAAACGATGGTACTAAAAACAGCTTCCTGTTCTGAACTTGTTTAATTATATCAGTTCAAAGTAAAAAATAGACCCGACACTGCTAAAAGTGTACTGCGTCCCTATCACGCAGTGCGCAGTGTGTGAAAGAGCGAGAGGAGGTAAAAGAACTGGAGCAGAACGTTATACATTACTGTTTTATATAGAAAAGCATGTGTTGGTGACCCTAGGGACAGAGATGATCCGAAAAAGTTTATCCTCATGGATATTTAATTCATCAAACACACAAGCCTGGAAAATGGGGCTTGTTTTCTATGTCTCAGGGCCACTGCATAGCTCAACTCTAAAGCACCGTGACAAATACTGTACAAGAAGGGTAGAATTCACACTGAAATTTCTTCACTCGTATTTCCTCAGGAATTTATTTTACGGGTGCAAATATACATTTGCCCTTATATAGTGTAATATTCTATCCATACCCACTGGATATGAGCAACCGTGCATTCTGATTTGTTACCCTACTGATAGGATATCACTTCATATACCATTAGTAGGTATGGACGTGCCCACAACAAACTGCTAATGTTAGCATGATGGCTCTTCCATTCAATCTGGAGCAAAACAATATTTGTAATGAAAGGTGTTTTTTGTTGTTGTTGTTGTTGTTTTGTTTTTTTTAAAGATTAAGACTTTTTTCCACCAAACGCAGCTTTTTCATATTTTTTGATATTGGAATTTGAATGAAATAATAACAGGAGTCATTAGAAGATGGCATATCCCCCCAGCCTCCACAAGTCAAAAAATATGTACATTTGCTTGTAGAAGTAACCAGCAAGTTTGATGACAAAATCTTAAACAGTTTTCAAGTTCTTACCTGGAATTGAAATGATTACAAATGGACAGAAAGATGTACTGATGACTACATCCTCCTAATCAGTATCGATGTGGCTTACGGTGTTCTATTTTTTATTACTA
>JBCNYG010000024.1:20479904-20482404 GCA_039654305.1 Porochilus rendahli
ACCTCAATGCTTTCCTGTTTTATTTGATTATTCTGCCATGTTTATATCTCTATATTGTATTTGCACTCCCTCACCCGATGTACATCATTTCATTTCCTTTTTATTCAAATTGTTAATATTCCATATAATCCTTTTCTTTCTCTCCTCCGGCGCTAATTGTCCCATTCTTGTTGTCTTTTTCTTTTCAGTTTTGTTGTTGCGCTGTACTGTCTTGCACTTTATGTGGCTAGGGAAGGGGAAAGAGAAGGGGAAGGGGAAGGGGAAGGGGAAGGGGAAAGAGAAGGGGAAGGGGAAGGGGAAGGGGAAGGGGAAAGGGAAGGGAAAGGGGAAGGGAAAGGGAAGGGGAAGGGGAAGGGGAAGGGGAAAGGGAAGGGGAAAGGGAAGGGGAAGGGGAAGGGGAAGGGAAAGGGGAAGGGGAAGGGGAAGGGGAAGGGAAAGGGGAAGGGAAAGGGGAAGGGGAAAGGGGAAGGTGGGGGGGGTATTTTTTTATTGTATGTTTTTTTGATCCTTGCTGTATGTTTATGTAGCACCTGGTCCTGGAGAAACGTTGTTTCGTTTCACTATGATGTACTGCGCCAGCTCTACGTTGTAGATGACAATAAAGCTTGTTGAAGTTCTTGAATATTACTGAGTGCGGCTCTCTCCCTCACTGCAATAGTGATCAGAGGCATCACGATATTAGACAGTTTCTCCAGTTATTTCATTAATATCACGGGACCTGCAGGATTTCCCAAAATCCCAAAAGTCTGCTGCCCTGAAATGATTCTGAAACCGAACTGAAACTTTCTGTCTGATTCCTCTCTGCATGTTCAGGAATTAACCTTCGTTTTTTTATTGTTTAAATTTAACTTTATTGTTCTGAAAGATTCCTCTTCCCACGGGTCATTTCCGAACCTGACTCAAAAATGAACTCGCGCAATGCTGCATTCAGTGACGCGTTCACCTCTAAGAGCACGGATCGAGCGTCTCACTCCTAACATACCCACAATTCCACATCATGGGCGGGAAGGTCCGAATACATTAGAGCTGATAAAACCATTAATGCAAAACAAAGATGGGGTGTGGGTTTACAAATGGAGGGAGGGGGGGGGGGGCGGTAGAGAAGGGGGGGTGGAGACAGGGAGACAAAAAGAGAAAGAGGGGGAGAGAAGGGAATAGAAATGGAGAGAGAGAGAGAAAGAGAGGTGAAGGTATGGCTTAAGGTTAGAATAAGTCTCTAGGAAAGCAAAGTTAATGTATTGTCCCCTTAAGTTATGGAAACCAGACGGTGTGGGTGTGTGTGTGTGTGTGTGTGTGTGTGTGTGTGTGTGTGTGTGTGTGTGCGTGTAAAGACTATGATGCAGTGCACTGGTTTTGGATATTAACACACCCTGCTCTGTGACTCTGGTGAGGAAAAGCCACTTCTTATATTTGGAACAGATTTTTACCAGCCTTTAGATTTTTTATGAAATATTTCAACCCTATCGAGGAGCTGCGGGACGTCAACACATAAAAAACATATCCAGGACTAATCCTGTGCGCACACGCACGCACACACACACACACACACACACACACACAAAATCACGATAGCATCAAATAAAAAAACTATGCACTCTTTTTAAGTTTCCCGTACAGTCTAGCCCGGTGCGGATGAATGACGTGGCTCTTAAATTTGGATTAGCTTTACATACTATTTAACATCGACGTCTCCTTAACTGACTTCAGTAACTAACAACAAAACACAGTGGAGCAGTGGTTAGCACGTCCGCCTCGCAGCAAGAAGGGCTTGGGTTCAAGTCCCAGGCTCAGCGAGGGTGCTCGAGTTTCCTCCCACTTTACAAAAACATGCGCAGTAAGCTAATTGGCTCTTCCAAATCGCCCCTCGGTGTGCGCGTGAGCGTGATGTCCTGGTGACGGCCTGGTGAGCTGTTCAAGGTGTACCCCGCCCTCGCCCAGAGTCGGCTAAGATGGGCGCCAGGCTCCCCGTGAACGTAACTGGGGGTGAGTGGCTTAGAAAACGAATGAATGAATGAACGAATAAATCAACGGATATAGTGACGGGGTGAACCACAATGACCAAGACTTCACAGATTCCAGCTTCCGCCACCCATGGCCAGGACTCCTGTCACTCACACATGACCCTAGACAATCACGGGTGGATAGTGCCGTCCTCCGAGTGTGACCCTACCAAAAGATAACATGGCCAGCACGGAGGCGCAGAGAAGAAGGTCCTGGGTTCGATTCCTGTGATCGGAGCATTTCCGTGTGGAGTTTACATGTTCTCCCCGTGTCTGTGTGGGTTCTATTCACCTAGGTGTGAGTGTGAATGGTTGTGTTGGCCCTTTAGTGGTCTGGCCAGATGTTCAGGGTGTACCCCACCTTTGCCCAGAATCGGCTGAGATGGGTGCCAGTGACCCTACTTAGGATTAAGTGTCTTATAAAATGAATGAAAATGAAAATGAAGTTTCCCTCCCAGAGAAAATGCTACACAGCCATCACAAAGAGCATAGACACTGAA
>JBCNYG010000024.1:20491932-20511719 GCA_039654305.1 Porochilus rendahli
TTCCTCCCACAGTCCAAAAACATGCACAGTAGGCTAATTGGCTTTTCCAAATCACCCCTAGGTGTGAGTGTGAGTGTAAATGGTTGTGTGACTGATGGCCCTGCGATGGCCTGGTGTGCTGTCCAGGGTGTACCTCGCCCTCGCCCAGAGTTGGCTGAGATGGGCGCCAGCCTCCCTGCGACCCTAATAGCGAATAAGCGGTTCAGAAAATGAATGAATGAATGAATGAATAATCAGGTGACAAATACATTACATTTTGTTTTTGCTTTCTGAAGATCCCTTCTCCCAATTTTCTCTAACAATGTTTATCATGCCATCTGGCTTTCGTCATATAAATATTTAAGGGGGGAAATCTTGTGGCGGCTTGTGGGACCTCCCATACGGTATATAAGAAAACCTCAAGCCACTTCCATGCATGACCATGAACAAATTTACAAATTATTGTTTTGTGTATTTTATTAAATCATTCAATCAGCCCATCCATTTGAGCATGGTGCACGCTGACGCAAATCAATTAAATTTCCAATAATTCACACAGTGTGCATGACATTGATGTGGCACCACCACAATTTGTTAGAACTTGCCTTGGAATTCCTACTTGGGAGATAACACCACTGAAGCAACACTACATTCAGAAATGTTGCATAATCTAGGATAAGAAGCACAAAGAAATATCTTTGTATGCAGCTAATGGGCTCAGGATGCTTTCAACTGGGTTCTCTACCAACGGAAGAAGCAACAATGGCACTTTCATTGTTGCTCATGGATTAATTAGCTGGTATTCGTGGCAAGTGACACCACCAACAAACATCGCTGATAATGCCTGGCAAACAGGAAAGGGCCATGAGATGGTTCAAGTATTTTTTCGTGCCCTGGCTGTGGGATTGCCCTGTGGCTCTTTGGGATCGACAAGTGGGTTGTTGTTTCTTGATTACAAATATCCTGCATCACTGTGTATAGACTCTCTTCAATAATTGCTCAAAATAGAAAGCTAATCACTTCGCTGGGTTGGAGAGTTTGACCATCGATTGCTCTTATGCTGTCAAAGGGTGCTTCAGAGTCCCATTCCATATCTTCTCCAGCAAGAAATCCCCGAGAGAAGCTATGGGTTAGAGCCCATGACCCCTCTGGTGTCCCAACGATGCAAAGTTGACTCAAACAGCCCTGGCACTACCTCCCCAGCCAACGGTGCTCTTAGCTTCCCTCCCTTGTCTCTTTGTCAGGATCCACCTATAAAAATGTTTCTTATTAAATCCCGGAATCCTGGCCTATTCGTCTTCAGAATGAGGGGATGGGAAAGGTGAAGACTATCCATTGCCTACACACTATGTTTCTCCCCTTCAATTCAATCATGAGGCCCGTGAGCTGATATTCATGCACACCCATGTGAACATGTCAACAATCGTGCATAGAGCAGAACCTCTTGAATATTCCCTGACGCCTGGTATGACTTGGCCAAATTGAGGCAACAGATGGCACATCAAGGATCCAGTCCATTGTCCCCTCCTTCATCGTCTGACACTTCTGGTCCTCCTCATGGTGCCAGCGCACCAGCCTAGGCTTCACTGCAGACCTCTTGCTGCTTTTTTTTCAGATCTGGAAGGGAGGATGTACACACCCAGAAGGAAACGAAGAGGTAGTGAGGGTTCGTGTCAGGGAACTGCCTTTGGGGTAGCACCGAAGAGGAGGGGTATGGGCAGGATGAGGCTTAAGGAGGATTGAAAGAGCTGAATGCTGCCATGTGATCCTCTGCATGCTTGATTGCTGTCAAATCAGTGACATCACACCCAGTCTGCTATTCCTGGTGGCAGCAAAACAACAAGCCTTGATAATTGACCACCACGTCAATGACCTACTCCATGCTGTTACTGAAGGCAGAGTCATGCTTGAGTTGCTGGACAAAGGTAAAGGGTTGGCGGGCCTCAGCCATTAGACCCAGAAGCTCTGGGGTTATCCTCAAGCCCTAATTTGCTGAGAGTGACATAGGGGAATGCCAGGGTGGTGGTAGAGAAGGCTGCTGAGAGAAGCGGGGCGGTGCGAGCATCGTTAATGGCATCCACTTCACAGTCCACCTGTTGAGCTTGATGCAGATCTTTCACTTGTCTTGGTCAGCGAACAGGATGACCAACACCTTTTGCTGAGACAGGACTCCTCGAGTGTTGTGCTGGTCAGGTCAGGTTAGGTCAGGGACACTCTCTCTTTCTACTCCCCTTTTATGACCTCCACAAACAAAAAAGCATACCATGCTCGATTAACTCCATTCCAGGTGCAGTGTATTTCGACCTACCTCATTATACCTCCCTCTCCCCTCTGCCCTGGTGTTTCTGTGTGGATTGGATGTTCTCCCCATGCTTGGGTGGGTTTCCTCTGGGTACTCTGGTTTCCTCCCACAATCCAAAAACATGCACATTAGGCTAATTGGTTGTTCCAAACTGCCCCTAGGTGTGACTGTGAATGGTTATGTTTGTTGCCCTAGGATGACCTAACAGGATGTTCAGGGTTTACCCCCTTTTAGCCAGTGACGGATGAGAGAGGCTCAGGCTGACATAGGCTCAAACCAAAAACTTAGGGCCAAACTGTGGACTGTGAAAGTGTCCAAATTAGATATTGATTTCTATGAATTCAATCAATGCACTGAATCCTTACTACCTCTAACAATGTTATGCAATTGTTGTGTGTCTGTGTGTGTGTGTGAGAGTGAGTGTGTGTGTGTGTGAGAGAGAGAGAGAGAGAGAGACAGACAAGGTGTAGAATTTGTGTCAATGAAGCACTGATTAAGTTTTGGGTTTGATTTTTTTTAACGTGCAACAAGGAAAAAACATGCGGAACAGACCACAAGGGGTCACCGTAATTCTACACCTGCTACCCTTTGTAAAGATGAGATTGCACTACCTTGGTGGTGGTCTGCACTCTCTGTATGCATTTCTAGATCTTGGTTTATCTGGATGCAAAATTTCATAGCTAAAGTCTTTCGAGCTGAAGAGCTGAAAGGTTTGGTAAAAGTGCACATAAATTTAAGTTTAATATTTGAACACTGATAAAATATTAAGCAATGTGATCAACACTTAGAGCAAGATTTGTAATTCTAGTTACATAGAATAAAACCTCAGGAGAGACATCCTGGAAGCACACTGCAATAGCATAACTCTTACCTTTTATCTTTGGTCATGTTGCAATCCTGAATGAGGTTTTTAAACATGGTGTTAAACAAAAGCTTGCTATGAGGCCTCTCAGACCATCTGCTTGAAAGGAGTGGATCAGGACTGGGATAGCACAGTTGTTCTCATTTGGATATGAGGTAATGAGATACAGTGTTAAATACATAAAAGACTGCGCATTGTAATATTTGTTGGACCACCTTCAGCCTGGATTAGAGCATATTGTCACTATGGTCCTGTTTCAACAAATTAAGCAACACCACAACATTTATTTTCATCCAGATTTGGGATGACTTTTCAGTGAATCTTGAATTGATGACAGGAAGATCTAACCACTCCATTAAAGTCTTCTCCACCATGTGTGACTCTGTGGTACCAGTTCACATGTGAAAATGATTCCTCATGCTCTCTGAGCCACTCTTTCACTATTTGAGGCCCAACTGTATCTCCATGTCATCAGGAAAAAAAACCTGACTGATGGGAAATAACCTGCTCATTCAGTACATTCAGGTCGTCAGCAGACTTCAGTTTATTTCCGCAATGTTGCTGAGCCTCGGTCTGATTAACTGAAGCAATCATGCCAAGACAATTATATGCTGTAATAAAGGCTTAAGGTTATCCAACAAAATATTAGAAAGCATTTTTTTGGCCAGGCAGTGTATAAAGCTTGATGGATAAAGACCATGTTTGTGTTAGAAGTTACAAGTTAGCTAATTTGTTTATATTTTGGGAAACACAACACATTCGATTAATTAGAATCATTACAGGTCGGTATAACAAATGACTGGGATTTCAAATCGTGTACATCATGACCATTGAAACCAGTTATGAACTTGAGTGCCGTAGTGGAAGTTACGGAACTTTCCAAGCCAGAATTCAGACGCCATGCTGACATTTTCTACATCAAGCCTTAGTGCACTTCAAGTAGCGTGATTACATTCATGTTTAATAATGCGCCTGCTTTAATGCACTTCTGTACAGATATTACCATCACTAAGCAAAGCAACCTAGACAGTGTCGTGGTGTTAACACTTGGTACCCTGATATGAATAAGGAACACTTTTCGTTGCATTGTAATATCAGCTACTCCGGTAATTAATAAACACAGCGACCTGCGTAAGCATCTTTGATCAGCCAATTGCATAACAGTGATCGAAGCCCTTGGCGTTTCCATTAGGCAGGGTGCCTGCTGACTTTCCTCTGAACGCAGACATTCATCTCCATAATTAGGGCTGGGCTAACATGGCTCCAAGCGTATGCCATTTCGGCATGTCGGGCAAACACAAATCTTCCATGTTCCTCCTGTTAGGCACAATTTAGAATTTACTTGGATCCTCATAAAATAATAGCTAACATGTTATCATTATAAAATATCTCCAACAGACATGATTACAGGTTAGAAGTACATTGATTATACTGCAGCATGCATCACCTTTCACTCAGGAAAACAAAAATAGTAATACTTATTGCACTTTATTAGTAATTAGCGTCTGATATAGCTTGACAAATAATGAACGTTCCTAGCAATCCTCAGAGTCCTACTTCATACTGAGTCCATCTTCTACGGTTCTGAACTTGAAATGAAAATCTAGACTGCACATGAATCAGCATTCGTAATTTCTAAGTAAATGTCAGTTTGTTCATTTTTTTTTAACAATCTGTGACTAACACAACCTGCACACTTGCACACATGTGACCATTTAAAAATGTCAACTGTCCATGAGTACAAAAATCAGGAAATAAAGTGTCTTTTCCATGTACAGTAGTGTGCAGTGATGATTATACAACACCACTTTTGTCTAAAATAAAAAGTAAAACATTACTTCTCTATAATTTGAATTGGTAAAAATGTATTGAACAATGCTATTGTAGGCAATGAGAACCAAAAAAATCATTCCAACAAGTATATTCAGGTAAAACTATGGCTAATTAACAAAAACACTGAAAATACCAATTTTTCAGAAAAACTGAAGGATGTCACAATTTATTTATTTTTTACTTTTGCATAGCATGAATGAACTTCAGATCATATGAAATGGTTTAGCTCGTGAAGAAATAAAATACAGTGATGCAGTGATGATTAAACACTTAACATAAGGAAGTTAAATCAGATACCAAGTACTGTTCAAGTATTTATTTCATGTAATATCGGATCATATTGATGAGAATAAATAAACAAACAAAAATATATAGTTATAACAAAAATACCAGTCTCTTTTTTGAAAAAAAAAGTCAATATTTATTTGTGGTCACCCTTTACTTTGATTAAAGCATTTAACCTTTTAGGTATAGTGTACCTAAAGTACACATAATTAATTTTTTTTCACTCGCTAAACCATTCCATATGGTCTAAAGTTCATTCATGTTATGCAAAAGACAAAATTATTTTTTTTTTCTGTAAAATTGGTAGTTTCAGTGTATTTGTTTATTAGCCATACTTTTACCTCAATATACTATATCAATCACTAATATATACTATATCAATCACTAATATAATAGAATATACAATAGCATTGTTCAAAATTTCAAATTTACACAGATACATGAAGATTAGATTGTTAGTACTATATGCTTGTACTCAGTGCTAGGTGGGAATATCAGTAAAGGTATCAGACATGAAGGCTCCGTTGTGGTTATACTTGTATCAAGAAAAGTGTGTGTGAAGGCACTAGGAAACACAAAACATCAAACGATTATACAAATATAATACAAAACTGCATTGATAGGCTTGTTTTTGGTTCATCTATATAAGCGAAGACATTCTTCATCAACCTGATTGGACAGCAACTGTATTTATACTGTCAAATGTGTCAGTTTGTGCTGACAGCTCTTTCCGAAACGTCTAGATGTTATGACGGAGGTTATCTGTGCAAGAAAAGAACTAAATACCACAGTACCCCAAGGCTGGGCAGGAAAACAGCATTTGTAGCAACTACGACGTTGATAAGTAAATGGTTCGGCTCTCATATTCCTTATAAAGTGTCGCGTGAGCAATCGTAATGATATCTCGAGCAGTCCTTATGTTTGTGCTTTGAGGAGGCCACCTGTAAATGATTCACAGTGACGGGGTACACTAATCTCCAGCTAAATGCAATTTTAATCTTCTGTTAGGCACGACGTGAGGTACATTCCCCATAAAATAAAAATCTAATCTGACCCAGGTATGTCTGCCAGCCCGGATTTTTAATCAAATGCCCCAGTTCTTAATAGACTCAACTGTAGATAAGACGCAGCAACCAAAAAGAGACATTTCCACATGATGAACATAAACATGATTCGTGTCTTAATAAGTGCTGCCTTGCTGTTGTCAGTTGTTTTTTGGAATGTTAGTGGGTGCGTCCTACGCCAGCCCAGCATTGGAAGGACATCATAGCTGTCTGGTCACTCTCCTTGCACCTTTCTGGCTCTTAGCTTTGGAGAGTTAGGAGGACTTCTTGTGACAGAAGAATTCAGCTTGCTGCTTAAGTCTCCTAAATCCAGATGATTGCGAACTCCTCCCAGCTCTTCATCCTGAAAAACAGTGTGTGTTACTTTAAACCATCAGTAAAAGATCAGATTTATTATTTTAGTGTGAATTTAACGTTCTAGGGACCTAGAGACCTATACTCCTCCTCCTTGGCCCGGGGAGTCAGATTAGAATGGCTCCTGAATGCCTCCCTTTCAGACAAAGTTAATGTAGTCTGTTTTAAGAACGATCCATTGTCATATTTATCCCCAGCCCTGAGATGCGTTTTTCCAGTGCAAACAGTGATTATGTGTAAAATAAGAAGCTTGGGTTGTGGATGCGTACTGTATCCGCAGTCAGCTCCTCCTCTGTGGGCTCACTGAAGTAGTTAGCGGTCTCCATGTCGGAGAGGGCACTTCCCACCAACTCCTCTTCATAATCTGTGTGGTAGTCAGACTCCTCTGACAGAAGGAGAGAGAGTGAAACAGAGGAATAAGTGATGAGCTATGTAGGTCATGTTCTTTTATATAATCAAACTAAATCAAAACCAAAAAATCCTGTCACAACCAATCAAACTCTCTCACTCAATCAATCAAGCCATCAAACTCACTCGCTCACTGAACCACTCAATCCATTTAGGGTTGCCGGGAGGCTAGAGCCTATCTCAGCTGACGCTATGTAGTTGGGGTACACCCCCTGAACAGCACATGCACACACACGACAATTTACACTCACACTCACTATTAAGGGCAATTTGGAACAGCCAGTCAGCCTGATGGGCATATGTTTAATCTATGGGAGGAAACTAGAGTTCCCAGAGGAAGCCCAAGCAAGCACAGGGAGAAAATGCTAACTCCACACAGAAATCCAAGCCAGGGAGCGCAAAAACAGTTTGTGGAAAAAGGACTATGGACGCTTAAAGGTCTCGTTCACGTACTCCCACTTTCTCTCTCACACTTACCATCGATCAGCGATTGCTTGACCGGCTCGATGCGGGAGACGATTTCCGCCAGGTCGGTGAAAGAGGCGTTTGGACAAGTCACCATCTAAAAAAAACGACCAAATGGATGTTATAATCCAACCTTGATACCAACTTCGACCAATTACATCTTAACTAGCATTCACACCTGACCCAAAACATAAGCGAAAAAGATGTCCCCAAATTAGCGTAAGTGACCTTCCATCCATTCCTGGGCCTTGTTCACTGGCCTCATGATCAGATACAACATCCGTAAACGACGCTTTATTCTCCACAAAGAAAATGAGACACTGATCCTGTATAGTGATGCCTGCTGTCATATATCACGGTATATTTCGCCTTTACATCCAAGCTGATGTGACATGAGAGGTGTCGTGCCTGATCTCGGAAGCCGGGGTCACCTCCAAGGCAACGTCTCAGCAGAGGACTGAAGAGTTTTATAATTCCATACGTAACTGGAAAATTAGGAGGAAATACTGCTTGCTGTTGGTTTTAAGTGTGTGATCAGTTGCTCACATTGTTGCTGTGGGTGTTGTGGAACTCCTCCTGGCGCCTGTCTTTCATCATCTTCTCCACCACTCCGCTCCTGCACCACAAGTCAAACACGGTCTTGCCGTGCTGGTATCCCACTTCCTGTCAAACAAGAGGCATCACGTTCAGTAAATCAGGTAGGACAGGCTTTAATGGATGGAAATGCTGCCACGATGGCTAGCAGGTAACTTGATCTACGGTAATCACTTTAAAGAAAATATTCACTTGTACCGAAGACCACGGTATGTTTCGAACACCTAATAATAATTTTAAGGTGAAGAAAATGGAGCCAAAAAATAGAACAAGAGGTAAAAATTCGAAAAAATATTCATAAATAAATAACTCACAGCAATTTCATCAAACTTGCTGAACTCCAGAGTGCGATATCTGTTGATGGGAGGTCTGATATATTCACAGTAATCACTGTTCTTGACTGATTCCAGCTGCCTCACACAGCACACGTATGCCAGGCGACTCTGGATCTCGGCCATGTTCAATACCTAAACATGCACGGAAGCAAAAGGGCGTGAAATTAGTGGCCGGAGAGGTCACTTCTATTTGATTTTACACTTTGCTGAAATGCAATTCCCCTTACTTTGACTTTCTCCGCCAGAGGGTTGAGCCGTTTCCATAGCAGCCACCAGCCGGATAAGGCATCGCCATAGTTGGTTAGATTAGTTTCGTCTTGGCTGCCCACATCAATGGCTATCACTACTTTAGCTCCCATGGACCGCGCGACATCCGCTAAAAACACAAGGAAGAAGAAGGGGATCAATGAGGCACGCACCACCAAGGGCAACCTGCAGCAGGGGACATCTTTCAGTTGGATTAAGATTAAATAAAGACGAACATATGTGACTTTTTTTATCATTGTATCAAAAAACAAATCAATAATGTTTTCACACAATTCCCAGCGTAGCCTCCATTAGCGCGTAAAAAAAAAAAAGATCGAACAAACATCAAACAGATTCAAAACAAAAGCTGATTCACACTCTGGGAGACACCAACCTGGCAGGTTATTGATATAACCACCATCCATTAAAAGGTGTCCATCTTTGGGGTCACACAAAGGAGGAAGATAACCAGATAAAGACATGCTGGCACGAACGTATCTCCACAGAGAGCCTGAAAAGAGGTGGGGTTGGGAGGGAGACCATGGACAGGTCATTCAATAAAAAAAAAAAAACAGCATGGGTGGCAAGGGCAAAAATAAAATAGATAGAAAACATTATATATATATATGTGTGTGTGTGTGTATATACACATATTTATATATATATAAATAAAAAACCAACCATCAGTGTGTACTCTCATGGCAGAAGCAGTGATGTCAGTGGTGATGTTGAAATATGGAATCCAAAGATCCTGCAGAAAATCAAACCAAACACAGAGGAGAATTGCTTCAGGTTAATGCAGTACAAACCATTTCTATTACCATCCGTGAGTGGTACGCATGCCCTTCTACCTCAATTTGCTTATTTTTGAAGACGCCATTGATGCTGGAGTTAAAGGATGCGCCGGAGAACATGGAGGTGATCGGGTAGGTTAAATCCAAAATCTTTTTGAAAACAGAGGTCATCTCCTTTAAATAAAAGGAAGAAGAAGTTCTCATAAACACATGCAGTCCCAAAGTAGGGCTTGTAAAGTTTAGCAAGTTATTTCACATAAACAGCTAGCCATTCACGGCTCAGGAAAGATTGTAAGCTAGCTTGCCACCATCAAGCATTGTCAGAAAATTGAAAACGAATAAAGGAAAAAAGGACAAATGCATGAACAAATAACACGGCCGTGCAGATTTCACGGTTGCCCTTTTTGAATAGATGTTGAGTGATTATTTAGCCCTCGATGAAAATGAGTTTCACATAGGTAAAATACACAGCCTGGCCAAAACAAATTCGCACACATGCATGTTGTTGCTCTGCCTTTAGCCTCGCTTAAAGCACGTAATCGCAATGCCATTGTTTCAATAAACTTAAGCAACACAACACTTATTTCCTTCGAGATGTGGGTTCATTTCTCACCGATGTCTTGAAGTGACGGAGTAAAAAAAACTGAACCACTCCATAAAGTCTTCATCAGCACATTCTGAAAACTTTCAACAGAGTTAATGTTAGGACTCTGGGGTGCCATCAGGGAAGAAAAAAGGCTGTTCATAACCTCAGATGGTGGTGAGTATCTCAAGGTGCATGTGTGCCATGATCTTCTACAAACATTGTACTATACCATTTTCCCCTTTATTGCCTTTGTGTCCTACATCACACCACATGTGCAGCACAAAAAGTGATCTAAATCAGCAGCTTCGGCAGTGTCTACAGTTTGCACAACAGGTATCCTGTACTCCAAATCCCTTCAATCTTATCTCCAATCAGCTCTAGAGTCTTGAAAAGACAAGCCACGTAGGCAGCCTCACTTAAAAGCCGATCTTTTCGCCTTGCTTCATTTGATTCCAAAAACAACAACAACAAAAAATGAGGACTGCAGCTTTTAATTACCGATTGATCCAGAACCGATTCAGATCTGCGCAGTGTAGGATGCATTATGTAAGTTCATACTGACCATTGCCCACTCCCTGGCTCGGATCCTCATCCTGCTGTAGCTGCGCTCCTCGGCATACAGCGCTCCCATCATGGAACCGATGGAGGTGCCTCCCACCAGGTCTATAGGGATCCCAGCCTCGCGTAGTGCTCGCAAGACACCCACCTGAGAGCAGCCCCTAACAGAATAAAAACATGAATCCTTTCCTACAATTTCTTTTCTGATTATGAGGGTCTGCATATTAATTATCCAACTATTAAAATGTACCTAGGGCAAGCTCACAGCTGAAAACGCTGGGGCATGACCAGAATAACATTTACACTGCATCAATCCGACTAACAGTCAGGTGATCTCGAGAGCGGGAAGAACAGAATAGCATAACGACAGGATAAATAAAGAATTTACCGTCTGAACAGCAGATGACTAGGAGAGCAAGAGGAAGAAAGGGAGAGAGCCGCCAGAGAGCAACAATAAAAGCATTTAGGGGGTTGCATTCCGCTTAAATGTATTAATGGCAACAGCAATATTACTAAAAACGTTAATACCACTGAAATGGTAAAAATGACAGAAAGTGAACTGTCAGTTCTCAAAGTTGATGTGTTGGAAGCAGGAAAAATGAGCGAGTATATGGATCTGCGTGACACTGACCAGTGTGATTGCTAAATGTATGCAGTGCCCCATGGATAGTCTGGTCCGATACCATAGAAGAGCTGCTGCTAATGCTGGCTACCATAGAAAGGCATCAGAAATGAACAAGGCTGCCCTGAGCCTACTGACTCATCATTCCGTAGCAGACTAGGAGTCCAAACATTAGGTTACCTTCCCTGTGTTTCACTGGTACCCATTAAACTGCTCGGTGCACAGAGGCACATGTGGTTAAGACCTTGCCACAGGGTCTCATCATAGTGGGGGTCTAATAGGGATTCAAACTCAAAACCTCTAGATGAGCTCGGCACGCTCACCTTTACACATCCGGCGCCACTTGGCTTAAAAACAACAGAATGTTGGTTTTACACTGACGAAGATGAGATTTTATGGGAATTATCATATCACACACACCAGGAAATGCAACCATTGCACTTCTGATCATTCCACATTGCATGAAATAAAAAAAGGCTTTGTTCCATCAGGGAACATATTTTAGGAAACTGCAAATTTGAACATGTTTAATTTGACACTGGAGACAATCTACTTGAGTTGAAAGTACTGCTCTGACAGGTGAGTACCTGGCTCCTCCACCCCCCAGTACCAAAGCGATGGCATTGCCAGTCAGAACTCGTGCCAGACGTGAGAAATCAGAGTGTCGGTCCGCAGGCTTTTGGAACACACGCTGGTACATCTCTGTCTGACAGAAAACACAGAAGAACCTTTCATTAAACAGAACGCTTAAAGTTTTGTCATGCTGTCATGCTATTCACACTGACCAAAGGCCGAGTTACCAGTTTGGGCAGGCTCCTTTTAGAGAAGACCCTACGGGGGCAGGAGAGATGCAGGTGTCTGGAGATCCAGCTGCGCATGTTGAGCCATTCAGCAGTTCCCGTCGGTGGTGGTCCGTCCTCCCGGTGCAGCAAAACCAGCTGTTTCTGAGCCCTCACTGCACTTCCTTCCAACATTCGCTCTAGCTAGAGACACAGCAAAGTATGCAAATGGTAGGAACTGTATGGTTGAGAGAATTGATCTTTGGAATCAAGGGCCTCTGCTGTGTTTTGCATCTTTTAAAAACAGAACTCTATAAAAAGAGGAAGGATGTACTCATTGTGTTTGTCAGTGGTTTATTATCGGAGTCCAACTACTGATTACTTCACATCTGTGCTTAATTTCCAGATCGGTTTCCCCACAGACTACTAATTTCATAATCATATGCTTGTTTCAGGATATCCAACCATTACGGACATCACGCACAAGCATAACCTTCTCATAAAATTGTTTCAGCCTTTGGTCCCAAGTTGAACCCTGAAAATGTGACGGTGATATGTTAAGCAGTTCTTGAAATATAGGCATGTGCAGCCACCAAAAAAAAAAAAAAAAGTGAAAACAATACCTGCTATACCATCGCTACTAGTAATCAGCACTTTTGCGGTGAACAAGAGGTACAAGATGTGCACTGAGACAAAACATCTCAAACTCCCTCTTACTACCCTGTTGGGGACAGAGTAAACGTTGACACAACCATCCATGGCCGAGACTCAAGAGAAAGGCACCAGTGCTAGTACAAGAGCTAGTTTGGAGTAGGTTCAACCCCCGAATCTTTGACAGCTAGCGTGCCACCATAGAGTCACGCCTTTATGTCATTATATACCTCTGTATAGGTCTGCACTTTCCCAGCAACACTAGCACCAAGCACAAGAACCACAACTGCACATTTCATTGTTTATTTACAGTGTTGTGAGCCAACCAACCATGACTGGTAACAGCATCCGATGCAAAAGTCATTTCAAAATTTTCATTGGTCTTGTAGGTCAGTATAATCCCGCCCCCGGTCCTAGACGTAAGCAGTACTTGTTTCTAGATCAACAAAGTGCTGGTGTCACTTTTTGGCTTAAGAACTGGTTCAGGTTTAGATTCTGGCTCTTGAACTGCTTTGATAGAAAGGGAGTATTAGTGGAAGGAATGGTACACTATCTCCCCCCTGTCAATCACAGTGAAATTAGCCAATCATAGGCAGAATAGGATCGATAGCACTACAAACACAAAACATGCCTTGTATATAATTCTGCTCTAAAACACTATTCAAACCATATTGCAGGTTGGTTTTCTCGTCACACATGGTGATATGGTAATTTGTAGAAATAAACTACAATCCTGATTACAGTGGTTTATGCAAATGGTAAGATTAATGCCGGCTGCACATTTCATTCTAACAGCAAATTTATTCTGCCTGCAGCATGCATTCTTGTTTAACTGTCTTTATTTTTTTCTTCTAACAGGCCCCCAGTGAAGACAAGAAAACAGAATATAATATAGCATTTACAAAATCTGGGTGAGAAATGGTGAGTAAAAATAGCAGCTGTCAAAAAAAACGAAAAAAAAGAAAACCTACACACGAGGCTTAAACTGCCTGTAAGAATACAGATGTGTATTAAGAAAGATAACACCACCCCTGGATCATAAAAAAATGTAATAAAATAAACAGTGAGCAAAAGAAATAAAGAAATACCTCGCCCACTGCTGGGTCCTGCTCCCCAAGTCCGACGATGATGATGCAATCAGCCTGGCGGATACAGCGCTGGGTCCAGGGTGTGAGGGAGCTGTCTGTCTGGTAGAGGACAATACGATGTATGTCCTCTTGCTGGCCGAGCCAACTCGACAACCTGTATTCGTGCATACTGCGTGGAAAATACGTCAAAAGTTTTTATTTTATTCACGTTATCAGTTCAAACAAACACAAAACAATTACAACCCCACCCTTCTGAGGTACTCCCAAAGCCACCCCCCAGAATGATTGACAAGTCTTTGTCTGGAAATGGTTATACAAGAGTCATAGTTTTTACTATTCATCACATGACGCTGATGCCCAACCTGTCGAGTGCCGCAGAACCCAGTCTCTGTTTGATGATGTCACTGGTCAGCAGAAGGGTGGGACCTAGCAAAAATAAATATATAAACATTTGCTATCTGTGTGTACGGCTCAGCCAGTCATACTGCGCTGAATGTAAACGGAGACACATGCTCTTACCGTTGGCGAGCAGAGAGTGCTGCAGCTCCAAGGTGAATGCGGTCAGAGGAACTTCGTCAGACACGGGCAACACGGCCACCGTCGACAGGTTGCACGCAGGATTGCCTGCGTCCCGATTGCTGCTCGGAGTGTGTAGTGCTCCTGGGTTGGCATTCATTTACTCCTTAATTAATCCGCTTCACCACTTAAAGCCAGATACATTATACAGTACATATAAATGGAAATACTAGACACTTACCTGTTAAAGGCCCATTAACCTGCTGAAGGATCTTCTGCCCGAGCAGATGAATGAGTTGTGTGACTACCTAGGAGCACAGAACAGGGGAGGAAAAAAACAAAAAAAACAAACAAGGGACGGATTTGAGAACGAGACACGTAAATGAGGTCATGCTTTAAACGGTGAGATGTGGAGTGGATCAGGCACCTGCGGGAATTTCCTCTTGATGGAGCTGAGGGCTCCCGCGGGTACTTTAGCCAGCTCAGAGTCCCTTACAGCATGCACCGTAGTGGCTCGGTTCTGATGGGTCAGAGCCTCCACCTGCACGCGCACACACAATATTTCAGTGTATACTTTATATGTGCATGATTTGGTTCCATTTTTTTTTTTTTTTGTATCTACACTCCATAAATAAATTCATCTTAAATCTACCTATTAATCAGCCTTTACATCAAATGTAATGACATGTAGTTCATCTTTATGAAAGGTATATATGGTGCCAAGCTGTAATTGTTTCCACAAAGTTCAGGTTTTTATTTATTTGTTTGTACCTCATTTGAAAATCGCTGGGATTTGACCTTTCAAGGTCACTGGTAAGTGTCCCATTTAAAAGTCCATATATAGTTTCATATTAGTGTTCCACTGTCATATTCAAATTATAAGCGCTCTATCACCAAAATGTTGTGACCGTGCTCTGACCTTCATCTTTGACCTTGACTTCTCAAAGGTTTCAAGGTTGGTGAAAATCCATGCATGGGTGTTATCAGGATTTTGTTCACAAAAACTGACAAACAGACAAATCAAAAACAGACAGACTCGCAAACGCCACCAAGGCTATATTTTGGGCGAAGGTTAAATAGGAAATTTTAAATGCTTAGTACTTGAAGCTAGTTTAAAATTCTTTTGTGCAATGTTGACCTCATTAAGGTTAAATAATCCAGTAAATGGCAGCAAGTCAAGTTTGAATTTATTAAAAATATTTTATGTAATTGATTACCCTTATGTTAAACTTTCACTGCACCAACCGAAAAAAAGGCCACAGTTTAAATATTTTTTAAAATCTTAGCTAAAAATACACATTTAGCTTATTTAAAGCACAATGGTAAACTTAGGAAATAAGAAATAGAGTGCCTTTCCATATGCCTACAAATCCAGTTTCTAAAGAAAGTCTCAAACCCCTCATTAAAACGCGATACCCATTCATGACGTCGAACCGAACTAAATTTGGACGTACACATTAGGAGCCTTGTGACTCTTGACAAAGCATTTACGCCAATCTGTGCAGCATGTAACCATGGCATCAGCATGGACAGGTATTCTTAGCAGCCTGGGCATCACCACGGAGACGCACAAGGCTTGTAACCAATCAGCAGAGATGACGAGATGTATAGCGAGTCAGGGAGAGGGAAAATAAACATCCAGAAAAGAAACCTTTACCTAACGCTGTATGCTGTATCATTAGCACTTTAAAAATAGGGAGAATCTATATTAAGAAATAATCCTGCTATACTTTTATTTACTAAAATAAACAAGAAGAATGATATTAGAATACTTGTGGAGGAAACCGGTCCTGCTGCGCTGTACTTTTGCTGCCTTGATTCCAGGTTTTAAATAAGTACATTATGCACAGGATTGCATGAGAGATCAGAGATGCTCACCACTCCGATTAGATCTCCTCTGCCATACTCTCCAGTCAGCTCCTTCTTCCCATCTTCCTTCAGAATAACCGAACGTAGGCGACCGCTCAGCACTATAAAGGTACTATCCGATTTATCCCCCTGCCTGAGAAAAGACAATAGAATCGATTCTCAGAAATCAATCAAAAATATATTCCTATACCAACATATGATAGTTTGTGACATAATTCAAGGGTACGCAGCAACAATAACGCAAAGATAACATCAGATTATTGCAATCTGCATGCATTTCACAATCAATAATTGCATTTATAGCAGGCCATGAGAAAATGCTAAATAATGAAGAAATATTACAGGAAAACAAGAACATGAGGAGATCACTGTACACAATACAGTTAGCAAGAGATTCGGTACCAAAATTAATAGGCGAGAATGACTAAGACAGAATATTATTATTGTACCTGTAAACTGCTCGGCCTGCTTCCACAGCCATCCAGTCGAGTGCAAAGTCAATCTGTCTGACAAATGGGGACATCCTGCGCACTACACTGTGAGCTACATTTAGCACGACTGTCGGTTCTGCGCGCATGATTCTAGCACACAAACAAACAAAGAGCATGAATTACCAAAGATTTAAAAACACCTTAAAACATCATTCACATTAACCGAAGGTGAGGTGGAGTTCTCTGAACAGTCCCAAAGACTTTCAGTGATATCCCGTGAACCTAAGAATATGAGGAATCATGCAGCCTGATCCCAGAACTGGTCGCAACTTATGCTAAGCTAACTGCTAACTCCACTTGGATGGCTGTTTTGTTTGTTCTAGAGTAATTCCATGAAAAGCAACAAAATCTGGAATGAAGGTATTTGATAGTAACTATGTATTTAATTTTTTTGAGAAAGAGACAACCAACCAAACGTGACTTTATCAGCCTGCTCTGAGGAACAGGCCTCCAGTCCTTAGTTCTTCCATAACTTAAAAGCTTGCATACATCTTTACACATCAAAATGTGCCATTGTTATAAATTATCAACACGAAGAAAGAACAAAAATAAAAAATAAAAAAACCTACATCCGCACACAGGAGGGCGACAATGCACTGTGAAAAGCTGCACACGATTCACATATATGCAACAGTATACACAGAAGCTGCATATGAATAAACGACAATGTCTGTCTGATGTATGTAAACAGAAGCTCTTATTATGTGCAGATGTGCCTAGTTTTATTTTCAGAAATTCACTAGTATATATATATCTGATTTGTTAGTTTAATATCTGTATACTGTTATTTTTACTGTTATCTTGCCTTATATGAACAGATTCACATCCTAATTTTGGTGATTTCGTACACTTGCAGTCTTTTCAAACTGGCTAAGGTAATAAAATATTAAATAGATTTGAGAGGATTGCACCTTTGAGAATGTAAGTTTAAAAAATACATATTTTCACGTGTAACAGAAGAGATTCGATGGCTTGCCTTTCATTTCACTCTAAGTATTTTTACATTTTCCATAATTTGATTAAAATATATTCATAAATAGAATAATACAGTTATTCCACTCACTTTTATAATAAATAGTCTGATAGGTATTCAGTCATATACAATTCAAGTTTGTTGAATAACTAGTCTATAACTAGGATGTAGTATATATTAAATACATACTGTATGTAAACTGATTTATATCTTAGCATGCACAACAAACAGCAACGTCTAGGAGGTATTTTAGTACTCTTTCTTCTAAAGTGGACACAAGTAAATCTATACTCCATATATCTGGTGTCTTTTCCAATTAAATGAATGGGCCATTCTGTCTGATTCTGAAATTTTATTTCAGGTTGATTCCATTGTGTTCATTGGTCAAATCAAAGATGAAAAATCCTGGAGAATATAGTTAACCCAAATATGTTGGCACCGCTCTTGTGAAACCGGGGGGGAAACCAATCTTGTTCAGCTAAAAACAATAGTCTCTGGTTTCAACCAAACCACAGTGTGTGAAACTGAGCCACACCCAAGGCTGGTCATCAAATTGCCTGGGTGGAACCTGGCATGAAACTGGTTAATGCAAGTTTCACAATATAAAAGGAAATGAAGTGGTGGGGTGCAGAAGAAGCACAATGCTTTATGCTTGCACTGGTAACAAGTGGCAGTTTCAAATGGATGTCCTCGCCCCATATTGGTGCTCAGGGTTTTGAAGCAAAAAAATGTCAATTTACATACATACTACAAAAATAAAACAAATAACCGCAGTTCCATTTTGCCAAATTTTGCACATGGTAAAAGGAATGACGTACGATTAAATCATTATAAGACGTTTGCAATCAATCTATGATTAAAAGCAATAATGAGGAGTCTGGGCGGTACAGGGGTGTAGTGGTAAGCATGTCCATCTCACAGCAATAAGTTTGCTTCAATTCCTGGGAAAGCGTTTCTGTGTAGAGTTTACATGTTCTCCATGTTTGCATGGGTTTCCTCCGGGTATTCCGGTTTCCTCCCACAGTCTAAAGACATGCACTAGGCTAACTGGCTGTTACAAATTTACCCTAGGTCTGGCGCGAGTCTGAATGTTTGTGTGAGTCTGAATGTTTGTGTGTGTTGGCCGTGCGATGGTCTGGCGATCTGCTCAGGGTTTACCCCGCCTTTGCCCAGCTTTGGCTGAATAAAAGGCGCTGACCTGCCTGTGACTCTATTGAGTGAGTGAGTGAGTGAGTGAGTGAGTGAGTGAGTGAGTGAGTGAGTGAGTGAGCGAGCGAGCTGGAGTCCGCCAATCCCCAAAATGAGTTTACACTCTGTACGTACTCATAAAAATGGGTTTTGGAAATGGAGAGGAAGGTGCAGTCACGGTGAGCGCGCACACTGAAGGTGAGTGGTTCCCCAGTGAGTACCGCCAGCTGACACACCAACTCTCCAGGGTGAGTCACAAAGAGGCAGGATTCTTCTTCGCGGTCGATCATGCGCTGGTACACATGCAGTAAACCTAAAATCACAAACTGCACACTCACTTCCTGCACACCACACACACACACACAAATGAACAACACAAAAATGTATAACTCTGAAATACTGTGGATAAACACACAGAAACACACAGAAAAGGTTCCCCCACCCCCACAAAAAGGGGGCTTCTACACTCTGTGGATTCAGTCTACAGAATTATTATACCTGGTCTCCTTGTCGAGCCACCACAGAGCCAGCCTTCACCTGGTGCAGAGTCACTCTGCCCTCCAATAAACTGGGGTCCTAAACACAAAAGTAAATTTAGGTTTTAAATAACATTCACTTTTTATAGTTTTATAGAACCATTGGAGGAAGAGGATGGAACACCATTATGAAAAGGTGCAGTGCTCCAAACAAAGCCAAGTGCTGTGTACTCTTAAAGGCACCTTTATATACTCATTAAGAGATGAAGAACACTATGCAGAAACAAAGAAAAGCAAACTAAAATAAGATTTTCAGTTTATTTGTATTTTTAATTTAAAAAGAGCAGAGAGCTGCATGTGTTTGGCAGACAAACATGAGTGGGAACATTTTGATTTTGTGTTTGTGTAATATATATAAATCTGTGGTATGAGGAAAAGAATGACTACAATTTCATCCCTACAAGCCTGT
>JBCNYG010000024.1:20523079-20533159 GCA_039654305.1 Porochilus rendahli
GTCGCAGGGCAAAACACACAACCATTCACAACCACACTCACACCTAGGGTCACTTTGGAACAGCCAGTTAGCTCTATGTGCATGTCTTTAGACTGGGAAAGGAAACTGGAGTATCTGGAGGAAACTCACACAAGATGAGGGAGAACATGCAAACTCCACAAAGAGACACCCAAGCCCTGAAATTGAAACCAGGACCTTCTTGCTGTAACCACTATGCCACCATGCAGCCCCATTGATAAAATATTTATATATTTTTATTTTTACATTTATATTATAATCATAATCATAAATCTTGGTGTTTTCCTCAACAGTACCACTAGCACTGAACAATGTTAATGTATGATGCTGTATGATGAATGTATGAAGTTCTGTACAGTCTGACTTCTCTGGTGTGCCTTCTAAGAAATTTCTCTAGGAAGATGTATACAGGTTAGGCAAGTATGTAAAGCTGATTATCTATATGAACACGTTTAAAAAGCTACTATGTCTCCACCCTAAGAAGGATGATGCTGACACAGCAAGCTTAATCACTGACTACAAATACCGTTCATTAATTGGGTGACAACCATCCCTGTTATTAACCCTACTGGTTTCAGGTGGAGCTGGAGCCAATCCCAGTTGGCACATCATCAATGTATTACAGGGCCAACACCGACATAAACAAGCATTCAAACTCCCATTCACAACAATTTGCATTTTACAATGCTCGGTCTGTACTGAGCAATCTCAGCCCTTGGTCTTTAGTACAGACCTCGCACTTGGTTACTTAGCAGTTATTGTATCACACAACAGCCAACATAAACAGCTCTTGGACAAAACAGTGTTAAATTGCAAATTTGTGGGAATAAAGATGTACAAGATAAATTGACACTTTTAATATTCACATTTTATTCGGTTGTAAAGTCACTTCAGTGTTTTAATCATACAGAATTGAATGGCATTTGTAATATTGTAAAAGAAGGAAAGAAAGAAAAGATATAGAAATTGCCCTAATGGTTTCCATTAAACACTGTCCCATAAGACCACTTGGTTTTCGCTCTTGCTTCAGTAACAGATCTCAGATATATCCAACATGATTTACTAATCTTTGGTTGATAAAAGAATCTTTAATAACAGCTTTATCTTGTGGAATGAAGGTAGCAGGGTGTCAGGGTGGTGTAGTGGTTAGCATGCCCACCTCAAGGCAAGAAGTCGTGGGTTTGAATCCCAGGCCTGGTGAGAGCGTTTCTGTGTAGAGTTTTTATGTTCTCCCTGGGCTTGCCTGGGTTTCCTCCAGGTATTTTGGCTTCCTTCCACAGTCCAAAGATATGCACTTTAGGCTAATAGGCTGTTGCATAATAGGCGAGTTGGTCCTAGGTCTGAGTGGGAATGGTTGTGTATTGGTTCTGTGATAGTCTGGCAAGCTGTTCAGGGTGTACACTGCCTTCGCCTAGAGTCAGCTGAGATAGGCTCCAGCCTCCATGTGATAGGAGTCAAGCAGTTTGGTAAATAATGAAGACAATGAATAAACAGTGGCAGCAGTTCTGGAGACTATCCTGGTAACATAAGTAGGAATATACCCTGTTTGGTTGTCTATCAGAGTTCACTCTGGACAATTTAGCATAGCCAATCCACCTACTGCCATGTTTTCGCACAGTGGGAGAAAAACAGAGAACCTTAAGGAAACCTTCTTCAACATGGATCGAACATGAGAAACTCCACACAGACTGTAAAATCCAACCCAGGACCCTGGAATTGTTAGACCAACTCTCCCTGCTGTGTCGCAGTGCTGCCCAATAAATTTAATTCTTGTGTCATTGTGTACAAGTTTTGTACTGTTGTCCATGAATGCTTTCTTGTAGAATAGCCTGCAGTCTAAAATAATCGAAGCAAAGACTAGAGTTCAGCCCAGAGACCAGCAGACTCCTGTAGGACACCTTCAAGTTCACCGAGCACCATCACAATTCATCTAGAATGACACCAACTCAACCTTTAGGGCCATTTCCATGAAGTAAAATAACCCATTACTAATATACATACCATTAGTAATTATTACCAAGCTTTATAGAATCACCTGGAACCAAAAGAAACATTGCATAGTTAAATAGCTTTGTTTGTTTCAGTTGAGATTTTACAGTGTAAATTATACAGACAAAGGATTCCATATACGCCAAGAGTTTGGCCCAGTAATAATAACAAATAGAAAAACATGTAAATATGAACCATAGACTTCAACAAATACTCACAATACACATTATTTCGCTTTTGTACAAAAAATAACCTCCACCTCCAAACCACAGCTAAGCTGAAACCTAACACAACACTTTATTTATAGAACGTACGATTCAGGTTTGCCCGGGGTCACTCCATTCCCTAGCCCCGCCCGTCCCCTGCCGTACTTGATCTACTTGTTGAGATATTTGGCCACCGAGTGGTAAGCAAGCAGGATCTCTGCGTCATTGGGGCATGTGTAGCGGAACTCGTCCTGCTGGTAGGCTTTCTCCAGGTACTTAGTCAGACCAGTGAGGGCTGCTGGGATCTCAAAAGAACGATATTTCTTACAGACAACCTGAGAAGAGAGAGCAGGTAAACAAAACATTAAGAAGTGTAGCACTAACAAAAAAGATCTATTCTTTGGAGCAGTGGTGTATTCATTATCTGTTAGACAGTTATCTGTTTTTGTTAAGCAAATTCTTCGTCTAAAGCCTTTGGTGGTTACCGTAAAACCCTGTATATACACACACTCCAATATATTTTACGTTCATTTGCTGAACTGCTTACTCCTACTAGGGTCCTGGCGATGCTGGAGCCTATCTCAGGCCAATGTATTAGATTTTTTTTGCAGGGGGGATTTGGGCTGGATTTTAACATCTGAGCCTACTAGATCATTAGGCCGGAGCTTATTCCTGGTTTCTGTAGCGTGAAGCAATTAGGAGTTCAACTCTTCTTGGATGGGAGGGTAGTCCATCGTAGGTTACCTTCCCAGTATTTTTTTATTGGTACCCATTTATACTGCTGGGTGGAACAGAGGCACATTTATGGTTAAAACCAGGAATCAAGAGGTCTAACGGGGATTCGAACCCACAACCTCTCAATCATGAGCACAGCACCCTAACCACTACATCATCGCAGGGCCAAAACACGCAACTACTTTGGAACAGTCAGTTTACCTAAAGTGCATGTCTTTGGCATGTGGGAGGAAACAAGAGTACCCAGAGAAAACCCAGGTAGAAACTACATAAACACAGGGGCAACATGCAAACCCCACACAGAAATGCATGAGTCTGGGACTTGAACCCAGGACCTTCTTGCTGTGGGGTGGACGTGCTAACCACCATTCCACAGTGCCACCCCATTTAAAATTATTTGTATAGTAGTCATTTATTCTTCTATTATATTGTTAATAATGTGAAATAAAAGGAAGAAAGCAGGGCATTTATTCATTCATTCATTCATTTCTGAACCGCCTGTTTCTAATTAGGGTCGCGGGGAGGCTGGCGCCCATCTCAGCCGATTCTGGGCGAGGGCAGAGTACACCCTGGACAGCGCGCAGGCCATCGCAGGGCAAGAAGTGCGTTTAAATGATGTCAATTAACAGTAAAGGGATTCAAACACTTCCAGAAGTGTCAGTCATTCCTGAACAGCTCACCAGTCAGTCGCAGGGCCAACTCAAACTCATACACAACCATTCACACTCACATCTAGGCACAATTATGAACAGCTGTTAGCCTAATGTGTCTTAGGACTGTTGGAGGCAACCACGTGAGCGCTGGGAGAACATCCAAACTCCATACAATAATGCCCTCACCAAGCCTGGGACCACTACGCCACCGTGTTGCCCTTCTATCCCTGAAGTGCTTGAAGTTACAGTAAATAAAAGCCAAGTGCAAAATGAAGATACAGTGGGGTCCATGAATGAACACCAGATGTCACCAGAATTTCTGTGGATCCCACATATATACTTTCTAATTCCTCTATCATCAATCAAATACTGCAATACAACTGTATTTGCTCATCTGCTTTTATATAGTGTTATGTTTTGCGCTGACTAATCAGACTAGCAGAGAGAAATGCTTAGGGATCATTCATCAGTACTCCAGACCTTTAATCACTGAGTCGCATTTGCACCATGGCTGACCATGAAGCAAATGTCCAATCTGACCAATATGGTGTATTTTTACACATAGTCGTCCCTGTATTCTACACGAGTCTTCCATCAGTGTTGCAGTTCTTGGATCCCGTTGGTATTAAAGCTCTCATTCTGATGGTGAGATGGATTACTATGAACGTTTGGGAACTTTTCCCAACCTTTTCTTATAAACGGCATAATATTTAATACCTTGACAATATTCAACTTGGGGAGAAGGTTGCAGTCAGCGAGAGTGAGTGAGTCTCCATCCAGGTAGCTTCTGGTGGACTGAGATATGTTCGGGTTCTTATCCAACTCGTATGGGAGAGGGCTGAGCAAGTACTGATCCAGCTTCATCAGGCTCCTCAGAAATTTCTTTTCCAGCACTGGAAACGCAAACAATACATGTTAATATGTTTAAATTTTTTTAATTATTTTTTTTGGGGGTGGGGGTTGGGGGGTTGGATTGTGGGGGATGGGTGGAGTGGTTCCTACATCAACCATACTGAAAATCTTTAAGGGGGTTAAGGAACAACATGCTGTGATGCACTATTGTGAACCCAATCTACCCCCAAATAATAATAAAAATAATAATAACAATAACTAATAATAGGCGAAAAACATGTGTTTTTGATGTACCCAAACAGTCCAGAGGCAAAAATGTGCTGACCTCATTATTTAATATTTTTGCATCGTCTAACATGGCTATTCAACATGGATGTTCAAAAATTAAGGGCAAAAAAACCCCGCCTAACCCTAATCTTAACCTCAGTAACCAAAAGAAAGGACATACGCCGTATATATCGTGTTAGATGTACTCTATATACATATTGTTATGGAGGATTGGTGTCTGTTCTTGTATAGACATTTGGTCCTCACAAAAATATAAAGACATGCAACACTCCCCCTCCCACAGAAAAAAAAATCTTACTATCATTAAGTCCCGGGTTGGGGTTTTTGATGTAAGCAGAGAATTTGTGGAAAATATCATCCCCAGCGCTGTTGGACTCCTTATAGCGACAGCACAGTTTGGGATATCTGGAATGACAAACATGTGCACATGAGCATATCTTTTATCAAGACAGTCAAGTTCTTGTATTTAAAGCCATTTTTGCTTGCATCATTCTTAGGAATGCCACCATTACCAGACAGCGCATTCTCTAATGGCGCAAGGTGAAACTCACTGTGGAGGTGCCAAAGTCTCTTCCAGGAACTCCTCGATCTTGTTAGTGTCAGTGCGTACCTCATCATTATAAAGGAGAAATGGGGGCTGAGAGCCTGGAGCGAGGTCCTTTAGAACCTCTGGAGCTCTGTTGGAAATCAGAGCAACCAAATGGTGATTAGTACCTTAATTTTGCCAGCATGAAGGTAGAAATTGCCCAGGAACACACTTGGTGGTAATTGGATTCATTCTTACAAAACATTTTTTTGGCTTGTATTTAGCTGCAGAGATCCAGATGATTCAAAAGTTTGTTTTTTTTAGTCCACAAGGTACAATATGGTTATTCAGGTTGTGCGTATTGTAATAAACAATCAGGCTGATTGTAATATTGCAATTCATTGGAAATAGAAACAGCCTACTGGGGAACTCTCTCTGCTCTCAGTGAGCTACACTGGTGAAAGCACTTTTGCCAGAGAGGGCCACCAATATAGGTTATTAATATATTTTTAGAACTGCACTTCTCTAAACGCAACCCTAGAAAAAATACTTAAAGTGCTTGAATAGTTTCTTTGATATATTGGGATGAACAGTGAATGGTTTCAGAATCCTACAACTCCCTTTCAAGAGCACAAGGTTAGAAGTAGAACCCTTTCAAAGGCTGGAACAAATAACAATCATTTACTGAAGAGAAAATATTTCCCAAGAATGTAAGCTAGTAATATTAGCAGTTTACATTTATGAGAACTTGAACAGGCAATAATACTCCTTTAATGGTACCAAAGTTTGTACCATAAACCATACAAAAACCGTACAAAAACACCATAAAGGATTCTTTGAGTTAATTCACTTGGGGGAACTACTGGAGGTTCAATATAGGACCATTCAACACAGAGTTTGTAAGTAAAAAAAACATTTAAGGAACTAGAAAACCATATGAAACCATATTTTATAAGCAAGTTTTGTAATCAGCTGATATATAGCTTTAAATCAATCAGTTAAGTAATTGCACTCTAAATAATTCTCACCAGTCAATAGGGTAGGGTGGTTATCACTGATAGCAGAGTTGGGTGGCTATGCCAAACACTACTTCCCTATTTTCACTGTGTGTCTCTCACCTCTTCATGTCCACCGTGGTGAGGGTGAAATTAACTCCCTTAAGCCAGAGAATCATGAAGAGCCGCTGGCAGAATGGACAGTTGCCAACTCGTTCACCATCATCACTTGCCTGTGGGGGGGTAAAGTTTGATGTCTTTAAAAAATGGCTTCATTTGGAAATCAGACAACATACATAGATCGCTGGTGTGCAAATGGCTGCACTGAAGGTGAGATTGTTTGTTCTCTGGTTTTCTCCAGCGTGCCATTATTGCAAATACTGTTGGTAAATTGTGGGATTTTGCCACAAGTTTTTTTAGGAAGTGGCGGTTTTTACCTTTTTAAAGCATTAGTCATACATTCCAATCTATTCACATATTATCAAAGCTTATTTAACACTGTCGAAATGGATAACAGTTTTACATTCAACTGGAAAAGGAAAAACTCTGACCTTGATGAAAAGCTCGATCTTTGGTGCGTCTGCCATGTCTCTGCCTCAGCGTCCTTGCCTCGTGTGGTTTTTTTCAGCTCTCAAACCTTTACTAGCCAACCTAGCAACAAAGTTTACATCACTGTGTCCAAGTAGGCCCTATCATCTACTTAATCCAGTGATCGAAGTCAAAAGGTAGTCCTTAAGAATCAGTATGCCGAAAAACCCACCCAGCACTTTTATTTCAAAGCCCCAAATAGCCTTATCCCCCCTTCAATCAGTGCTTTTTTGTGCCCGATTCAGTCTGCGGCTCTTCACTGCCTGCCTCTTGCCACACCCGATGAGCATTCAGAATACCTGCCCACTGGACTGACCTGTCCAACCTGTCTCATTCTCTCACTCCAGCTCTAGTTACTGTCATGCCTTGAGATGTATCAGTAGTCTAGTGTACTGTCATACTTCAACACGGCAAAACTCAATGAACATGACATAAGTGATTTTTGCTATACTAAACCATCTCTTATTGACATACACAGAAGACATAAGAGTCAACAAAGCTTGATGTTGATGATACACCAAGTTTTCCATAGAGCTTAATGCTATGGTATGCAGGTAACATCCAATGTAATGTGACACCAAGCTTCAGCTAAAATATGGCTCAGCTTCCAAACACACCTCATTTTGTTTGAATTTCACTTTCAAACTCGCAGCGACGAACACGCAATCTGCCATTGGTATATAAACTTAATTAGAATGAAATATGTTGTGTTCACCAGTGAGGTCTTGCTGGTAATCTGCTGTTGCATTGTAAATTTGTAGCAACTGTTTTACTAGAATAAACCAGAATAAATACAGGAACTGGATACAGAAAGAAAAATATGATGCAACAATGAGGTGTGACAGCCCAGATCAGAGTCATTATTTTTGTATTATTTAAAGAGACAAGCAGTAACATGTATAAGTCTTAAGGTGAGAAACTATAGGTAATTATTCATTCATTCATTTTCTGAACCGCTTATTCCTAATTAGGGTCGCAGGGAGGCTGGCGCCCAACTCAGCCGTCTCTGGGCGAGGGCGGGGTACACCCTGGACAGCTCGCCAGGCCATCGCAGGTATAGGTATTTATGAACTTTTTAAAACAATAGATTCTGTACCACGAGGCATGGGGGAGTAACGGTTAGCACATCTGCCGCACAGCAAGAATGTCCTGGGTTCCAGGACTTGTGTGGGTTTTTTTTCTTGGTACTCTGGTTTCCTCCGACAGTCTTAAAATTACCTGTTAACCACCATGCCACCATTGTTACCACTATTATCTGAGTGATTGTGACATGGGCCACACTGTGATGGCTAAAAGACATGACACGATATGTACTGGTACAGGGAGTGCCTACCAAACGTAACCCAAGGAAGGACTTTGGGCAGTGTCATGGGTGCCTACGGTTGATTGTGAAGGCTAGTACGCCTGGTGTGGTCCCAAAAAAGCGCTTCTGAAGAAAAAAATGATGAAACTGTTAATGCTGGCTATGATAGAAAGGAGTCAGGACACACGATGCACTGCGGCTTGCTGTGACTGGGGCCACCTAGGCACAGACCAGTCATGTGGTTTTTGAAGTAGTGGCATCTGTTCTTAGACTACAAGGGAGTCTGTAGCAAAACACTAAATATTGAGTCAAATGTGTATTGCTGTATTTGCAACTTCATGGCGTGATGGGTCTGATGGCACTCAGAACACGCTCTGTCGTTAGCGCTGAAAAACTCCATGAGGAGCGGACGGGTCAGGACGCTGAGCTGCTGCTTGATGATTGGAGGAACTGTCAAAGTGGCTGGATCCTATTTTTGATTGACAGCTGCAATGAAGCTTTTCAAGTTTGATTTGACGCGGACATTGATTGATTTTCATTTGACGCGTGAAGATTGTTTTCGTTAGCGATATAGCTTACGACTTTTGTTTGTACATATCCTACTGTAAATAAAGAAAAAATATGGTATTCTTAAGTTAACAGTTTGTTTTAGGTTTGTAATGTTTGTTTGTTTAGTAAAGTTTGGTAGCTAATTGTGTATAATGGCGTTTAATGTGGGAGAAATCATAATATATAACCGGATTTCCAACTCTCCTGGTATGTCAAGGTGGCATGGCTAAAAACATCTGGCTAACTCTGGCAGGGCATACATACAAATTTACATGAACAACTCACTGACTAATTTACTAAACTGCTTAATTGTACTAGGGTTGTGAGAAGGATGGAGCCTATCTCAGCCCACATTGGGCAAAGGCATGATACACCCTAAATAGCTTGCCTGACCATTGCAGGCCAACACACGCACAGACACACACACACACATCCATTCACACTCCCACCTAGGGGTAATTTGGAGTGGCTAATTAGCTTAAAGTGAATGCCTTTGGACTATGGGAGGAAACCAGGTTACCCAGAGGAAACCCCCACAAGAATGAGGTGTACATGCAGACTCCACATAAAAACATCTGAGCCCGTTACTCAAACCCAGGACATTCTTGCCAAATAACGTGATGTAATCATGGACATATTTTATGATGTAAGTCTAAAATGTGCTTCCCTCGTGTGACAGACGACCAGCCACTTCTGGTTTAAAGTGTACTCATCATGTTTACATTAATTGTGCTTTATGTATTACATATAAGCAATAGAGGTACACATATCATAAATATACCGGACCAACTTATTCTGAGAATCATCCTCGGAGCAAAACCAATAAGGTACAGCTATTGCTGACTGGCAGTGATGTACAGTTGTTGTTACAGGGTTATCAAGCACCACTAAACAAGTAATGTTCAGTAGGTGAGATTTGGGGTGAATGAAGCTAATTGCAGCTAGCAATTTCAAATAATGAATAATAGAATTTCTACTAATAAAAAAAAGTGTACATGTTATTAACAGAGTATTTAGTCCAAGAAGGTAGAGACAAGTGAGGACAGTGAGTCAACAGATTTTTTTTTCACAGTTTGAAGAAGTGTTTTTCTACAGTTGTGTAACAACATCGCCAGACAAGGAACTGATGAATAAATAATGGCTGGATCAACTTCTGAACTTGGTTGAATAGATCTAGATCTAATACATTTTTATTTCATGGCATTGTATGCAAGTAGGGGCGGCACGGCGGCGTAGTGGTTAGCACATCCGCCTCACAGCAAGAAGGTCCTGGGTTCAATTCCCAGCTCGGTTGTTTCTGAGTGGAGTTTGCATGTTCTCCCCGTGCTTGCGTGGGTTTCCTCCGGGTACTCCGGTTTCCTCCCACAGTCCAAAAACA
>JBCNYG010000024.1:20548098-20559215 GCA_039654305.1 Porochilus rendahli
CGAATAGGGGCGCCCGGCTGGCGCAGGGTGTGCCGAATAGGGGCGCCCGGCTGGCGCAGGGTGTGCCGAATAGGGGCTACAGGATCATGAGGTGTATAATCTCTCACCATAGAGATTCCCAAGCGCAAGTCCGACGTCTGCTTGTGTAAAGCCAAGTGTGATGCGCTTGTGTTTCAGCTCTTTGGCAAACTGCTCCAGATCTTCAGTGGTCAAGTTCTCCTAAAAAGAGGAACCCGGTGTTGATGCACATTGGTCAGGTAAAACTCAAACCAGATCAACTTGCGTTGAGTAAATTGAAAAACTGTTACCAAGGCATTGATGTTGAGTTGTTCAGAGAGTAAAAGTCTGTATTTCGATAAGTGAGTGAAAGCACCGGGTATGGACCCTACCTCTTCCTCGGAGTCGCTGCAGCCGCCACTGGACGAGGAGCCGCTGCTGCGCGCGCTGTTCTGCACCGGGGTGGAAGCGGCAGTGGCGGCGGCTGCAGCCTGCGCGGAGGCTCCGCTGTAAAAGCCGGGACTGCCGAAGCCGTTACCGGGTGGAGACGGCGACAAAGAAGGAGAAGAAGCAGACGGGGTCGGTGGGGCTTGGGCTACAGTAGTCGGGGCTGCGATATGAGGGAGACCGGCCCAGAAAGACGGGGTCCAAGGCGCAGAAGTGGGGTAGTACACGCCGGCGGGCACAGAGGTCGCCGGGCCGAGAAACTGTGGCTGAAGTTTGGTCTCAGCGCCGCTGCCGCCGCCGCCGTACTCTTCACCTCCGTCTTTCTCGGTCTTAATCTCGGGTATCTTGATTTGCTCCCGGGTCTCGGCGATAGGAGGGCTCAGATTAGCGGGCTGGGTAGCTGCAGTGGCCCCTGCCACCTGCCCGGTGTATTCAGGGGCCGTAAACGGGTACCAGTGTTTGGGTTGACTAAAATCTCCCACCTGCGCGTCGCTGTTGTGCCGAAAGTCTCCGCCGACCGACGGGAAAGAGAAAAACGTCTGCGTGTGAGCAGCATTGAGGCTGTTGAACGGCGCCTTGTTGAAAAGCAGACCCGGGTCTTGGAGCACGCTGTGCGGGAACTGCAGGCCTTCATGTCCCTGCACTGAGGAGTACGAGGACATGGGCCTGGAGAGCTCGTACACCCGGTGACTGCAGTCTTCTCCTGGAGGACTCTCTGGGCGCTCAGACATCCTCCTAAATCGAGCAATCCCACCACAACGAAGATCAAAAACGAGCTGCTGTTAAGTAGAAGTGTTAAGCAGGTCCATGCTAAAAAGAACAAAATTAAAAGCCCTGGAGGTTCAGGCAGTGTGGAGATGTGAGAAGCCTCCGTTTAACGCCATCAACTGAATTCCACCAGCATTTCACCTCCACCCTCTTTCAAAAGGTCAAACTTCCGAGTGGGGACTGCAGCCTGCTCCCAGGGTTTCCTAATCAGTCCAGGTTGGAGGCAGGAGTGTTAATGATCTCACCTCCCATTGGTCAACACACACAATAGGGCTCAGCTGATGGGGTATTTGTGAATGAACTTGATTTCTGTGAACGAAACCCAAACGAGTCCTCATTGGACACAACATGCATTCTAGTTCTACTGAAATCAGGCCCTTATGCCACTTTCATACCCTGCTTAGTAAACGTGTAGCCGGTAAGGCGTACCGACCCATCATGTCTTATTAACCAAAGAATGAATATGTATGAGGGAAAACATGTTTCACTTATAAAAAACAATGTGTGATAAAGAAGCACTGCATCTATTTAAGCAGAATATAAACTATAAGCTGCAGTAAGCCGCCTCCACACATCCAGGCTGCTTTAATGCAACACGTGTTTCACGTGAGTTTGTTTCAGTAATTTCCTCTTAATTAGCTCCTTCATATTGAAATGTTACATGCAAGGTGAAAAAAAGAATGGTTTAAAGTGTTTGGAAGATTGCTCATAAAACTTTAACATTACTGCTGTTTGTCTGGTTTTGAATCAAAGGACTTTCAAAGGTCGAACTTCACAGGAAGTTTGTAAGAAATTTGTAAGAAATCACGTGTACCCAGAAATCCCTTTCCATTAGTAATCTGCATGATGGCTACCCGGTGTTTCTTTTTTACCAAAATCTGCTTGACACTGATAAAAGTGCACAATTAATATTATAAAATTATGTATAATAAATGTTTTCCGTCATTTAACATTAGACCTTACCAGGTGTTGGTAATGACACAACTCAGCAAAGGTAATAATTATAATAATAATAACAACAACAATTAATAATAATAATAATGTTGATTTTGTATATAAAAAACAAAAACACCTGAGATTTTGTATAAGTTTCTTGAGCTCTTTAGTTACTCATTTCAATAACAGAAGAAAAAACGTAACACAGTTTAGAGTGTACATGGTATCATCATCATCCAACTTCATTTTTAATTATTTAGCCTATATAAAACAAATGAAAGATAAAAAATTAAAAAGTGAAAGTTCCCAAGCTTCCTTGATTATCTTAATTACATTTAAAAACAATAATTGTGTATACATGGTGTTTTCATCTTCTGGTGTTCTTTGAAGCACAACAGCAAGAAATAGGTGAAATGTTTGTCTTTGATAGTTCAGTTCGGATGATAGCGAAGTGAGAGCTGAGGTGTGAAGTCTCACACTGAAACCTGCCAAATCAACTTGTTATCCACCAGCACTTCTGCTAATAACAGATGAGCAGCTTGAAGTCCGTTTTTCTCTCACACACATAAAATGCGCTTTTTAACTCTCTTAAGGGGAAAAACATTACAGCGTTAATTTAATGCATTTTTAGCTTCGTGGTGTATTTTGTAAAGGTCAATAGGAGAGAAAAAGAGAGAGAGAATAGGGCAGAGGGGCAGGAAACCACGCCGCGGGGTCGTTGAGGGGGTGCGGGGGGTTGAACCTAAAACCCGGGGCGCCCCGCCGATTCATGGTGCAGATCTACGATGGGCGGCCATTAGCTGCTTTTCAACGCCAACAATAAAGCCGCTAGCCTTTGATTTCAACACACCCCCTCCACCCGAAACAAACACCAGCCACAAATTTCAATATTATAAACCCAATCGAAAGAAGTCATCTTATAGATGAAGGGTTGCCAATTCATTGGCATGCACTAGAGCAGGTTATGTCTGCCTTAAATTACTTTTGTACTTCCACCACATAGCCAGATCAAGTCATACTCCACCACCACCAGTTTCCAGACCTGAAACCATCCACCCCCTGCCTTCAAACATCCTTCAGCAAGCTGAGGGCTATAGGCCACAAGTAATGCTTCCATGTCTCCTGCTCCAAAAGCTGTGCAAAGAGCACCCAGGAGGCCTCCCAGGGCCAGTCAAAGATTTAAAAGACATCAAACCAGTGCTGCAGGCATTGTAGTGGCCCATGGACTTGGGAGGTGGATTGTCATGCAAAGTGCAGGGACAGTGGAGGAGAAAGTGGAGTGAGTGGAGTTTCAGAAGGTCGTCAGAAAGAGCAAGAAGCACCCAGGGCTCCAGCGAGGATTAGAACTCCAAAGCACCCAGAAGGCTTTTTTTCTGCTTAGATCTCCTCTTTTAAACCTTCTTTAAAAATACGTTTTCTGGTTAACAAAATTTCACACACATGCAACGTTACAGTGGTGGTTCCTTTTTAAATTTTAGCAAGGCCATCCTTCAATGAAGCCAGTATCACCTAAACACGTACTGTAGCTTGAAAGTCAGCTTTTAATAAACATCTGGGCTGAATGTTGCACTTATAGGGTTTAACATGAACAGGACACGATCAGGTGATACATGAGGGAAATGTTTCATCTTGATATAAAGAACCTGGATGTGGTTGCAAACCAAAGTCAGGATTAACAGAACTTCAGCGGGTGTTGAAATCCACAATGATGGGAATTGAGCTTGACACAACTGCTTACTGTGCAAGACACATTTGTACCATAAGGTCTAGTTGATCTCTCAAACAGATGTTTATGATTAATCTGAACCAGGATACTGAAGTTTGTTATCTTTTCAATTCAGTAATACCTTGTTTTCATGTGCAAACAATTAGTATCTAAAATAATAAAATGAAACAAGTAATAAAAACAATCGTATAGTATACTGAACACACACCTTTTGTTATGTTATATGGGAAATTTGTCAAACTCATGGTAGTAAACAACATATAGCTAATATATGATATAGATATGGCCAAATATTATTATATTTATATACATAGCTGCCATAGTTTACATAGCTCACCTGGTACTTTATTTTGGACCCTGGTTACTTATGGTATATAGCTAGTTTTACCATTCCCCAACTAATTTTATTAGTATTATATTTTATTATAGAATTAAAAACATATATTTTAACTTTCACAGTCTACTCATTTTATTTTGTGCCTCCAATATTTACTGCATATTAGTTTTTATATTTCTTCAGTAAATAATAGTTTTTTTTTAAAAATTATTATAACTGTATAAAAATCTAGTTTTTATATTTATATACTTTAAGTGTTAGTATAAGTTTTCTCTATTGCTTATGTTTACACAGTTGTTGGCATCTGAGTTCCTTTTTATTTTACTGCTGTTCTCCTTGTGCGGTCAGGCATGTGATGAATAAACTCTTGAATCATGAAATTATTTGAGTTAGTATCAACGAAAGATTACAAGGCACAGTCTGACAGTGAAGCCTCCTGATATGACCACTGTGATGGTCTTTTGATAGCTTTGACACCCAGCTGATGACCACCGTCCCTCTCACCCCACATATCTCGATCGGGTGGCCTACGGCTGCCTTCCTTACCATTCACATGAACAATGGCCTTTAACGGCTCCCCTGACGATGCGCTGACTCTGAGCCACACCTTAAGAGGCATTTAAGTGGCCCATTGCAACTCGGCAGTGGGGGAGTTTGCTCTGGTATTGCTGTAAATGAACAAATGCGTCATTAGTACTTACTCATTTCTACCAAGTTGTTGGTATTTTCATTGCAGAAAATAATTCCAATCAATCTTTAATTTACATAGCCTAAAGTTTACATCCTTTATAGTTTTTAGTGGAAAACTTGTATTTTACATTACAATTTACATCAAAAACCTCAAAACCTACTATGAAGTATTAGATGTGTATGATGTGCGAGTTATATTTACAATTTTCAGATATTTTAAGGAGGATGGCTAAAGCTGGCCTAGGAATATACAGTAACACCAGCTGAATTAGGGATGTCATAAAAACTAGTGGTAATCCAAAAACTACTACAACATTCAAAAGATACACAACTTGGTGTAAAGACATTGGAAACACAAAACACAGCTCACAATTTATATAATTCCTCATCCGTATCAGTTTAACCCTGCTCTAGTTTGCAGAGAAAGCAGACACTAAAATCCTTAGTGAAACTGTTCACGCCCTGAAATTGTCTGGTGAGCTGTACAGGGTTTTACCCCATCTTTGCCCAGTGTTGTCTGAGATGGGTGCCGGCAAACCTAGTAGGATTAAGTGGTTCAGGAAATAAGTGAGTGAGAGAGTGATGTTTTTACAATAAAATTGTATTTCTTGCCATTTTGTCCTGAGTATTCAGCGTTTTGCTAATGAATGTTTACTGTGTACCCACAGCTACTGTTATTTATTATGAAAATCAAGCTTCTGCAGAGTAATTCTCCATTCTGAGTTCCAGAGTGTTTTGCCTCCACTAATAACGACAACAATGATTTGCTATCAATTCTTATTTTAAAGGTATTACCAGGGGCTTAGATGTCCACAAGACAAGTTACTATTTACATCATAAGCATTATTGGTTGCATTACCTGCCTGTTGGTTTACTTTATTTCAGCCAACATACGGAAAGTAAAACAGTCTACCAACAACTCCATCCCATGGGGGAAAACTCACTACCAGCTACAAAGTGCGAACATTGGACACTTCTTCCTTAGATTCCATAGTTACACCCTGTAAAAGTCGACATAAAATAAGCTTTGCTATGTCAACAAATAGATGTGTTAATTTCCTGTTTGGTTAAATGAAGCTTGCTCAGCATGGGTTACCAACAACCGAAATCCGACTGTGTATGCAAAATGCTGTCTTATCAAGTGCATCGACCATTAGAATGAGAACATTTAGAATGGCATAGAGATTTTTTATACGGAACTGTAAAGCTTAGCACAGTTTCTGCTAAGAGAAAGAGGGGGTTAGGGGACGAATAGCTATTATTTAAAGACAGCCAATTAAAAATAAACCAAATTTTCATGAACTAAACACTTGTAGGTTAGATGTTACCTGCAGCAGAACAGCAGTGGCTAATTAGGATACTATAAACCGATATTTATTAACTTTAATTTTAAAACTAGAAAAAAATTAAGCTTAGTTCACACAAACACACACACACACATATATATATATACATATACACACATACATATACATACAAGCATACACACGCATCATTCATTCTCTAAGCCGATTTATTTTAATTAGGGTTGCAAGGATGCTGGCACCCATTTTAGCTGACTCTGGGCGAGGGAGGCACACCCTGGACAGCTCGTCAGGCCATTGCAGTACATATAAAAATATACACATACTACCAGTCAAAAGCTTAGACAGTCTCTTGTGTGAAAAAGGGCCATTACTGTACCAGAACTTGTATACAGAAATTACTGAACATCCAAAATTCTAAATTAATAGTATTATTACTTTTTGTTTTATAAACACCACATAAAAAGTGTTATTTATGAATGTATATCATTTTATATCTATAGTGCCCTGTCTAGCCCAACTGCAGTAACTGAAGAATTATTTTTTCTGAGAAAAATTACCTTGAAGTTAATCGGTTTCCCTGCAAGGTGATTTAAAGAGAATAAACTGTTTAACATATGTAGAGTTATATTATACTTGAAAATTTAAACAGAAATTTCACTTTAGGGCTCAGGAGCTAAAAAAGTTGGTTTCCCCAATTCTGAATATTTTGCAGTTAGCGCGGTGTGGATTGACAGGGCAGTACACATGTATGTAATTTATTTTTCTGGACTTTCTTTTCAGTGCTACAACATTAGATAAGTTTGATATTGCCCAACTTTCTAATTTTCCAAATTCCAAGGTTGTCTTGTCTTGGTTGCTCCAAGAATGATTGCCCCATTGCACTCTCATCACAACTTTAAATTCAAAAAGTTTTTCAGAGATATGGGAAGTGGACTGCAGCATAACTTCAGGAGAAGGGGGAAAAAAAGCTAGGAGAGGGAACAATTGATTATAACAGCTGCTCAAACACCAGCATATTTTCAATGTGGAAATGGCGGAGGATTAAAAGAACACTACCACACGTTACAAAAAGGGCCAGAGCCGTCTCTATTTCTTGAGGCGGCTAAGGTTGTTGAACATCTGCCGAACACTGCTCAGGATTTTCTATGAGTCTGTTTTGGCCTGCGCCATCCTCTATGCTGTTGCATGCTGGGCAGCAGGCTAAGGGTTGCAGATGCAAACTGAACAAACTGATCCGCAAGGCCAGTAACGTTGTGGGGATGGAGATGGATTCTCTGACGGTTGTGTTGGAAAAGGCGAATGTTGTTCAAAATAAGGAAAATCCTGAACAGTTCCTCCCAGCTGCTTCACAACCTGCTGATCAGTCACTCACAGGAGCACGTTCAGTGAGAGAAACTGATACCACCTAAATGTACCACTGAATGACACAGGAAATCATTCCTACCTGCGGCCATCAAACTGCACAACTCCTCCATACAGCAACAGCATTTGTTGCTAACCACAATGTTATACATTTGCATTTTGCACTACGTTTACATTGTACTGTTTATCATATTGATAATTCTGTACATTTTACTCACTGACAGGATTCATTCTGTATCTGTTTATATAGACATCAGTAACTTCTAATTTTAGGTTCAACACACATACATACATATACAGCTAGATAGATAGATATATATTTGTATTTGTTTTCTTATTTGAGACATTTAGCTTTATCTTATTCTTTACTTGGTATAGAACTGTGTGCACACAATTTCCTCCAGCATCAATAAAAGTATTCTGATTCTGATACAGTACCAGTCAAAAGTATAAACACACCCACTCGTTCTAATAACACAAGCTACATAAACAGAAAAGAGTGACTGAAGTTCAGGTTTCTGGGCTGTCTGGGTCAGTGTTCATTAAGAGTGTATTTTCTTAACCTTTGCTTTTATTTTCATCCCATCCTTTTCACATCCTCTTTTGATTTCTGCAATGTTTAATCGTCTTTCTCTACTATATTTGCTCACATGACCTAATAATAAAAGTCATTAAATCATTGTCCAGACTTGGATATGTTTAGCTTGGGTGTGTAGTTTAAATCCATTAATTATGTGCAGGAATATTAGGTATTAACATCATTGTCTCAAGTGAAGGGTGCGTTTGTCTACACAAACATCGACATCACTTGTGACTCCTTCCGTTCTGTAAAGCCGAGTCATCAAAAAGGGGATTCTTCACTTCCATCTCTCCGGTCTAGGAAATAATAGAGAAAATATTAACATGAAGATTATTATTATTCCTCAATGCCCACACGGTCATAATTCACTTCTGCTTTCACAACAGAATTTGAACCTGGTAGTCATTCATCAAATCATTTATAGCCTTGATTATATCACATTTAGACTGGTTGAGGCTCAGCAACATTATGTGGCAGTAAAATGAAGTCACCTGATGACCTGAATGACCAGGTTGTCTCATCAACTGACTTTTTCCTTCCCTGATGGAACGGATATAAAATTGGAGCTAAGATATTGAAAGAGTGGTTCAGGGAGCATAAGGAATCATTTTCACACATGAAAAGGAACCAGAGTCCTGACCTTAACCCTACTGAAAGACTGTGGGATGTGCTGGAGAAGACTTTATGAAGTGGTTCAGTTTTTTCCTTATCAATTCAAGATGTCGGTGAAAATGAACCCATCACTGGATGGGAAAAAAAAGTTATGATGTTCCTTAAATTTGACTAAACATTGCTATGGCGATTACCTGCTGTAAGTAAGACTAAAGGTGATTAAACAAAGTAATACCAATCGCCTGCTAATGTAAACACTTTTTATATTACAAGGCTATTTGTTTATAATAAAAAACTACAAATATTTTGGCTTTATAAAACTGGTGACCTATAAAACATGGTGTTCTCCACCTCTCTTCTGAAGGCAGCTGGGACCAGCAGCCCAGTTTCTCTGCCATCCTAATCGGAAAAGCCGTAGGAATAATGAATGCAAGTATACGTGTATGTAGGGTACGTGAGTGTAATCATGTGCTGCTGCTGCACTGTACTGACATCCATCAACCCATTATCTATACTGATTATCCGTTAGGGTTGCAGGGGATGCTGGAGCAAATCCCATCTAACTTCAGGTGAGAGGCGAGGTACAAGGTCAACAGGTCACCTGTCTATTGCAGGGCCACATAGGCACAAAACCCATTCTCACTCACATTCACTCACAATTTAGAGTAACCAGTGGAGCCAAATGTGCATGTCTTTAGGACAGTTTAAGAAAACAGGACTACCCAGAAGAAACGCACCCAAGCAAGGGGAGAACATGCAAACTCCACACAGAAAGGCCTTTGGCTGAGATTTGAACCCAGACCCTTCGTGCTAGGAGCCACCATTCCGCTCTGCACTGACGTTCGTGCACTTAAATGCACATTATACATAAACTTATTATACACTGCATAAAACTGCTCACTTTCCACACTGCCACTTTAAAATTCATATTTATTTATTACAAGTACCAGAAGGACACCCAAGCCCATGACCCACCCAAACACACCCACACCCACACCCACACCCACACACACACACACACACCATGCAAAACGCCTTAATTTTTCTCACCTGCCTAGTTATCCATTTTACTTAACTATATCTCATATTTAATATCTTCTATGAATCTATACATGTACATTAAAGCAAAAAAGTGTTCTAGGAGAAAACTTTTATTTGACAGGTCAGTCAATGCATTTGTTCACTGTATATCGATTTCGGCTTTTCCACATACATGCACCCGTGCATACCCTATTTACACATTACTAAAGATCACTAAGGGTTAATTACTAGTCTCGGCTCCCAAGGCAATTATACTTGCAGTCAACAGCCGAAAAAAAGGAACTTCTCATTAATCATTCATTTGCTAAACCACTTTATTCAATTATGGTCACAGGGAACACCCTGAACAGCTCGCAGACCATTGCAGGGCAACACGCACGCACACACACACCACAAACATTCACCCTAACACCTAGGGGCAATTTGGAACAGCTAGTTCGCCAAACGTGCATGCTGAGGGAAAAAAACTGGAGTACCTGGAGTAAACTCACAACCGCAGGGAGAGCAAGCAAACTCCACATAGAAATACCACAGCCTGGGACTCAAACCCAGATCCTTATTGCCTTGAGTTGGACATACTGACCATTACGCCACTGTGCCGCTATATAAAATGCAATTATATAAGTTGATTATTAGGTAATCTTTACACTATTAAGTGGCTCATGTTCACAGAGCTTACCGGTGCAAGTCCAGGACACTCGTATACAGTGAAGTCTCCTTCTTCAGTTTCCTCATCTGACGTAACTCCAATTTCAGAGACTTTAGGTTCGTCTTTGTGTCTGTGTAGTAACACACAGGGGAAAAAAAGCATGTTTAAATCTACTAAAAACACAATAATTCTGAATCAAATTCCCTCTGTGCTGTGACACAGCGCTGCATATCCAGTATAATCCTCCATAGAAGAAAAAGCGCTTAGTGTTCATATTTGTGCTAGTACTGTATATATTTCCATATCCCAGTTGGTTAGAAAGATGTGGTCAATGCTAATGGAAAGTTGTTTTTCTCATAATTAAAACAACTGGACTTATCTGTTTTTGCCAACAAGCTCTTCATATTCTTCTCATGCTTGTGTGAGTTTCAATAAATAAACACTGTTACACGTTTCACTTCTTGTATTATAGGGAGAATCATTCCGATCTCAGAGGGTGTCATCTGACCTTCATTCTTGTTAACTAAAACCATCTGGATCTGAATAACTCTACACATCATTCATTTATTCATTCATTTTCTAAACCGCTCATTCCTAATTAGGGTCGCGGGGAGGCTGGCGCCCATCTCAGCCGACTCTGGGCGAGGGCGGGGTACACCCTGGAC
>JBCNYG010000024.1:20559577-20578059 GCA_039654305.1 Porochilus rendahli
CTCACACTCACACCTAGGGGTGATTTGGAACAGCCAATTAGCCTACTGTGCATGTCTTTGGACTGTGGGAGGAAACCAGAGTACCCCTTAACATAATTGTTATTTAATCTTTGTTATGACAGCTCTACTTCAAATGGTTTAATAAAAGTCCCAATGCATGACTGATAAACGACGTGCCCACAGCCGTGTGTGTTTTATCAAGTGAAAGCTGATGCATTTGGAGATGAATAATTAAGGGAAGTGTACTTTTCCATTGAGAGCATCTGCTGTTTCTGATGTTGATAGTGGTACATCTGAGCACTGTGAGCCAGATTCTTGTCCCCCGACTGAAACAAATCCAAACAGGAAGAGAGGAAGAAACAGGCAATGAAATAAAAGGAAAGATTTACTCTATCTTTGACTTTGGCGTTAGAGAAAAAAGCTCAACAGTGCACGTGAATTCTTGCTGAATAATCTCAGTCGTACGTGAAGTTCGCTTACCAAGTCACTGCTAGAGGAGTAGCTGCCAAATGCAGGAAACGCAGGATAATCCACTTTCTGAGCTAAACGACTTTCCTTCTGCATCCTGCAGGGCCAAAATAAATACATAAATAAATAAATACTGGAAACATTACAAATTCTTAGTAATTAATACTGAAGACATTTTTTAAAAGAGATGTTTAACAAAAATACTGTTTCAGACAGATTTCCAATAGAAACACATAATAATAATTACTTCTTAGAATTAAAACACTGAGAGAATATTGTTCATCTGAACAAGCATTATATCTAAAAGTGTTCTCAGGAATTTCACCCGCTTTATTTTCCATTATAAAATTACAACAAATCAACTATAAGGCTGTTTAGAGACATACGAAGGTGGGCTGAAAAGTTCACAGGCTGACCATGACGCAGTGGTCCAATCTTTTATTTTTTTAACAAGGTCTCTCATGTAATCTACACACTTCTTCCATCAGAGTTGCAGAGCTTGGATCCCCTTGGTACACAAAGCTCTTCTCCTGGTGGGATGGATTACTATGAACCTTTCAGCCCACTCTCCTGCAGTATCTTACTATTTCTTAATATGTACATTTTTTATTAGAGAAATAAATGTTTAAAGTTAGCTGAATTAATCTGCTAATAAAAAAAAACTTGCACATAGTAAAATAGGTCTAGAAATATGTCTGATAATTCTACATTTGGTTTCCTGCTCTCTTACTATATAAAATGCCAGGCAATATGGGATAGATCATACATTCTTTACTTGCTGTCATTTTATTTGAAGTGTATATTAATAGAAACAAATAATTCTATCTTAAATATTAAATTTATTAAATTTATCTATATTAAATTCAGTTTTTTTCCCCACATTCACTCATTCGCCAAAGCACTTAATTCTACCAGGGTCTCAGGGAGGCTGGAGCCTATCTCAGCCAACAGTGGGCAAAAACATGGTAGACACTAAACAGTACATCAGATCATCACAGGACCGACACACAAACACACCCAACCATTTACACTCACACCCAGGGGCAATTTGGAACCGCCAATTAGCCTACTGCGCATGTGTTTAGACTGTCAGAGGAAGCCCGAGTAGACGAAAAAGCCGAGAGGAGAACATGCAAACACAAAAGCACCCGAGCCCAGGACTCAAACCCAGGACCTTCTTGATGTGAGGCAGACATGCTAACCACTATGCCACCATATAATAAAAAAATTTATTATTAAAACCATCATTAAAATGCTGTTTTGTAGCCGTTTTAGTCTATGTGGGTTGCTCTTTTTAATAAGGTCACTCGAATAGAATACCGCATGTTGCATTAATGTTATTAACACAAAGCTTACTTTATATGTATGGGCATATCAAATCGTAAAATAATACTATTTATGTATATAAAAAAAAAGAAAAAACGGCGTGCCGTAGCTTGTCTCAAGAGTTTAAATCAAAATCCATAAAGGAAAAAAATATGTAATGTGCAGAGTGAGATCTTACCGAATATAGCAAACAGCAGCCATGATGAGCGCCACAACCCCCAAAATAATGAACACAGGCATCAGGACTGCTTAGAAATTCACAAGGAATCCCAGAGCAGAGATGAGACATGTCAGAGCACACAAAGATCAAATGATATTACATTTAAAAAATATATGCAAACTACTATACACAAGGTATTTTACATGGAAACCCCTTTTTCTTTAACCAGGATCTATAAATATATATAAATAAAACACCCTGCTACCTCCATACAGTGTCGAATACAGTGGCATCCCTAAACACTGAGCTACAACCGAGGGAGCTGGACACGGATACGTACGAACGATCAGAACATCTTCTGGAAACTTCGTGGCGGTGACGTGCTTGCCTCGTCCAGGAGCCCTGGTCTGACCCTCACGTGGTCTGAAGGTATGTTGGGTCGGGGTGGATGGAACATGTGTGACTGGTTTTACAGTACTTGACTGGAAGCCACTCTTCAGAGTGCGCTGACTCTTCATCTCAGAAGAGTCTAATGAAAGGGAGAAAAAAGTAAAAAAAATAATAATGGCAGCACATTAAATGTTGTAATCAAATTGAAGAGGGAGAGAGAAAAAGAAAAAAGAGACTCTGTAGATATACTGATAGAACATGGTGACTCAAACCTGTCGGCTTGACATCGAAGACTTGTTGCTTGGCAATGACTGAAGACAGGTAGTCGATTTGTTCCTCCAGATCAGGAATGGACGAGTCTTGACCTAGGGGAAATGAAAGCATCTAGAATTCACTTTCATTCTTCTGACAGTGAAGAGAGAAAAATGTAGGCTGGGCAAGATAATGATGTGTGTGGCAGTCTGGGAAAAGCTGGAGCCGAATTCTTATGTATATATTAGGTATATACTCATCACAAGAATGAAGTGATCTGATTGGTTCGCTATCTTGAGGTACTAGATATTATACACCCCGTGAGCTCGAATAACGATTGGATCAATTAACCGTAAAATTAAAATTTAAAAATCTGGTGGTTGAAAGTTTGCTTTTCTTATGTTACCATGTAATATAAACTAAAACAATTATTCCCCTCAGGCTCGGTGGGTATCATGGAATACAACCCTAACCCTAATTCCTTCTAGGCGATATCCACCTCACTTTCACTAAATATACTGTTCCATATTTGTTCACTGTTTTATAGTCTTTACGACACAGGAAAGGTGCGATGTGATTGGTCCCCTATCTCAGGTTTTAAAAACATTATTCAGGGTGGATAATACTTGAATCAAATTATCGCGGCCACTGAGCTTTACCAAGCTTTAAACCTGCGATTTTAGTGTAAGTATACACTAAAACTATTTTATTTATTTATGTTTCTGTGTAATATCTACTCCAATGCTAAGATGTGAAGGTTTACTATTAAAAGATTTCACAACTAACATCAAGTAAAACATGTAGCACTTAAAGCATGTGAAGACCTAACAATTAAAAAAATATTGATTTTCATTCTGCTCTGTGTCACTAGAGATGGCTTAATGAACAGCTGTGACATTCAGTGCGTGAGGAAACTACACTTAGCTAGCAAGGTTTTATGCATCTTTTGACAGATTGAGGGTTTTTCCGTTATGCTTTTGATAAAACTGATTGCTTATCAAACATCATCTATGCAAAAAACAAGCCTGAGTTAAAAAGACTAAAGTATGTGTAATGTTGTTTTTTGTAAATGTTTATTTTTTAATAAAAAGTGTTGTTAGGGTAGGTTTATGGTCAGAATGTTTTTTTTTTAAGATCCTAATTAGCGTTAGTATACCTGATGTCTATGTTAAACAGATGGATTATATAGTCATATATAGTATTATTTTTATATAGTTTTATTCTTACTTGTATTTTATTCTCAATGCTAAATTTATGTGCAATATTTGTTTTTTAAGTGCAATTTTGAGAGGGCTCTGAGTCCAAGAATTTTATTGCCAGTAGTGATGTTTCATTGTTACCTGTATTTGAGTAATAAACTTGAAACGATATCTCCCTGTTTATCTGTGCACAAGCCCACCACTTCCTGCCTATTTTTAAAGGCTTGTGTAGAATAATGTACCCGACGCCAATAATTACAAGTCACTGAACAAAAGATTCAAAAAGATTCTCTTTTGTGACATGCCAACCTTCCGAATATCATTTCTGAGAGGTGTGTCTGCATAGTCCAGATGTAACGTGACGACACAATAACTGTTTATTTGACAATCGGTCAGAATGAAAGAGAATGTGTAAGAGTTAGGGATGGAGTGTGTGCTAGTGTATGTCCCGGGGGAGTAAGAGTGTGCCGGTGTGCTGTTTGTTTGAGACGCTGTGAAAAGGAAACAAAAGAAGCGCATCATTTAATGGTACTGTTGGCCAGACACTAAGCTGCATTCCAAGACTATGGAAGATCCCCGCCTGGCAACCAGCAGGAGAGAGTGTGTGTGGCCGAGCAGAGGGGCTCCGCAGGGGGCGAGGGCCTTCACACCAATCACCCCCCTCTGGCTTCTAGGGATTCAAACATCCCCATTTTTAACTTTCCACCTTCTCATAACACAGTAACCACAGGCTGTGTGCTGGTTCTCCGTGTTTTCACGGAGTCTCAGAAAATGAGTTTTAATGTGGGGTAAAGAGAACACACAGGGCTTTTTTGCAATTATGGTGAAAATGCTGCCCCTGACTGTGCTGAAAGAAAAAGAACGTGAGCTCCAGCGATGAGAAATGTGGAACTGAAGATGGTGAGTATCTGTGCACTCCAGAAGGACAGCCATCTGGCTCCTTGAAAATGCCTGATATGGTGCCACAGCACTTTCACTGTCTGCTTTGTGACTATGCCCCCCCCTCCTTCAAAGCTGTATAATGCACTCCTCAGCAGGTGTCGGAGGAGGTGGGCCATGCCATCTGTACTTCACGAGAGTATAATGAAGCAGGGAGGGCGAGTATGTGTTACCAATTATGATAATTTTGACCGGTACCTCCAACAAATCACTGTATAAAAAAAGGAAGAAGCACCGAAGATGACTTGGTTGTCCTGTGGCCATGCCCGCCCACAAAAAAAACAAAACAACAAATAAGGCTGTGCAGTCACTAATGGAAAAAATAAACAAACACCTGATTAATTAATTAAAAACAAAAAACAAAACTGAAACCCCCAAAAAGAGGCTCATACACCACTGCTCACACTCACTCAGAATTAAAAAAAAAACAAAAACAACTAAATCAAACACATACACAAAATCTAACAAGTGTAGGTTGACAAACTTCCATCAGGCAAAACAACACTAAACACGAATGGGGCCATGGAACATAAACACATGAAACGGATAATTACCCTCACAAGATAGGTGATGCAAATGACCACAGAAAACAAAAAAAAACCCAATAACTTGATATCGGCTTATCTTTTTGTTAAGAAATAGAAAAAAACAAACAAAAAAGATGTGCTTATTTTAAAATTTTTACCAAAAGGCAATATGAGCTCCATTATAATCTACACAGCACTACTGCTACTAATGAACATAATGAGAGCCTGCTATGTGATCACCAGTGGAGTTACAGTGTGCCCTCTAGTGGACCACAACATGGTTGAAGCAGTTCTTTCCCTCTTTTCTTTCATTTTTTGGCTCCTGTAAGCAGAATAGCTAATCTATTGGAATGAGATGAACATGTAATCTTAAAATCAAACTCTCATGTGGATTCACATCATTATTACTTGATATTGAATATCTGAAACACATTCCACAGTGAGTCATGTGCCATTTAATAAAGTGTAAAAACAAGCTGGGTTAAAGGAGCAGGAGGCAATTTGTTTAATTTTTTACAAGTAGACATGAAATGAAAAATATGAAGGACTTGAATAAAAATTAAAAAAAATATATATATATATATAAAATCCTTAGTCGATTTTCCGTAAGACAGTGCTCGATACAGTAAAGTAGAGATAAATATATATATATATATATACACACACACACATACATACATGTGTGCATTATATTGTTGGTAAAATTTGTTGGAAAGTAGTCTGGGCTGACCAGCTTAAACCCGGCCTGTTAATCTTCTTATTAAACACTCCGTGAAGCCCATTTTAGATAACGGTGAACGAAAAACAAGGTATATTTTTTTTGATTGAACCATCTGTTCATGTCCTACCCTGAAAGAAAAAAATGCAGAGGAATATAGTTAGAACTGGATGTTGTTACTGTAAGCAAAAAATATGATTGGGGTGAAGACCCCCAAACACAACAAGAAATGGAGAGGGAGAAGAGAGGGGAGAGGTGGGGAACCCCTGTGGTAGTGCTTTTCCAAAACGGATAAAGAGCTGAAAGGCAGCACAGTGGTGTAGTGAATAGAACATCTGCCTCACAACAAGATGGTCCTGGGTTCGAGTCCCAGCCTTGGGCGTTTCTGTGCGGAGTTTGCATGCTCTCCCATTGCTTGTGTGGGTTTCCTCCAGGTACTCCGGTCTCCTTCCCACAGTTCAAAAACATGCACAGTACACTAATTGGCAGTTCCAAATTGCCCCTTGTTGTGAGTGTGAATGGTTGTGTTTGCGTTGGCCCTGCGATAAACTCGAGAGCTGTTCAGGGTGCACCAGGTGTTGGCCCAGAGTCGGTGTAGATGGGCTCCAGCCTCCCTGTGGCCCTAACAGGATTAAACAGTTTGGTAAATGAATGAATGAGAAGGAGTTGAAGTCTTCAGAAAGGACTCAAACTGTTTAAATTGACCGCGTTACGTTGAAAAATCAAGCATAAATGAGGAATACAACCAATTATTCCAACAAGAGACAAAACCAACAACCTGTACCACAATCACCTGCAGCACAGATATGTGACTTAAATTTAAATACAAAAAGAATTATCAACAGAAGATAAGAAAAGATAGAACTGCTTTGTTTAGGTTACTTTCCTCATTCCTACAAAACAGCCTTGAGAAAATGCACTAAAGGCTCATAATAATATTTACTTAAAAAACGTACTCATTAGGTAGCGCCATGCTTCACCCAACTTTCCCACACAACTAAGAAAGCAACAAACAACGTAAAGAGCAAATGATAAACCTACAGAGTCGCACTGCCGAGGCTCGGTTTAATTTAGGCAGAAATACCATGTAAATGGGACCCAAACCTCAAATGACGAACACACGTTTGCAGAACGGGAAGAATACATTAGAAGGGCCCTCACAGAATGGAACGCCCCTCGCCAAGCAGCACGGACAATGTACAGGAACGAGCTGCTGTGCGTGTGCATTCGGGGGCCTAACGGATGAGCACACAGACACCTATGATTGGCTGGTGATCACAGTAAGTGACAGGAAGGTAAGCAGATGTCATCGCTTCTTCCCGTGAGAGCTCGGCAAGTTAGCTCCCGATGGCTGGATCCAAACCTGCGATTGGTTGAAAGTCGCACACTTTGTCGCTGCGTCACTCGGGAGCCTGGTAACTGGGATCAATTACACGTGTTTGTCAAATTAGTAAAAAAATAAAATTTTACAAGATGGTTTGTCCTTACAAGGTCACTTAAGGTCAAAGGAAATGGTCACATAAAAAAGTCCACATATAGTTTCCTACTAGTGTTCCGTAGTGACGGAGGGGGTGGGGGTGGGTGTTTCTTCACAGACAGACTTCCAAGCGCTATGGCAACCATGCCTGCACCAAAGTGTATAAATATCAGTATGATCTTTCTGGCAGGTCTTTCCCTGTGACCTATACGTGTTTATTATTCGGAACATTTCCTCTGTACCTAAATTTAAAAACATCTGCAATTCAATCATTTACAGAAGTGTAGAAGAGCCACACTGCACCCTGGTGGTAAAAGTACTGCACTGTAAGAATCAGCTTTTCAACCAAATGTTCAGGTTCTTCTGCCACCACGTCCATCAGCCGCGTGTCAGGACATCAACACTGACGATTTATTCCTACCTGATAGAAAAGACACGCGTAGGCCGAGTGTGTAACAATGAGGCAGAGTCAGCGTGTGTTTAAGGTGTTCTCGCTATAAGCGAGTGTTCGTGCTTAGTGGGATAAGAATGAGAGCTGTTTGGAGCTACGCAGCGGCCTACTGTATCCTCTTGCAGTGGTGATGTACACGGGCCGCAGTGAGAGGAACCAGGTTTGCAGGTTTGACGGCCCACTCTGGTACAGGTGGGGCAGTGTTCCACTAAGCCAGGAAAACATACAGAAAGGTCTATTAATATTTCTTAAAAATTTAAACTGACCTGGCAACCCGGACCATTTCTTGGTTTAGTCTAAATTTGCATGGAACTATTTTAAATGTTTAAAAAAAAAAATCAAATTATAAATGCTTATATTGTGCTTAAATCTCGGTTATTGTTACTCATACAGTAAGAAATAAAGAAATACAGTTCCAGTTCATTAAAGTTTCTGCAGGAAGTTTCAGAAACAGCATTCACTTTTCCCACACTAAACCCGAAGAGTTCCGTCGTTCATCAGGAGAAGACAAAACTGACTTCAAGTTCAAGACACAACACACTTTTTTAAAGGTGATGAAGAAGACGGTCTTTAATAAAGCTATTCCGTAGTGCCAAGTATCGACTTAGATGCCTGACTTAGATGCCTGATGGTTGTTCATGAGTCTGGGTTAAATGTGCATGTTTTTAGACCGTGGGGAAAAAAAAACGGTGTCCGGAGGAAGCCCACGCAAGCACTGGGAGAACAAGCAAACTACCCACAGAAACGCCCCGAGCCCAGGACTTGAACCCAGGACCTTGTCGCTGTGAGGCAGCTGTGCTAACCACTGCACCACCCAAAATGCTACATTATATCCATTTAACTGTAGTTCTATGATCCATACCTGGTGGTTGTACAGGATTCAATGATTATGTAATAATTATTCACCTCAAGTGAGGTAGATATCACTGAATATACCCCTCAGAGAGAATGCAGAGACAAATAATTGTTTTAGTACATACTACACACAGAAATGAGAAAAGCAAACTAAAAATCTTGTTTTTGTTTGCTTTTCTCATGGGTACCGTTTGTCCAGACGCGGCCTCCGTCGTGTATTGTTCCAGTGAGTGGCGGGTCCAGAATTAGCTTTTAGCCTACAGCCAGCACCGTCTTTGCAAAAGGCAAATGTTTGGGTGCACTTTGGATTTTACACTTTACAAAAGAGCTTGACATGATATATGCGGTGTGCAAAATCTGCAAAATAAAAGTCAAGTATTTTGGGAACACTTCAGATCCCCAAGCCACATCTTACACCATCATCCGGAGCTGAAAGAACCGGAGCCGCAGGAACGAACAACTCCTGACCAGCACCATCACTTTACTAAACTCCCATCTGACTCTGAACCAGCAAAGTGGATCAGTACATCTACAAAACCAGTCGTCTAGTAATATTATTTCTTCCTTTCTTATAGAAGAAATGTTCCTTGTTTAAAGAAGAATGTAGTCACTCGTGAAATTGGCTCCCTTTGTTTGTAATGGTTATGAATCAAACATCGGTTTGAATCAAGAACCGATTCTGAATCGAATCATCACCCCAAAAATCAGAATCAAATTGATGTTACACACATAAACAGTGAGCACACACTCGGAGCATTGGGCTGCCACACACATTTGGGGCACCCAGAGAGCAGTTGGGGGTTGGGTGCCTTGCTCAAGTGGGTGGCTCAAGTGTGCCACCACACATTTTTCCTGCTGGTTCGGGAATCGATGCAGCAACATTTCAGTCCCAAAGCTGCTTCTTTAACCATTAGGTCACGGCTGTCCCCATATATAAATTGTTTAAGTAAACAGAAACGAGAAAACATGGGTGTGACCAATAGTGAAGGTGCAGTGCCCCCTCCTGTGGCCAAAGTGAGCAATAACAAGTCATAACATACATGAAAGATGCATCTTCCTGGTCATCATCATCATCTCTTAGGAAAGACTAAGGAAGTTATTTTTTAGTTTTCACCTCTTATTGGTCTGTTTGTGCGCAGTATAACTCAAAACAACTATTTACTGATATGGATGAAAACAATTCTACAGTAGGTTGCAGCACAAGAAACAAAAAAGTATTGCAATTTGGAGGTGATCTGTACATGGGATCTTGCTGACAAAGAAAAAAACATTTCACATGGGCCAAAATATTACCAGATACCCACTGGGGGGAGACATTTCATTATAAATACAAAGTTATACTGAACAATACAATACAATGTTGGCCAGTCAAGTTTACCAACACGTCACTTTAATCCTTTCGTGCCCCACAGGCACCTTGTACAAATGCTCCTCTAGTTTCTTCTATATAATTCATCAGCCTTTGTAAATGCCAATACTTATTTATGGGCAATTAGCACATACTGACTGACAATACTGGCAAACTGCTTTATCAGTCAGGCTACACCTGAATACCAAAAATTTTCCAAAGAGGTCAGATAATGACACGTATAGCACTATTACCTACACACTGCAGGCATACAGCCACCGTTCTCTAAAATCATCTTGTTGGGCCGGAGCTGGTTCTGAATAACAAAGATCCTTGATAAACAAAGGATGGGAAGACACTAGTGGAGAAGGAATGAGTGTCCAGCTACGTCTACAGGCCAAAGTGACGGCCTCAAGGAATAACCGATTATTTATAATCTGGAGACAGGCTGCCTGGAACCTTTTAAAGGGGCGTGGGTAAATCAAGTGTGCTCAGCCATTCATGTGACCCGAAACTGGTTCTCTTTGTTTACAGACAGACCTGCTCAGCAAACAGTTGTAGAAAAGAAAATCCATGCCATCAGAGCTGTTTCTATACTTCACTTCTGTGTCTCGCCCGGAGTGATTGTTGAGTGATAGTATAACCAGCTCCTTGTCAGGTGTTTCATGAGGACCGGTGCTGGGACACATTTGAATGTTCATTTAAGTTAAAGTCGACATAAGAGAACTGATGGAAAAGACTGGAGCTGACATTCACATTCGCTACTGATGGTCAGAACAGCTATTTGGAATCGTATCTAATCTTGTAGCTCTCGCGCACATTGGAAATAGTTGTTGATGCACTTCCTGTAGGGAAGGAAAGACAGGAAACTCTCACAATGGGATCATTTCCTGACCTTGCGATCTTTCCACACGACACCGCCGAACTCTGATTTCTTAATCGGACCAGTTTCGTAAAAACTGTGCTTTCTCATCTTTCTGTCGCAATATTGAATAATTTCAGTCCACAGAAAATCAACTATTCCCTGTTAGCACCACATTCCAGCACGCACAGCCGAGATCATGCTAACACCCCTCATCAGGCCATTTGGTTAATGATTACAGGGACATGAACAGGTGGTTCAAACAAAAATTACTCCTTGTTTTTCTTTCAGTTTTCTCATTTTGATCGCTTGGTGCAGAAAGGACAATTTTTTTGCTATGATGCCGCACCAGAAAAAAAAAAGATTATTAGTACCTGGCATTTTACACCAAAACTTTAGCTTTAGTGTCTGTGTACCATATTTTGTAAACCGCCCCAAATTCGTAGGTAATGTTTACTTTCAGCCATCAGGAACAACCACTGCTGCCATATTTTATCTCAAGGAGTCATTTCTGTTCGTAATGCATTCTGGGATACGATAAATCGCTTCTGCTGCAAAAATCAGATATTTGTAAATCCACTCTTTTTCCTCAGCACTGGTTGTTCCTGATTGCTGAAAATAAACATAACGTCTGAAATCGGGGTGATTTACGACGATTTTTACACTTAATTAATATTTGTGTAAAAATAATTGTTCTCGATACAAATTCACTATAATCAGAAATATAGTTTTCTTAAATGTTCAAGCTTATAAAAACCTTTTACATTTTGGCTGTAATGTTATTTTCTTGGAAGTTATGGACTTTGAAAGTATGCATGTCCAAAACACTAAAATTTCTCTAAAATAGTAGTAAGAATCCAGTTATTCTTGCTTAGAACTCAGCAACCCCATGCACCTGTAAACACTCACAGAACCCACACCGTGCACCATCACCAAAAATAAGAAATAGCAAAAAAGGGCAAAAGCAAGAAAAGCAAAGCATTACATTTTTCAAGAGAAAGCGACCAAGTAAGATTAGTGGATGCATGCACATGCAGGATTTAGTAGTCAAATCATAAACACGCCATGTTCAAGGTATAAATATCGCAAACACCGTGACACGCCCAAATAATGTCCACGCCGACAAATGCTGGAGTACATCAGTAAGCAATGATTAAAAATCCTGAAACACTTTATTCACTAAATATTATTTTTAAATTATGTTATTAAGTTAATATAAAGCAACTTTGCTATTTTATTCTGTGAGTAATGAAGTAATTGTACATTCAGTCAGTGTACCAATAATTATATATTGTACACATATATAATCTGAGTTTCAAAAATCACTCGAGTCTTTTAGAAATAGTCTGAAAGTTGAATAGCATAACCAGTGACTTTTTACTAGTAGACAGAAATCTACAAATTCAGGAAAGACAACAAATATAGGACACCTTAAGATTTGTAACAAAAGGGTTCGGAGTGGACAAACTTTCTGACACACTTTCAGTGTGGGCGTGCATCCAAATCAGCAGCTTGTAAGATTCAAAATGTATACTATACAAAATATGTAGCAAAAGGATATTTTATTTCTGAGCTTTTATTGGTAGAAATATCTGTTGAGGTAATTTAGTGATGGCATAAACCAAGATTCCGGAGTGGACACTTTTGGGCAGACTCATTCATCTGCTTGTGTAATCAACATTTCAGAATCTGGTTCAGGTACGTTTTTGCTCTAAAGTCACTGAACTAGATGTACTTTATAAAGTCGATCTGATTGAAAAAAATACACTTCTTATTATCACAAGAGATAGAAAAGTCGGAGTGGACATTTTGGACAGACACTTCCTTGCGTGTATTCGGATCTGCCCGGTGCAGAACAAATCGTGGATATTGCCACCAGTGCATGATTCAGGTAAACGACGTATGCTTATCTAATATTGAATGAAAATCTTTTATGACAAACCATCCTCCTTTAAAAATTATTTCAGTCGGAATCCTGAGAATTTTTCAAGTGGGAAACTCAGATTAGTCCAAAAAAAATAACCAAAATGTCCAAAATGTATCTTCCGTGTATATTTTCAAGATAAGCTGATACTTTTTGTTTATTATTTTTTTATTTGAAGCTACTCCATACTATTGTGTATGAATTCATATGTGAAATTTAACATAATATCTACAGATTTTGGAACAATAACCCTTATTTTCTGTATCCCCAGTGCTCTAGAAGACTGTGAAAAGGCTCGTCTGTAGTTGGTAGTCGGGGATATTAGTACTTTGAAACATGAAAATCTTGGGAAATCTGACTGACCTAATCAGTGTTATGTCACTGCATAATCACACTGCCACAGGACGGCACATGGTTGATATGGCTGGTAGTGGACATCCTAGTGGGGTCTACATCACATGAACACATTCTTACTTCTAATCAGTAAATTGTAGTCATGTCCTCTTGTACAATCTGCTGTAGTGTAACTATAGAGACAGGTATAATGGGCCCTGGTCTGTTTCAAAGCATAACAGACTAATTGTGGTTAATTTATTTTTTTTAATGGTGTCACTAGTCCTGCGTCGTGGGGTCAACACAAACTCTCCTGCGCACTTTAGAGAAGCCAGCTGACATAATGTTTGTATTGCAGCAAGGAAACCGAAGCAAGCACCAAGAGAACATGCAGTAAAATTTGAACCCAGAACCTTCTCACTGTGCGGTGACAATGCTAATTCTTTGGTTCTGTGTATGCTAATTACCATTAAGTCAATGCCACTCCATCTAAAACGTACTATCCTGCTTTGTTTCCAGTGTTCTCGGGATACTTACTCAAGATAAAGTGAAAAGTTGTGGACAAACTGAATCACAAGACACTTCCGCAAGGCACAAATCAATATTATAACTTGGCAGAGTTATAATGAAACGACTCCCCCTAGTGGGCATCCAATAAATGTTTTGCCACATATCATAAAATTGGCATTTTGGGCAGGATTTGTTTTTTTTTCAACATGATTCCATGCACAGAACCCCTCTGGAATGTAATGGTGTGTTACTTGTACCACACCCTGCTCTAAATAAAAAATCCTGCGTTATCCTGCGCACAAACAAACACAGGTGAAAACATTTCCACCTGATGCACTGGTTAACTGTGTAACCATAAACTGTTTTATCATTTCTGGGACACCACGCCTGTGCGGTTTTTAATGCTGTGTCTCTCACATTCTGTTTGTGTACCCAGTGATGGCAAATTTGAAAAGTGGGTGGTTCTCATGCCAGAGTTAATAAACTTCAAGTTAAACAAAGCAATATCATGCTGGTTACTTTTGAAGAATTTGCCCCTCATTCATTCGTCAATAAATCTTCAAAACAGAATTTTGAATTACCCCGAATGATCTCATGAGGCTGAGCCTCAAGGGACGAACAGCACTGAAAAAACTAAACTACCCACGCCACTTTATTACCATCGTTATTGTCTGTCTGTCTCTGACCTTCTGATTCTGATGAGGAAAGCAGTCCGTCTCTCCCAGCATGAGAACGGAAAAAAAAGACAAGGACATAAAGGGCAAGGTCTGCTCCAGTAGCATTTTATCTCAATTCTATTGCTGCTTAAAGAACACCGCTGCCTGTACACAAAGGGAACCGGTTTTAGATTACACTGACAGCCGAGTACACGCTGATTGCCCACTCCTTTCCTCTGTGTACCAGAAACCTTTCCCTACTTTGCTCCTTCTGGGAAATTTATTGTAATTACTACATTTCCCACCGAGAATCCTTTTCCCCTTATGCTGTGTTTCTTAAATAAAATCTGCCTTAAACTACAGCTTCAAACTTTGTTGCCAAAACGTTTTCTTATCCAAACTCTCTCACTTTCACTCGTGCCGAACCGCTTAAACCTACTGGGTCACAAATGACATGGTACACTAGGGATGTGAATTCAACAACTCACGATTCAAATTAATTATGATATTTGGGTTGATGATTTTATTCAGAATCAATTCTTAATTCAAACTGATGTTTGATTCATAACCATTACAAACAAAGGGAGCCAATTTCACTAGTAACTACATTCTCCGATAAGCGAGGAACATCTCTTCTATAAGAAAGAAATTCTATTACTAGACGACTGGTTCTGTAGATGTACTGATGTTATTCGGCATGGTGGAGGTTTGCGCTCCGGGTGCCCTTCTCGTTAGAATATGTACTGAGTTTATCATATTTTTTGTTCATACAGTGATGTATTTACAAAAAAAATTATTAGGAAATTAAACAGTGACTTTCATTTCCTTTCCACATTAAAACAATCTAACTTCAAATATTTGGTTTGGTTAACCCAGTCAATGACATCACGAATATCAATAATGAGCCATTCACAGCTCCAATAGGGAGTAATTTATGCCAGACCATTTATACGGTCAATTGAATATTTACATTCGGTTGCATTAAAACATTTAATTTGCCTGAAAAGACCACTGGCAATAAAATATTAAAGAACTTGAGACAAAAGAGGTGTAGAATCTTTTTATAAAGAATCTTTCCACCAAAATACAATGTCCAGGGGAAAAAAAAGGGAAAAAAACTGCTCGTCATTAAGAAACACAAAAATGCTGTAACTTCACTGCTACACCAAAAGACTTGGAATAACCTTGAATCCAGAAGCCTACTGTACGCCTCAGTTCCAGGAAATGATGTGGTCTGGCATCAGGTTTACCTTCTAGGTGTTCCTCCTGAACAGATCAATAGAACAGTGTGCAATGAACTTATAAAACAGTGTGTACTCAGCAACGCTGCAACACACAGGCAGATACTTGATGTGCATTAATTAAATGTTTGAACCTGGCAGGAAAGGCGCTCACTGCTCGGGAAAGAGTGATCAAATGAAAAAACAAAAACAATTTTAAAAAAAAACATATTACACCACGGAAACCACCACAGTACAGCAGAGGGTAAAGATTAGGATACACCTGTTCTCGTCTCATGCTTCAGGTTTTAATCAGTGGTATGACGATATCCCGTTACAGCTTAACTTTTTCCAAAATAAGGTTTTTACATTTGCATCCAAACAGGAAATGGGTAACTCGTTATCACGCCTGCCTTAGTCGCCAGTGAGACAAGGATCAATAAAGATAGATAGATAGATAGACAGATAGACAGACCTCTCCATCACTAATGACCTAAACATCTAGCTTTGGCTGTGTTGGTTAGTTGCAGTTTACTGTACCAAGCTACTGGGAAAAAGCAAGTAAGGAGGGATTATCTACAACTGCGTATGGTTTACAGTTGACTATGACAGTCAACCTATATGGAATAACTTAAAAATCCAGGTGGGCGTAGGTGTCGGTGAAGGCGACAATGAGAAATCATAGTTCATAGTTGAAAAAGGCTTTCATAAAATCTCCTTTCAATGCTTTTAATATTTCTGTTTCCAAACAAATTTGATAAAGACACAGGACTAAACCAGAGCTCTCATGTCATTCCTTGGTAAGTTTAGTGATGATGGTGATCAGGTTGATTGTTACATATGAAAATGGAGTGAGAGTACCCAATGTAACTGACATACATGAGCTTCACATTTAAGATTAACTGCCAGGACCATCTCCTATTCCTCACTTTTGTTTAGGCAGGTCAGAAATGAAAATGTTATACAAGATTTTTGGTGGCGGTATTGTCATCACAGGTTTTGCTTTGTTTTTGTTTATTTGTCTGTCTGTGAACAAAATCCAACCCATCACCAATCACCAAACTTGGTGGGAAGACTACCCTAACTGAGTCCCACAGAAGATTTGATGTTGGAACGTCAGGGTCAAAAGTGAAGGTCAAATCAAGGGGGAGACAGAGCACATAACTTTAAAACGACTCCCAACAGACATGTCGTTACCGTGAAACACTAATAGGGAACCTTAAATCATTCATTTATTTTCTTTATCCTTATTATGGTTGCGGAGAGGCTGCTGCCCATCACAGCCGACACTGTGCGAGGGCAGAGTACACCCTGGACAGCTCATCAGGCCATTGCAGGGCAGAAACACGCTGATGGCAATGCAGCTACTCTTTACGAAAATCAGCTGGGTCTTCAATGATTCTTTTACATGTGGTAACCTGTTGATAGTGGGGCTTGAACCCCCAACTTTGGGATCAGTAATCCAGCCCACCACCGCTCCCGGGAACCTTACCTTTGGCCTCGATTGACCTTCAAATGTTCAAACCCCAGCCATCTCGTACATACTTCAAACAAGAAAGTTTTCAGTGATGGGTCAGATCCATGTGCAATAGAATATAATTGTAAGACGAGCACATGGGAAATTAAAACCAGTACCCATGTTAGGACCATTTACTACAATACTGCAAAATACCTGGCACTCTATAAGTGATCCTCTAGTTTAGAGTGCCCCATGTAGCTTCTGAATCCTTAAACGTTTAAAAAACCTTTAAGCAAGATAAACGGCATATCTATCTGGACAGGAGGAACATTTTGCCCTGTGCATGTCATGTTTTGTCTTCCCTAACGAGTGAAGGATTTCTTCTTATTAAGGTTAATCTAATCTCAGATTGGCTTGGTTTCTCTCGGCCAAGAGCCTGGGATGCAAAGACAGATGGAGCAGAGAGTCGACGAGGAAAACCCAGCTGTTAGAGCTTACGAAGATTAAAAAGGAGGGTGCATATTAAAACAGTGAAAAAGGGAGGAGGAGGGAGGCACCAAACAAACCATAGAACAGCTGAGGATGTTTTAATCCCAATTGCTCCACAACCACAGTGTGCGGATTATATAAAATGTACTTTAGTTACTGAAGCAAAATAAACCCTCAAAATATCCAGCATGGCGTTTGTTTATGGAGTTCGCGTGTTCTCCCCACACGTGCGTGGGTTTCATTCGGGTACTCCACTTATTAGACTCCGCACATTAAGACTATCTAGGTGTGTTTGTTGGCCGTGCGATGAATTGGAGAGCTGTTAAAGGTGTACCCCACCATCCGTTAGTGTCGGCAGAGATAGACTCCAGCCTTTCTGCGACCCTAATAGGATTAAGCGATACAGCTAATGAGTACGATAAGTGAGTAAAAATGTCTGTTATCCAGAGAGTAATTAATTAGAGATTAACCAGTCAGATTGTTCCATTCCTGTGCAGTACAGGTGAAACTCAAGTTTAAATATTGTGCAAAAGTTTATTAATTTCTGTAATTCAACTTAAAAGGTGAAACTAATAATATACAGACTCATTACATGCAAAGTGAAATACTTCAAGCCTTTATTTGTTATAATTTTCATGATTGTGGCTTACAGCTTATGAAAACCCCAAATCCAAAATCTCAGAAAATTAGAATATTGTGAAAAGGTTCGGAATTGTAGGCTCAATGCGTCACACTCTAATAAGCTAATTAACCCCAAACACCTGCAAAGGGTTCCTGAGCCTTTAAATGGTCTCTCAGTCTGGATCAGTGGAATCACAATCATGGGAAGACTGCTGACCGGACAGTTGTGCAGAAAACCATCAGTGACCCCCTCCACAAGGAGGGAAAGCCTCAAAAGGTAATTGCTAAAGAAGTTGGA
>JBCNYG010000024.1:20663492-20675529 GCA_039654305.1 Porochilus rendahli
ATATATATAAAGTTCTTAGTCGATTTTCCGTAAGACAGTGCTCGATACAGTAAAGTAGAGCTAAATATATATAGGTTGGTGAGATATGGGCATTTATGCATGAATGTCCACATGTGAAACAACTTTTGTTAATGACTGTAGTTCTTTCTTGGATCATGCTACACATTCCCAAGTTTCATGGAAATCAGATCGGTAGGTTTTGTTGAGTCTTGCTTAAAAGATGACATGAATTTCATGACTGAGGTAACAGTATGCACAGCGAAAGCAATATGCTATTTTTGATTTAAGAAGCTGCACAGAGAAAGGAGACACTTTCTGCCAAAGCTCCAAACACATACAACCTGCAGAACCCAGAAATCACAGCCTGGGCACATTTAAGTTCCTATTTCCTGTGTCTCAGACTCATGCATTCTCCAAGCTTTCATGCCAACAACAAGAGCTTCTCCAAAAACAAGTGCAAAAACTACACCTCACAGACATTACTCCAATCCTAGCTCTAATGTTTTAAACCTGAATTTCTCGCCAATTTACCTCCTCAGTCAAGGCACTCAGTAAAACATGCCAGTACAAGCATGGGTTCAGATAGACACCTGTGAGACTTGCCAAGCCTTAAATACACCACTGTGAATTATAACAAATTGGTTTGGGATATCAGATTAGTAATGGTTCCAGTGAGCACAAAGACATTTGGAACAAAAAAAGGAATTGGAGTATTACACAGAAATCTTACAGGAAACCAGCGGACTTAAACATTGTTGAGTGTTCAACACATCAAACCACACCTTAGTCAATCGCAGCACGCACTTAACAGAGCAAACTACTCAAACGGACTTCCCTAGGTCCACCCACCCACCTGAGGACAGGACCCCTTCCATAACGGTAAAGAACTTATTATATTATATATTTAAAAATACTGTTGATGTCGACCTCTTAAGGCACACAAGTCTTAAGCTGTATTTATAAGGAAGCAACGAGCTACCTGTGAAACTGTTTGCCACCGAAATGCATATAAAACCGATCTTTGGAAGCGATTTTTGGAAAGCAAACCAGTAACGGCTCTGGGAAACTCAGTGTTTGGCGGAATCAATGATATCTTTAATGTCTGACTGGTAATTTGTTGAATTGCGCCAAGTAAAAGTTCAGAGCTGTTGAACTCCCCACTTTACATCGCTGGCGTTCATTAATTTTGCATTGTGGCTTATTGCTTGTCGATTTCTGTGTTAATGCAGCTTTAAGATAGCCTAGCACTGAAGCGGTTCTGACGGCAGTTTAGTGTGGTTCTAAACCGTGTTGGACCACTGTGACATCATCTAGACACCGTGACGATGGTACGCCAGGACTGACGATCACAAACCGCTTTTCAAAATTGATAAAACTTTACAGCAGTTCTCAAAACCATGTATCACTCTCTAGCTGCCTTGTAGTAGCCATGTTGGCAACTTTATGAACAAAGTTCAATACAACCTCACAGCAACTTATTCACACCATGTTTTCAACTGCTCACAATTATTTTGCCACTTCGCAGTCAGAACTGCACACACTGGGGGTCTTGCTTTAGAAAAGCAAGTGTTTTGTGATATCTAGCTCTCTCATCTCCTTATCCTTACACTCAAACAGGTCACGTTCCAAAGATTCAACACTCATTTTCACAACACTGTCAATTCAGTTGTACTTGTCACCTCATAGATCACTATCTACCCATACCTAGACTGAGTTCTGGAGCGTTGAGAACACCACCCTTGCTCTTTTATTTTTAGGAGCTAATCGTCAAACCTGATGCTTGGAATCACAGAAATGTTTTTGTCATATTAAACACTACAGTCACTGTCTTTGCAAAGTCTGCCTGTTACAAACATGCCATGTGAATAACTCACAGCACTGCCAAATCAGCACCAGATTCACGCTTTAAAAGGAGCAGTGACATAGCCGAAATATCATGAATGGTGCTATCAAACAAGACACACAGTCATATAGACGGAAACGTGCTTAATGAAAGGATATTAGACATGAACTGGGTTCCTACATTGAGTTTTTTATGGGTTTGCAAGACAATCTTAAGACTTATCTTGCAATCTGTTACAATTTGTAGTTTGTTTCACTCTTGTGAGTGAGTGAAGTCACAAGTAAAATGATGTGGACTTATCAGTGCCAATAAGGCAAGATAATGGCAAAAATAGTGTACAGACAATACACTAACAAATCAGATATAAACTAATGAACTTTTGAATGAAATACAGCTTGGCACATCTGCACATAATACTACACATTTATATACATCAGACACGCATCTGCTGGTACATGAACCTATGGTCCTAAATCTTATATTACCTATACCCTAGTACATAAAAATGCACAACACTCCAGCATTTACTGCTTCTTCTACGTGAGTCATGTGTCACTCGTTACAGTACAGTGGCTCTCCAGTGGTGTGAGGATTGATTACTCTTTTTTTTTTTTTTTTTTTTTTTTCCTGTTTCTATGAAAAAGGTTTTCTTAAGTAGAGTGCGTTTTGGCAAGTATGGTCTGTTCATGTAAGCTTTTATTAAGTTTGCTTTTTTTCCCCTTTAAGGGAGATCTACTTAATGCACCCTATTAAAATTGACGATAAAGCATAAACAGTGTCTTTTTGAAGACTATTTAAAGTGTCAATCAATGGACAGATTGACATCTTTGCACACACTCCTCTGCATATTGTATATTCAGGCTGTTCACCCCTTCCAGGAACCAAGCTGTAGCATTCTGAATACTTCCAGGCCTGAGTTTCCTCATTCGAGTCAATTTTCATCTGCGAATGGCTTTTATTCAAAGGGATTTACAAGTGAGCCAGAATTCTCTTTCGTACAACACAAATAGTACAAGACCAGAATTAAGCAAGTGTATGAACAAGTAAGGGAGTAGCAACGAGACAACAGATGGATTAAGAACTATTATGCCCGAGTGGCATAAATATTAGTCACAAAGCAGTAAAGTCCAGCTACAGTCATGATATAGTATGATTAATTGGTTGCCAGATGGCACAAAAGGGATCCTCATTTGCAACAATGAGGCAAAAGTGATTGCAAAGCAATTATCAGACAGGATTACTGACCACACTGATGGTAAAACTCAAAGCTGGGCCTGTTTTTATATCTGAATGCTGTCAAAAATAATGGTACCAGTGTGTTCAGGTACTTTGCTGCCAAATGTTTGGCAATATCTAATGTAAGTTTAATCCAAACCTCAGAAAGTGCGCATGACGTAGCTTTATTTAGCTTTAATGCTTCATAAATGCATCAGTGGTCCTTAGGTTCCAATTAAGGACTTTCTATATTCATATTCCAGGAGAAAGATAAAGTGTACAATGTACAAAAGACTTGTACTCTTAAGCAAACAAAGCCTTATGCATAGTGACTTAAGTTTTTTTTAATAAAATTATACAACTGTGCAGCTGAGGGTTAAAGCTGGGGTTGGTAAATTTAGCTGTATAAACAGATTCTTATACTGACTGTAACTGTCTTTACACCATCAGCAATCAATAACTTGTGAGTTCTGAAAAAGGTCTGAACATAAAATATCATCTGTGTCCATGGTAATCCTGTAAACATGCCGACCAATCACTGCCTTGCGGTCCACTGGGAATCAGCCAATTAAATGCTCCCGTGTCTTCCTACTTGTACATGACCCTACCATGCATGTACCCGCAGAGAAACAGAACTTGGCTTTGGAAGGCGCTCTAAGGGTAGGGGAGGGTTTAGTTGTAGTCCTGAAGAGATGCTATTAGTGACTAGCTTTCCCAAAACCCCAACTTTAGAAGCTGTTCAAAAGACCACAACAGTCACAGGCTGGTATTACTGGGGCTTGAAGACAGTAACCCAGAGCTGTAACCACTGCCCTCAAAAGTTTGGTGTCTTTATTTTTGGGACAGCAATAAATGAATGGCATTTGATGGTACAACTGATAATAGGGAGACATTTAATTACCCAGATAGTTCCAGTGAAAATGTGTATAAAATATACAAGACTGTGCAAAAATCATAGGCACCCTGCTTATTAAAAATACATATACAGAACAGTGAATTTCAGCAACAACAAAAAAAACTTATATAATTATTATTAATGATAATCAATAACGCATTTAATTTTTTTAATTCAGTCATTAATTTTCGGAGCCGCTTAATCCGAATTATGGGTCATGGGGAGGTTGGTACCCATCTCAGCCAACTCTGAGCAAGAGCGGGGTACACCCTGAACAGCTCGCCAGGTCATCACAGGGCATATTTAATTCCTTATTTAATTATTAATTGTTCACATAAAATGTTTCTATGTTTATAAAGAAAGCAGTATTCATTTGTTTGTTTTTATCCTATTTATTTATTTATTTATTACAGCAGAACACTTTTCAGACAAAAAAAATGAAGGCTGCTGGGATTTGCACACAAGAGCTGTGGTTGTTCTGCAAGATCATCCCTTTACAAGGCTGCATAAGGTGTAGCTACCTGAGATTACTTACTGAAGCAAAGGGATCTCACCAAAATCTCACAACAAAAATCTGTTGTTTGATGCTCTTTATTGTAAAATACTTTATTTTATTTTATTCTTTTTTGAAGGCATTTTTGCTCAACGGCAGTTACACAATATAGTATATAAACTATAACCTACACTAAATCAATCCTGATGGCTGGGTAACTGCATCCACCTGAAAAAGGGAGAGTGGGAAGAGGGTCGGTGTGCTTGGCTTACCTGTAATCATCCGCCTCCTTCCCTCGTCCAGGTGAGTAGAAACTACATCCCCCATGCTGAAATGTTACTATAAAAGAAAAAGATCCAGAGAAACTGCGAAAGGTCCTTGCAATAAGAGAAAAAAATGATTAACAAAGGCAACTTTTCAAAAATTTTGAATCAATCGGCAGGGTTTTCTCCTCGGCGCCTTCCATGAGTACACATCAGACTCTGGGGATCAGCCAAGTCAGTAAACCTGCACAGGTGTGTGATGAACAACAGCCAAAGAGAAATAACCAGCCTTTCCTCAGCACAGAGCACTGAAAGCGTGGAGCTGCTACTGAGAACTGGCAGTTGAACTACATTTCAGCTGGGACTCTCGCTCTCTCTCATACTAGTCTAACGTGTTTGACCGGGTTGCCAGATATTTTCAGTTCTTAATCAAGTAAATCTCTTAAATCCCATTCACCAAAAATGCAACTCTTGAAGACATTCTACAAAGTCTAAAAAATTCCAAAAAAGCAGTTCTACCTTAAAAATAGTATCAAACATTATACAAACTCTATTATTTTCAATCTGGCAACACGCTTAGTATTCTTGTGGTTGATGGGTGGTTGTGGCAGTGTAGGCGGAAGGGAAAGCCCTAAATTTATCACACTGTTTTTATATTTATTTGTATGAAGGGTCTGAATGTTTCCAGGTGGACCTTGGGGCAAATGCCTGAATGTTTACACCATCTGTCAAAATTGTACTACCTGGAAAAAACAACATCATTCACAAAATATACTATAAGTTGTGTAGTTTGGATATTGAACGATTTTTTTTATTTATTTAGAAACTGACTGATAAAAAGGTTTAATGGCATAAGCTGGGTATACACATTTTTAGGTGAACTTTAAAATAAAGGGAAATGATTTCTTTATTAAATAGCATATACACTGATTGGAAATGAGCATATAAAGTGATTTGGAAATACGTTGCTGCCCTCTGGTGGACAAAAATGGAAATAAAAACGATTTATAAACAGCATCCTGAAGGGGGGAGGGGCGGCTGTGCAGTGACGTTTCCAGCCGAGACCCTGCAGTGAGGCGCTCTCTGAGGTCCCCCATCCACAGACGCGCACGCGCATACGCACACGCACTGTCTCACGCACCAAGATAGAGCGCAGGAGGAGAAGAGAGGAGAGAGGAGAGGCAGAGAGCGGAATAAAGCGTTTATCTAAAGCATCATGGCACCCATTGGATTAAAGGCGGTGGTCGGGGAAAGTAAGTGGCTATGCATTTATTTTCCAATTTAGTCTATCTATCTATTTTTCTATCTATCTATCTATGTATCCCCACTCTATATGCTATATGAGTCCAGTGCGTTGGAGGTGCGGTTGCGGATATGGTGTGCGTTCTCCGTGCGCATTTTGGTGGCCGCTTCAATGGATGCTGTAAAAATAGCCAGATTAAATTAGATGCATACTGTTGTTCGGACACACAAGCATGGTCTCTTTTGTCCTTAGAGGAAAAAAAAGAAACAAGAAACAACAACCTGTCTGCTTTATTAGAGAGAAACAGAGGAACGCCCGTATTTTGGAAAGGACGCGCGTATGATGAATGCGACGTTTCATTCCAACGCTGGATTTATGAGGCTGAACGATAAAATGTTTTTTTACAATGCAAAAAAATAGAATTAAAACAAACAAAAAAAAAAAAAAAAAAGAAAAAAAAACCCCAACTGATCCAATTTCAATGATAGGGGTTACTCGCGATGATGCTGATTAAGGGTTGTAGAACCCATCAAAGCAAAGCCCTGTAATATCTATATATTAATAGTGATAGGGGTTGTAGTGTAATTAATCCCCATTGTGATGTGTTTCATGGCTACAGTCTGCACTGAAGGCATCACATTGCATACAATCCTTATAATTGAGCCTCTTCTTTCCTCCCTCTCCCGGATGCTGAGGATAAATGGCGGAGTGATGCAGGTGGTGAATGGAAAACAGGAGAAGAACGACGCACAAAATGCGCATCTCTCTCCTGCATGTACTTTCTGCTCTCCTCAGGCTGTTTCTCTGCTCATGCATCATGCAACGACTAATGTGCAAGCTAATTTAGTAATAATATAGATTTAACACATCCTCAGATCCTCAGATCAGCTATGAAAATCCATCAATAGCTAGCATCCTTCCAGAAATGCCTTTAACCCCTCCCTTATGGACCCGAGGCCTTGGAATTGCAGTCACCATCATTTATATGACAATGTACTACTAGCCTTGTGTGCATACTGAGAGCAGATCACACTGACCTATCCCAGGGATATCATTTTCATATCCCAGTTAATAAAGGCTTGGTATACAGCCATGTTATTCACCCTCTCAGTATTGTTTTAATAGCTCTTCAGAGTATTCTTGCCAGCGCGTGAGATTTTCAGCAGTAAATTATGCACCAACCCTGATCCCCTTTATTATCCTGAATGCAGTGACTGAAATGAACCACCTGGGCTGTACCCATGCTGATTATTTAAACAGCCTGTAATCTTTATAATGAGTTATATTATAACGGATTTGGAGTGTGTATTGTGTTGTACCACGCATCTTCCTGCAGAAGAAATTGGTTTTGTTGCTGTTTTCCGCAGTGAGCACCTCAACGCCATTATCAGTGATGTGCAGGGAATTCACGTGCTGTTTAATGTTCATTGTGAGTGATGATGGTGGTGCATCCTATTTATTGCATGCGCCTCCTATTTATTGCACCTATCTATCAGTAATTTATTTATTTGTTCATTTTGAGTGAACATGAAGAATTGATTCTCATGCACAAGCCAATTGAGAAGGGGGGTTCATCCTCAAAAAAAAAAAAAAACAACATCTTGAGTCTTGTTTAATGTGCACCAAGTGTAATGTAAATGAAAGGTGATTGAGGAGTAGGTTTAACAATGCACATCAAAATAGATGTTTCAGAGCCTTAGTGTTAACCTGGGTTTACACTGGCGCCACATTGTCAACAATCTCTATGATTTAAAGAAGCATGGAGCACCACAATTTATTGGTGCATGATTGGGGTTTAAAAAAGAGATTGTGTGCCTCCAAGAGATGAAACTTAAAGGAAGCATGTTTCCAAGTTCATCAAGATCTCCTGCGATGATACATTAAGGTCTGTTACACTACTATGCTTCCCATGTTCTATCACGACTGGCGTTGAACCATAATTGTGGCAAAATATTTGACAGTCAAAAAGTTTGTCATTATCCAATTCCACCAAATTCACTCAAGATCATCACGATTCCACCAATTTCCCTCAAGATCATCACAAGGTTTAATGTGAAGCGAGTGCTACCTGCCACCCACACCAAAGTATGTCTTAAAATAACTATTAAAATACTGGGTTTTGAAAGTATTTTAATTTTATAGTTCATTATTTTCAGGGAAAATTTTATTGTACCCTCTGTTATGGTTGTGGGGTCATCTCGAACATCTCACCAGAGCATCACAGGGCCAACACACATAACCATTCACACCTATTGGAAATCAATAATATCGAATTAGCCTAATGTGCATGGCTTTAGTTTGGGAGAGAACGCACACTAGCACGGTGAGAACATCAATGAAATTATTAGAACCTTTATCCACAGTTACCATTATTCATAACAATATCATGGACTCCCAGTCCTGGGTTCGGGCATTTCTGAGTGGAGTTTGAATGTTCTCCCAAGTGCTTGCATGGGTTTCCTCTGGGTACTCCGGTTTCCTCCCACAGTCCAAAGACGGGCATATTAGGCAAAATTGCCCCTAGGTGTGGATGTATGTATGAATGGGTCTGTGCGTGAGTTGGCCCTGGAATTGTCTGGCGAGCTGTTTAGGGTGTACCCTACCTTCGCCCAGTGACAGCTCAGATGGGCACAGCCTCCCGGTGACCCTAATAGGATTAAATAGTATGGCGAATGAATGTTTATAGATTATATGAGGAATACAATTTTCCATATTATGGTAGATTTATCAGAGGAAGGGATAAAAAAAAGTGCAAGTAATCCAAAGCATACTTAAAATCAGGTTGAATCTGAGTCATTGCAGATTGTGTCTCTCTGAAGGTTAGCGCTTGTCATCCAAGAGACAATATAACTAGTAACCAGTAACTATAAACTAGTAAAGAAAATGATAGCTAATGTATAACAAGCTAGTTTGCTAGTTAAGTGCATACATAATACAGAGTAAGTGAACAGGTGGCACATCTACATAATATGTTTGGGTCCTTGACAAAATGTCAGCAGGTTGTTGGCCAGTGTGTTGATTATGAACTGTGGTGTTCTGTTGTGATGTGTGTAGCGCAGCAGACGGTAGGATTAGCCCAGTTACAGCTCTAATGTGGAACCAATTGCTGCGAGTCTTTAAGACTTAGATACCGGCAAGACAAATGAAAACAGAGTTTGGGGAAGTCGGTTAGAGGTAGGGCTTAATTTTCTTGGTTGTTAAACCTACTTTCCATTGGGTGAGTACGAAAAACAACAACAACAACAACAAACGTTCTGTTTGTCAGTTTAACTGAAATTTTTTTTCACTTTTGATTTAATTATGCTTAGTTACACAAACTATAATGATATTTAAATGCTTTAAATATTCATTCATTCATTTTCTGAACCGCTTATTCCTAATTAGGGTCGCGGGGAGGCTGGTGCCCATCTCAGCCTACTCTGGGTGAGGGCGGGGTTGCTTTAAATATAAGATATATAAATGTACTGGAATACCACTCCAGTGTTACTATTTCCAGTAAAACAACATTTGGGATTGGGATTGCTGTAATGATACACATGAGGCATTACTGTCCTTGAAGACACAACATTGTAGCCTTTTGTTATTATTTAAGGCAATTTTGTGGCTTGTCATGTAATTATTTTAAATATAATTCCAATTTACATTATTGCTGCTGACTATCTGGACACTGTCATCTGAAAATGTATGTTTTATGTTATTAAATTGTTTATAAGACTACATTGGTTCTGGTTGTGATTTCAGCTTCTTCTTAGTTTGTTAGTAGGGATGTGTCACACTATAAGCAAAAGACAATAAGGCAGTTTGCATTTGTGTACCATTATACATTTACACAAATTCAGATGATAGCGCTGGTATTTCAGAAAGATAACGTTGCATGTTCATCCTGTGCTTGTATGGGTTTCCTCTAGGTACTCCAGTTTCACCCTACAGTTCAAAGACATGCGCCTTAGGCTAACTGGCTTTTCCAAATTGCCCCTAAGTGCGAGTGGTTGCATGTGTGTTGGTCCTGTGATAGTCTGGCATGCTGTTCAGGATGCACCCTGCCTTTACCCAGTGTCGGCTGACATATCCTCCCCACGACCCCAATAGTATTAAGCAGTTTGGCAAATGAGTGATTGAATATTCTGATCATATTGCCTTAGCTTTTCAGTTGTTGCATTTAGGACAATAAATCTCCCTGGTGGTTTTCTGAGGAATACATTGCCCAGAATTCATTCTGTTCAAACAGATTGCCTTTCGATAAAATCAGCATCAGCAGAGAGCCCACAGGTGAGATAAAGCTTTCAAGTTGGAAACTGATAAGATCAGTTTGTCCACAGCGAGAAACAGTGTTGTGTCTAAGTGTTTTAGGCTCTACGTTATTAATCAGAACATCACAGCTAGACTGAATTCTTAACCCTGATTGGTCAGAAATTTTGTAGACTTTACTATACCAGCAGTTCTACAGTAATTTTTGTTTATATTAATTAAACATTTCCAATACAGTTTTGATAATAAATGGCTTAAAAAGCTGTTACTGCAAGGAATGGCACATAATTAATGATTACTGAAGGCGACCTGGATGTCACTGAATGTTCCCCAAGACTTATTTCCCCAACGGGAATACTCAGTTCACTGACCCTGAGGCAAATAATTGTTTTAGTATATACAACATGGGAACATAAGCAATAAACACACACACTAAAATGAGATTTTTATGGAAGTTTATTAACTCATTTATTTTTTAAATCATTGCGAATGCAAGTCAACTCCAAATGCATGTACGAGGAGGTGTAAGGCCATGTAATGGTGTCTCTTTGTCTCGTTTCAAGAGTTTTAGTATAAACTCCCCGAAAACATAAAGCAAAGTAAACTAAAATGAGATTTTATACATATTTTATTACACCTAACATTGTCTGCTTATAGTCTGTTTATTTAGAGTTTAGTACACACAAAACAGAAGCAAAAGTAAACCTCACTCCATAAAGTATATATTTAGAATTTTTAGTACACAGAAACAACTTAAAGGACACTATTAGGGGTTTATTTTTCCATTTTTATACATGACAAACGTGAATACTAAATACCGATGTAAGCTTGCATGCATGTATCGATGGCTTGTTTCCAAATTCTTTTTAGTTTAATTCTATAGATATTTTAAATAAAAAAATACAATCATGCAGATACATAAATTGTAAATTGGTGATTTAATTTATTGTTGTGGTTAAGTATTTGCCCTAAAGTCTTAATTACGTCTCAAACTGGACCGATCAAAAAAAAAAATCATAACCTGAAGCGTTTTAAAATTGATCTTGTCTAATGTAGGGGTTTTGAGTTGGTTGCAACTAATTAGTTTGAGCTAATATAGTGATAATTTAAGACAATTATTATGTTGGACATTTGACATATAACAGAAATTCCTGGATGTTGAATTCAGGATGACATATGGATGTGTGTTATTTTTATTTGCTGTGGTATAAGAGAAAATATTTCAATACATGCTGTTATAAAATAATCAAGCATTATTAATTATAACATCTTTCTCCATCACATTTGTGTAACTTACTGAATAACGATCCTCCTTAATGCAGATTAACATGCAGTACAGACTTTGTAAAATGGTCCAATGTGGAGCACTACAATTAAATTATTTATACAAGCAAAAAAATAGTATATAGAGATTAGCGATAGCAGGCACAGGAAGCATATGTGTGTAATAAATATTGCATGAGGAGCATAGACAGATTATTTCCTGTACACTATTTAGGTCAAACTATTGTCTGTATGCATTTACTGGTTTGTCATAATTATTTCATGACTATGATTTCTAAAAAGAGATTACTCAGAAAGACAGAAGCTTGTAGCTGTAGATTCATCTGAGCTTATCATATGTTGAGAGACTAAAAATGATTTACAGTTTATTATTTCAAACTTTACTGTTCAGGATAAATATTTATTCATTCATTCATTTTCTGAACTGCTTATTCCTAATTAGGGTCGCGGGGAGGCTGGCGCCCATCTCAGCAGAATCTGGGCGAGGGCAGGGTACACCCTGGACAGCTCGCCAGGCCATCGCAGGGCAGAAACACGCTGACGGCTATGCAGC
>JBCNYG010000024.1:20761593-20783741 GCA_039654305.1 Porochilus rendahli
TCTTGCATGAACAGAAAGGCTGGGACTCAAAAACAATGAACAAATGTTTATAGGTTATTAAGGACACGGATCTCACTGGGCAAAGGCAGAGTACACCCTGAACAGCTCATCAGACTATTGCAAGGTCAACGGACACAACCATTCACACCAACAGGCAAATTATACCAGCCAGTAAGCCTAATGTTACAGTTTATAACGTCTTGAATAATTTTTCCTTGCAGATTCCAAGGTTGCCCTTTCTGAATAGATCTTCAGTGATCAACTGGCCTGCGAAGACCTAGAAATTTAATGATGTGGCCTTGGTAAAAATGAGTTTGACCCTTCATCCTAGAGTACTAATAAAGTAAAGTCTGTTGGGCTTTTACAACCGAGTATACTGGGAAGAGCTGTATACTAGTGAAGTAACTAGGAGTTCATCTCCTACTGGATGGGACCCTAGTCCATTGCAGGTTACTTTCCCAGCACTTGGTACCCAGTTATTGGTACCCAGTTATACTGCTGGGTAGACATGGGCACCCTTGTGGTTAAGACTTTGCCTTAGCAGGTTGACATTCTAAGGCAATCAGCAACTTGAACAAGAGAGACTGAGAGTCAGGAAACCAGGACACCAGAACTAATATCAAAAACGTAAACAGTATGAACATCAATGCCTTTCCAAATTTGGCTGTATTGTAAGCTTTCAGTATTTTTTTACATTCTAAATAAGGGGTGTACCAACTTTTGCACTTGACTACAGATGATCACTGAACCTTTTAGCCTAGAAGTTCTTTGGACAAGCATGTCTCTTATCCAAACCTTTTATGCATGAGCTTAGTTGAGTCTAGCTGCCTCTCCATGCTTTCAGGCCTCTTCTGAATCTCATATGTGAAATTCTGGTGTGCTCAGTCAGCCCAGGTCCCCCGCTTGTCCACAATCCCTGACTGAGCTCCAGTGGAGTGGTAAGCTCTTTTTAATTAATAATGATAATAATAATAATAATAATAATAATAATAATAATAATAATAATAATAATAATAATAAACTTTACTTGTATAGCACTTTATGTTGCAAAGAATCTCACAGTGCTTACTGAAAAACAGGAAAATAAAAAGTCAATAAAATACTAGTTTACAGAAGTTTTTTTAAAAAGGAAGGTTTTCAAGTTTTTCTTAAAAACTTCTAAAGACTTCTCAGGTGGTCTGGTAGGGTGTTTTTTATTTGCAGAAAGACGTACAGGCTGTGACAGATGTGCGCTCTGCATTTTTGGCTTGAGGTGCCACAGAACTGTGGGCTGCACAACCAATCCGACCACTATGTACGAGTCCCAGAGTGAAGTGAAGTGTGCTGCCAAGGTTACACTTCACTGTTACTAATGCTGTTTTGATTTCAGGCTGGCAGCTTGTGCGGCGGTCCGACTACACCACAATAATGTGGGGGAGAAGAGATACAAGCTCAAAGATATATTTGGAGTCAACCTTGCTCACATGCACATAGCTAACAAAGCTTGTATAGCATTGTCATGGAAAAAGAGATTTACTGTAATACTTCCATGCTAATATATAACTTTTAGCACAGACACAAAATTTAAAAACACATACCCTAATCCCAGTAAACTACTGACATCTGTATAATGTATACTTTGTTTAATGTCTAAAATACAACATCAGGCTTTTGCCCCACAAATGTTGCTGGAGTATGCAAAGAGACAGTTCAGAAGAAATGGGCAAGGAGATGCTGTTTTTAGTGTAACATACAGAATCTTGCACATTATATTTATTTACCAGTTTATTTACAATTCTACTATGCCCTTTATATTTACATAGCCTATTAGGTTTCTTCTTTTTTAGTTAAATTCTACATTGAATATTCTTCACTCTGAATATCAAGGAAAGGAAAAGATGACTGCACAGAATTCCCTGTGCTCCATTAGAGACTCCCCTCTATTCACATTCAGTGTTGTTCCCTTATTAATTTAAGAACTTTAGGGTTTTCGTATGTGGATAGTCATTATGAGGCAAGGCAACATAGGAACGGCCAATTTGAACCAAGCATGACTGCAATAGGCTAGTTAGATGTCATACGACTGTGCAGGTGTGGACTCTTTACAGTTGCTACAAATGGGTTCTTAATTAAATAATAACAGAAAAACTAAAAGGGGGGGGGGGGGTGTGCCGACTTTACTCTTTCATAGCCTATTTGGTCAAGTCAAGTCAGACTCATTTATAAAGCACATTTCAAATTGCACGTATTAACTGTAAAGCAAAGCTGTCCAGCATGTCTACGGTGAAAAATAACATGCTGGGTTCACAGCATTAACTGTGAAGCATAAAAAATATTTCTGTCACATTTTTGCTTTTTATTCTTAGAGTGTAATACAGCTTTATTTTGTCTCTGTACTAAGTGCACAAATACAATAAATGTGGTATAGAGAGATGAGGGTTTTCAGGGCATCCCTGGAAAAACAAACAAGCGAACACACACTTGTATACAGGTGAATGACAAATCAAAGGAAAAACCACTTGCTCTGTTACTATAAGACCACATGACATTCTTGGGTAACAAACACCAGTTGAACACCAATCTCTCAAAAAAGAAAGAAGTGGCACCGGCAATCAAATACCACTTCGGAATGATCATCAGTATGAATCTGCATACATATACTGGGCAAACTATTGCAATGGGTAGAATTTATGTAAGCCGTACTGCTTTGTAGGGATGTGAATCCAACAACAACTCAAGATTCAATTCGATTCCGATTTTTAGGGTGACGATTCGATTCAGAATCAATTCTCGATTCAAACCGATGTACGATTCATAACCATTACAAACAAAGGGAGCCAATTACACGAGTTACACGACATTCTTCTATAAGCAAGGAACAACTTTTCTATAAGAAGGAAATTATATTACTAGACGACTGGTTCTGTAGATGTACCGTTGCTGGTTTAGAGTCGGATGGGAGTTTAGTTTAGATGGGAGTTTAGTGAAGTGATGCAGTGAGCGTTGGTCAAGAGTTGGTCGTGCCTGCGGCTCCGGTTCTTTTAGCTCGTGGTGATGGTGTAAGATGTGGGCTCGGGTGTTCCCGAAATTAATTTTTTTTTAATTTTGCACATTTTGCACACCGCATACGTCATGCCAAGTTCCTTCATACCTGGAAAATCCGAAGTACACCCAAACATTTGCCTTCAGCGAAGACAGCGCTGGCTGTAGGATAAAAGCTTGTTCTGTAGCCGCCACTCACTGGAACAATTCACGATAGCCCTGTTCGAGCTGGATATGTTCTATACACCATTACCTGTGATTTTAATTCAGCACACAGCCACTGTACTGTATCTGTAGTTCTGACAAGTGCAAAAAGTTATCATTCCTGGAGCAAATGACCTTCTGTATTTAATGGAACACAGAGCTCTTTCAGTAATAGCAGCCATGTTTGTATTGACCTTAAGGTAATGTAATAGCCGAACCTTATATTAGATACGGCTGTGTGACGTGTCGTTGTTTTTGTTAGAGTGTTGCATACTGCTGACGTACAACCAGGCTACACTCTCAGCATCTTAAGCTGCAGCTTTCTACTCACATATTGATTTATTTTGGGTTTCTGTCATGTGATTTTGTTCATGCTGCTATATGCTTTTCTAGTAGTGGCTTCACCCCTGTAGTGTTACTGGTGTGTCACCTGTTATGTGTCTCAACTTAATGAATTTGTTTATTTACATTAAGGCTATAAATACAGGGTAGTGTACTTTTCCATGTTACTTAGGTGGTTCCATAAAGGATAAACATCTTACACTTTTAATATTTATCTTTTTTGATATACTCTCTGATTTCCCCCTAATTTAGTTGTAGCCAATTCACACCCAATCAAGAAGTACTATCACGTGACAGATTCTGCATTTTTCCCCAAACTGCTGTGCATATGCATATTCAGGGGTAGTGCAACACACTCACAAGAAAGTGCTATACTCCCTTTTGTATGCGTAAGCTCACAGATTACTTAAAGGCGCACCTTGTCGCTGCACCAATCAAGAGCCATTATCTTAATAGCTTAGCCTTAATTAGCTTTAGGGGCATATTATTGGTTCTTATGGCCCAATTATGCATAATAAATTAGTTTTAATTTGAGTTACTGCTGAAATATTTGAACTAAAGCCTAAAAAGATATTCTCTTCATGGCAAAACATAACAGGGAAAAATAAATTTTGGTACCTTTATTTCTGAGAGCATATAATGTAGCAATCTGGGCGAATTAAATAGATAGCATATTATGTCTGAATCATTAGAAATCAAATTACTGAACATCCTCTTATGAAACGAATCCAGCTTGAGTAGTGGTTAAATGTGTGCACTGTGTGCGTAAACATTCAATAGAAAAGAGACAAATGAGGCTATTCAATCTTAAAACAAAACAAAGTGTGTGTACAGAGGGGCATGTTTTTCTATGGTGGTGGGAACCAAATGCCAAACTGAAAGATTCCTTTTGGCTATTAAGGTTAAGCTTAGGTTTACGGTCAGGCTTAGGTTAGGAATTGTAAGTATATACATTTAAGGTATTCACAAAAATAGAAAGCAATGCATGTAAGAGTGGAAATAGTAGGTAGAAAGAAAGGAAGAAGTCAGGCCACTGCAAACACATCTGTATCACTGTCCTACCTCCATCATATCAATCAACCACAGCAGTCGCTCCTAATTGGATGCAGAGGGAATACTGGGTGTTAAACGGTGTCTGGAATGTAGGATTTTATACTCTAGGCTATAAAATCAGCAAAAACTCAGCACTTATCCATCTGTTATACCCACAAACTGTTCTGAATCACTTTTTACACACCATCAGCAGTTGACCAGCTGAGATACACACAATCACATGCACTATTGTGACAATGAAGAGGCCACATTTATGCAGAGGCACCAAACCCCTTTCATACACAACACAGACTTTAGCAAATATCCTACACCTGTATCATTTATTTACACATACTTACATGGATATACTTATCAACCAATACACACACACACACACACACACACACATACACACACGCAGTTCCTCACCCTTGCTGAGCTCAGTGTTGTACTAGTCATGTAGCTGCCTGAAGAGGAGGCCAGTGTGTCGGGGTAGGACACCATTGAGTAGGAGTCGGTGTGTAGTGCTGCTCCTCCTGTTGCTCCCTGTCGAGCCTTTAGAGCTTCAATCTCCCTGCGGAGCACCAGTGCATCAAAACGCTCGAGATCCTGTGCACTGACTAGCCCCCGCATCTCCGATAGCAGCGAGAACTGCAGAAAAAACATACACAAATTGTTTCCAGTTATGGCTAACCTCTAATAAAACATAAAATTGCCTTGTGGGCCACCTTGAAACCAGGGTACTTTTCTTACCCAGCGCACACACACAGAGTGTTTTAAGTTATATGATGTGCTTTTTTCTATTTTCTAGACAACACTGTCAGTGCACAGGTTCAGAAGCCAGACAAGAAAGTCTGACTCTCGAATGTGGTTTGAGCTGAGTGTCTTATGACGTTGCCAGGAGCTCACCTGACTTTTACTAGCTAACAACTACCTACAAAAGTAACTCAGTAGTCACCTTATCATTATTTAAAGCAAAAAATAAAGGGCTCAATACTGGGTGGCGCAGTGGCTTGAACTGTTACCTCACACTGAGAAAGTTTTAGGCTGAAAAGATGACCAAAAAGGGGATATTCTCCCCATGCTTGCATGGGTTTGCTCTGGGTACTTCTTCCACAATCCATAGACATACACATTAGATCAACTGGCTACTCAAAATACATTTCTATTTGGTTTCATAAAGTCACTGTTGGGATGTGTCCATTCAGCCACAGAAGGATTAGCGAGGACAGGCAATAATCCGCATTCCAGTTCATCCCAAAGATGGTCAAGTGGGTTGAGGTCAGAGCTCTAAGCAGGCTACTCAGGGCTTTAACATTCCAAACTTGGCTTTCATGTCTTCATGAATCTCAATTTGTGCACGGGGCATTGACATGTTAAAACATGTTTGGGTCCCTAAACTTAAGTTCAATCTTTAAATTGATGTTGAAAGTGCTTTTAACTTTGCAGCAACAGTTTGGGGAAGGACCACGTAAAAGTCAGATTTCCACGAACTTTTTACCGTAAGGTAAAGCATATAGAATTATGGTATACCAGAAAGCTCTGGCTCTCAAACCAGATTGCCACTGTCATGAGGTCAGGTCTTGAGCCTCAAGATGAAAAACTACGAGTAGTAGTATTGGTAAGGCTTACTATTCACTAGCAACAGTACCTCTAATGTATCCCCATGAAGTTCAAACACCAAGCACGTTTTGGCTTATTTAAGGTTACAACTATCTATGACTTGAGCATGAGATACACTCGGCTGTGCAGCAACTCAAAGATCATCTTAACATGTCATCAGGAAAATTAAATCACAGCTTTGTTATTAATAATAACTATTAACTTGGTGTCTGGAAACCAAATGGATGTGATAGTTTCAGGGCGACACTGATGATCCTCGACATTCAAGGATCTTAAGGGATTCAAGCTACTAGATTGCAGAACTAAAACCTTTCAGATTAACAAACCTTGGCATGAGTGTTGAGGAGCTCAAACAGGGCCATGACCAGCTGTTCGACTCCAATGTGTCCGTTGCGATATTCCTGGATGTAGTAGCTCATGGTCTGTCTCTCGGGCTCAGTAAGAAGGTGTCTGGCCTGTTCTTCCAGCATGGCCCAACTCTGGTTCACCAAGCTGGACAGAGTAACCTGAGAACCGGCTACTCCTTTATAAAAACCTGTCTGGAGATGTGGACAGAAAGATAAAGAAAAAGAGAATCACTGAAAGCATGAATTTCCAACAAAACACCATCGGTACAATAAAAACCTTTTTTTACTAGGACAACTGCATCAAGTGGATTAAATACAACAGTCTTCCTAACTTAGATAAAAGCCCAATCATTCCATGAAATAAGAAAGAAACCTAAATTACAACCATTTTTATTTTGTTTCTGCAGATTCTTTTTACAGGTTCCACTGAGACGGCTCCCTCCGGATAGAAGTTAGAATTTTGGCAACAAACAAAGAATTATATTCCTGTCATCCAAATCACCTGCTGGCTTGCTTCCAGCTCCCTGAGAATATATGAAAGATCTCCTTGCAACATCTCCGCAGAGAGGTCATTCAATCTTAAATGGAAAAGATGATATTTCACTGAAGCGCACATCTCTATCCTGCTCTCCCTATTCTTTCTCCTATCAGTCGCCTTCCTTCACAGAGGGAGCTTTTTAAATTAGCTTCTCAATCAAAACTATAAACCTTAAGGTTTCTCGCCATGAGATGATGAAAAGAAAGAGAGAGACACACACACACAGGCAAAGCCTGTTTGCCTTCTCCTTTTTGTTTACATAAAATGCTACCTTCTGAGGTGCCTTCATCTCACTGGTTTTTGAAGGCAGAATATTTACTCTATATCATTTCTACTTTATTCGTACAAAATGTCTTTTTTGGGAGAAATGGCTGGTGTAATCAGAGAATATTTGCTGTGTTAGCTCCAATAATACTCATCCATCTTGCCCGGTAAGATGTACTTTAGCAAGCATCCATATGTAATCTGGTAACACGGTGGCGTATGCTCTCCCAGAAACCTGTCTCAATCCAGTAACTTCATAAATATCCAAGCACTGCCTCCATCTTAATCCAACAGCTAATTCTAAAATCCAAACTGCAAAGTGCACCATGGTCCTTGTTTCCCTCTTTTGAGGTTATTTTAGATCTGATGCTTCAGGGACTTTCTGTAAAAAATTAAACAATACACTGATCAGCCATAACATTAACACTGCCTGACTAGTCTGCATCGAGGCAAACCCACCCACTGCAAGCTGTAATGCACTGTGTTCCATACCTTTATACCATAGCCAGCATTCACAATTTCTGCAGTTTGTTATATAGAAGCTCTTCTGTGGAATCAGACCCCACACGCATCAATTGGCCATGGGCACCATTGACCCTCCTGTTCTTTCTTGGACCACTTTTTGTAGATAATTACCACCAAATACCAGGAACACCGAACAAGACCTGACTTTTTGGAAATGAACTGACCGATTCATTTAACCATCACAACATAGCCCTTGTCAGTCACTCAGTTCCTTACACTTGCTTATTTTTCAATAAATCAACTTCGAGAAACTGCTTACTGTTTACTTTCTGCCTAAACCATCTAAGTCCTTGGCAGGTGCCACTGTAATGAGATAAACCATGTTACTCACTTCATCTGTCAGTGGTCATAATGTTTCTTTAATGTTATGGCTGATAAATGTATATGTCCATTAGTCTGAGGATATCTGACCCTAACACAAATATCTCATTTTCAAAAATGTTTCTGATGCGTCTAGTGACCTTTTAATAATTCACTTTGAATAAAAAGAGACACAGTTCACAAAAATCTTATGGAGAGCTCTTATAGGCAGCACCCTAATCTCTATGTTAACCTCAACTTTTTGGAGAAAACATTTCACTAGATTCTGGGGATTATTTTGCTTTGCATTCTAGTGAATCCAAAAAGTGTTCAGTAGGGTTGAGGTTAGACCACTGTGCAGATTTTTTACACCTCAACCAACCTTGGAAAAGCATTACTAGACTTTACTGTCTAAACTTATTAGTTTCAGTAAAGGGAAAACCTAGCAAATGTGGGCGTGATCATCTTGTGTAGAATTTTGTTGTACCAGTTAAGTCAAAACCATGCTGGCACTGCAAATGTGATTAGGTGGATCTTTTAAAAAGATCAATAGCTAAATCCTAGAACAGATTTGAAAACATAGGTCAACATGACAAGGACTACTTGCTATTAATGATACACACAATAAAAATAAATATAATAATAATAATAATAAAAAAATAATAATATTCTTATCTTGAAAAGCATCTTAAATTCTCTAGTACCTTGCTCTCCCAGGAGGTTGTAATTTAGTTTTAGGTGGTTCTTTTAACAAGATAAGCCCAAATCTAAATGCAAATTAATATTCTCTAACATTAACAACACCTCTAACATTATTACATTACAGCAAAAAATTCAGTCATAAAACAACAATAACAACAAAAACCCTTTAATAGAAAAACCTGTGTGTGTTAAGCTCAAAATGTCATTAATTGTATCTTTTATTTGCTTTATACTGTATATACATTTTTGTTCTTTTTTAGAATGAGCTCATTATAATTCTAGTGTTGACTGTGCCTGTGTTCCAATGTGGCACACTCATTATTACAGCCTGGTAGGTTCCAGGCATGTTGCCAGGGTACGTTCTTTTTACAATTTGTTGGGGTTATTGTACCTCAATGCAGTATATAGTTCCAGCTGCAACAACATCTCACTGGCCATCTGAACAAACCAGCCCCAGAGAAATGCCTTTATCTGTCTGTCATAAGCATTGTCTCTCTTTTTGTCTCTTACAAAAAAAATGCTCTATTAACTTAAATTGGCAATCGGCTGTTATATTTTGGGTTTTTCTAGTGGGAGAGAGAAAGATAGAGAGAGAGAGAGAGAGAGAGAGAGACAGAGAGAAAGACAGACAGAGAAAGAGAGCGAGCACTGAACTGCACTCGATCGATATAGACAACTGGGGTCCTGGTGCTTGCTGGCCTGTATTGGCTAAACGATTTAAGCCTTGACTCTCTGGTACTAGGCATTTTGGGAATCTGAGCAATTTATACACTATACTATACCTAAAATCAAATTCCTGCTGCATGGCACTCCAGATGTAGGCCATGGTATTGGGTAAAGAAAAGTCAGTAAGGAGTTCTGTTCCGCACAAAGCACAAGCCAAATCATTCTGGCAAAAAGAACTTGGCTTGTGTTGAAGGTTAAACTAAAGGAGACGTTAATGGGTCATTACATAAGCAATTGTATAAAATGAAAACGCAATCAGAGTTAACTCAGTCGAGTCACTTTCAAAATGACTGCAGTGCAGTGAGTGATGGAAAAAGAGTACAACACAAGCAAGTTCTCAAGTAACTAACTTTAAGGAAAACATAACTTACAAAGCTTTAGGATTACTGACAGTGAAGTGAATTAATATATGACAACAACAAAACGTGCAATCTGATTGGTCGACACATGGGCAATAAATCATGTATGGATTAGTGCATATTGCGGTGCAAGTCACCCATAAGTCACCTTCTTTAGCAGCTTTCATCAGAAGGGAAACAAGCTGAAAGCTACCAGCCATGTATGTATGTGGTGACAGGATGCATATGATGAGGAGTTTATTGTGGATTGGCAAGTCAGGACATATAGGAAATTAAACACAAACTAAATCAGATAGCAAGTAGCTAGATAGTAAAAAACAAACTATGTGAAATGTTTCTCTTTTTTTGCTACACTATATTAATCCTACACGGGAAATTCTTGTCTCTGCATTTAATCCATGTAAAGTGAGAACATACAGTCGGACCAGTGGGATGCCACACACATTGGGGCACCCAGAGAGCGGTTGTGGGTTAGGTGCCATGCTTAAGGGCACTTCAGCCATGAAGGTGGAGGAAGGGAAGGTACAGCTCTCTCCCCCCACCACCACACATTTTTCTGCTGGTTTGGGAATCGAACCAGCGACCTTTAGGCCCCAAAGCCAATTCTTTAACCATTAGGCAATGGCTACCCCCAAAATGAGCATGAGGCAAAGATAACACCAAGAACAAGGAATATTCAGAAAACCAGAGAACTACAATAGAAAAAAGAAAAAAAGCAATGTCATGACGGCTGCTCAAAGGTTTAATGCTCCACACACAACTCGCCAGCGAATCAGAAGTGGTGTTGACGCTACTAATGCCCTCACAGATATGGCTATAGACCTTGCGCTGAGTTAATAAGAAGTTTTTATTTTTTTCAACTTAAATAAAGCAAAGTTAACAAGCTTAAATAAAAACAAAAGAAAACAAGAGGTTGTTGAGGGAGTCAGAGGTCGATGAGTAAAGAAACTAACTTTCCACAACATTAAATGTGTCACTGGTGTAATTGCTTGGAAATTGCTGATGAACAGAAATAAAACTCTGTCATATACACCACATCAGCCATCACAGACTGTTTTCCTATAACAGCACACCCATTGAGTTTTAATCCTGCTTTCAAGCATGGTTTAACACACACTAACTAACGTTCCTAGTGGGACATTCCTCTTGCCACAAATAATCAATGATCGGAGTAGAATCCCAATTGACATAATCTCATAAGGACACTGACAGCTAAGATCAGATCGATATCCTACCATCTGTTACACAACATTATCCACACTTTTCCCATTTTACTGACACTCTGTTTAGTCATGACAATGTTTAATTGCTGATCAATATCATAAGCACGACAAAGCAATAAAAAAATACAGAGCCTCTGGTGACGTTCGTCCTGATGACACAAAGAGAAAAAAGTCTGAACTTTCTTCACATTGCTATGCTCTGCTGCAATTCAATTGAGTTAAAGTGAAGTATTAGCTTCATAGATTCTGCTTTATTTAGGGGATCGCATGGGTAACTTGCCTCTATTAAGTGTAATGAAGGGGAAAAAGAGTGGTTGATGGCAGAGAGAGACAGAGAGACATAAAGCTGCTGAAAGAGATTTTTGGAACTGCCTTTACATCCTTATAGCTGCCAGTAAATTATATTGTCTGAGGAAAAAGAGGTGAGAGTCTTAAGCTGCAGAGTCGGGGACAAATTTTTTATCATCTTTCTGTCAATCTTCATGAACATATAGCTCTATATACTGTATGTTCACTCTTCATTCATTCACTCGGTCATTTGCCAAACTGTAGTGCTGCAGGTAAACTGGAGCCTATCCCAGCACACACTGAGTGAAGGCAGGGTTCACCCTAAACAGCACGCTAGACCATCGCAGGCCCAACACACACAAAACCATTCACACCCACATCAGCCAATTAGCCTATTGTTCATGTCTTTGGACTGTAGAAGGAAACCATGGTGCCCAAGGAAAACCTAGGCAAGTACAGGGAGAACATGCAAACTTCACACAGAAATGGCTAAGCCAGATGTGCTACCACTGCACCATCATCTCACCCCATCATAAACATATAACTTTATACATTGAATGTTCACCCCTCATGAACATGTTGACAAGAATATGCCCTCGGGGCAGTGCTAGCTCTTTATCCTCTCATTGAACTGGGGCTGAACACTACAGTGAATCACTACCATCTCTTTTATGACCAAAATGATATAAGAAAGACCGACTACAGCCAGTTTGTTAGCATTTTAGTAGATAAATCTGCAACTCTATAGTGACATCCCTGACATAACATTCTTCTGATTCTGTTCATAATTTTATTAACCTTTTTTTTAAATATATTTTAAACTAAGATTCTTACACAGAGTACCATAAAGCATCTGTGTTTGAATTTGGAAGTATGTTTGCACTAGTTATGTCAGATTCTGTAACTCCTTTCAAAGGCTTTTAAAGTAACCCATTCGCTTACCAGGCATATTATATAAGCAAGATCTTATTTCTTTAGAAAATGGAATCAGCCACCCATGTCTTTCTGAAACCATTTGCTTACTCCTGTACGTGAGTCTCAATGTTCCCAGCACCAAGAATGATATTAGTAAACACTGCTATCTTTTTTTTTATAATTTCTCTTAATATCATTGGCCTTCTTCTGTTTCTTCACACTTCATCTAAGATTTTTCCACATTCTATGAATCGTTGTTGCACTGCCAATTTATTGTCTATGCGCAAGATCATTCCTCTGGTCATGCAGCCTTGGTAATTTTACTGAAAAGAGAAACAGAACTAGCTGATCAGCTACATTTCGAAAGGTATGTCAAAGTTCAAAAGGTGGGGGTGCTTCTGAAACGTGCAATTAAGCTATGACAAGATCCTATATTCTCCTGTGTCTCTAATAATATAAAAAAGACATACCAATACTGTAGACTGCTTTTGCCTTGCTCTGGCTCTGAATAATTGATTAATACCTTAATGCTGTCCTGGCACCAAAGAAAAAACCATCAGGTGCAAGTTACAGGATTTAATTCAATGCTCCTGCTGTCACCTTGAGCCTAGTTTGAAAGATATAATATTTTGAGGCTGCATGAATGGGCCTAATCCAAATCAGTAAACACTACTTAGGAAAAGTGTGATCTGACTGGTCCACAATCAGGGGACTATAAAAAATTGCCCTGATTGGAAATTGCTTGAATCAAAATGGCGGACAATCATTGTTTGTCACGGCTGCTTGGCGCAGGAGGCATGATGAAGGTTACACTTTAATGGAAAAAATCATCCACGTTCATGCATTTTCTGAACCACTTATGCCTAATTAGAGTAGCAAGGAGGCTGAGCCAATGCTGGGTGAGGGCAGAGCATGCCCTGGAGAGCTTGGGGAAAAAATCATAAAAATCGTAAGATTTTTAAATTTTAATAAAAATTTTTTGTTTGTTTTGCTCGTATGTCCAGGTAGCATATACTCAGACTCTTAAAAGGAATTAAAGAGATGCCATTACTATGCATCTGCATAACTCTCTCACTCATTAATTTGCCAAGCGGCTTACTCCTAACTAGGGTTGCGGGGAGCTGGAGCCTATCTCAGGTGATAAGGATTTAAAAAATGCAAAAAATCAACCATTAAAATCTTGTTTTAGTGTGCTTTTTTTCTTCTGTTTCTGTGTAGCAAATATTAAAATAAGTACTTGCCTCAGGCTTGGTGGATGTCACTGAATTATATAATCCATTCAACATTAATTCTCAAAAACTGTTCAGCGACATCCACCTCGTCTTCGGGTTAACAATTGTTAAATATTATATTATTTATATTATTTATTTCATTTGTAAAATAAAATACCGCATTATAAAAATAATATTTGATAGACAGTAACACTTCCTATTATTTGAACACAGTAAAGAAGAAGTAGTGTATTCTTTCGTTAGAAGAGCTTAGGCATGTGTGAGAAAAAAGAAGAGGTGCAGCAGAAGGGACTGGATTTATTAAATTATGTATACCGCATACCTTGTTCACTGTGCACACAGGGATACTCAATTGAGGTCATGAAATTGTAATGAGTGCACATTAGTGTTGTAGGCTGATTCTCCTGTAAATACAATTTGCCCAGTTTAATGGATTTTGAAGCAAGCTACTACTCCTGCTTTGGACAGAAAATATGCTCAAAAACTCTTCGATTGTCTATTCTATTGTCTACTCTATTCTACAGAGTTCTATTGTAGGCCAATAATAAACACAATAAATAAATATGACAAAAGTAATTAATAGTATTTTCCCTATAAAGTAGAAAAAAAAAATCTTTCACATGGAGGACACGGAGGAAACAGCATCTTAATCTGAAGCTCAAGGACTAATCTTTTATTCATTTACTTTTTGATAAAAATACAAACAGCAATAACAGCAGAGTAACTCACAACTGCTTGCTCAGCTCCTTCAGACAGCAATACACTGATACTATGTATTCAGTTGACCGTAAAATATATTTTTTATAAGCTGCCAAATAATGAGAATGGAAGCTATATTGTTACATTAAAGCAAAAATTGAACTGATTCACTCGTGATAAGGTTACAATTATGCATCAATGGTGTGGTGGATGTCACTGAATAGCCTAATCAGTGCAATGATATACACAAAGCCTGAGACGAATAATTGTTTTAGTACATACTACACAGAAACATATGCAAAAATAAACACTTAAATGAGATTTTTTTATAGTTTATTTATTTAAACCGGGATTTAGATTAGTAGATAGTAGTATATTTTTTTCATTTTAAAGCATGCACTTGGTACTTGTTTTTCAAATTCCAACACTTTATTCATAATCTTGGAAGTACGTGGAGTTTATAGAATATCTTAAGCACTAAATGTTACCCATTTCTGAATATGAGTAACTTTTCCAGTGCAAATTCTGTTCTTCAGAAAAGTAAATCTGAATAGGTGTTTGAAGAGTTCATTGATTTACTTATAGTAAATTCTGTCCTTAAGCTAGTAAATGTCACTAAATCCCTCAAAATGGCAGTTGATTTTCGTTGGTGTCCTAAATTTGCTACATTCGTCACCATTCGTCGCTTCGTATATATATATCTATAAGTATTGTCTATGATTTAGACACTGCACCCTGTCTTCTCTGTGTGCATAAAGATATAAAGCCCTCAAAAGAATTCTATAACTGTATGGAAAGTATTTAGAAGCACCAACCAACAATTTCCAAGGTTAAATCTTTTAAAGATTTTAAAATGCACACTTATTCTTTCACTTTGCCAGATTGCATTAATGCCTGCAAACCCAGGCATACTCCAAGAAATCTCCATTATAGTACAAATATTTAATGAAATAAATAAAAAGAATAGGTAGACCATAATTTAAAATAGCACAGAAGGGTTTTTTACATCCGATTAAAGGAAACACAAAGGCTCCATGTGTAAATGTGCAACTGTCGTCACCAAACTGAGAGGAGAGCAATTTTCTACAACTCGAAGTTCTATTTTCTTTAAGAAACTTCAGTATACTGAAGGTTAAAGCTGAAGGAGACTAGAAGAGGAGGCTCAGTCCTGCTGAACCTCTCTCAAGACTTGCAATTTCACAACGTGGTTTATAACAGTAAGTGACTTACTCAGCAGAAAATATCCCTCAGAGTTATTTGGCTTTGTCCAGGGAAACTGGCAAGAGGAAGTGGATTTATGATTAAGATTTGTTTAAGGAATTGGGATCAAAGTCAAATCAAGAATCTGGAGTAAGCAGAATAATACAGTATTTGAAAGAGGTCTGCATTCACCAATAAGCCATAACATTAACACCACCTGACTGGTCTGCAGCTTGGCAGATTCATAGACAGCAAGATGCAATGCACTGTGTTTTGACATCTCTACTATCGTTGATAAAAATTAAATAATTCTAATTTACTTGAGATTAGGAGGGCAGTACAATGGTGTGGTGGTTTGCATGCTCGACTTACAGAAAAAAGGGCTCAGGTGTTTCTGTGTGGAGGTTGCATATTTTTTTGCTTGTGTGGGTTTTGTCTGGGTACTCTGGTTTCCTCCCACAGTCCAAGACAAGCCTGGCTATTTCGAATTGCGCCTTTGTATGTCTGTGTGTAAATAGTTGTGTGTGCTGTCCTGAGCATGGGACCTTCTTGTTGTGAGGCGGACATGCTAATCACTACACCACCGTGCCGACCCATCACTAAAACTAAAAAGAAATATTCTTCCGAATCTAATTTTTATACTGAAACAATAATTTTATCTCTAACATTTACTAATTCTAGATTTTGGTCTGATGAAGTTTGCAAAGTTACATATATTATCCAAAATTACACACCTCACAATTACACTTCTCAACCGACACTAGAGGCAGGGTACTCCTAGAACAGCTCGCCAGACCATCGCAGGCCCAACACACAAACCACCATTCTCACTTAAATCCATACCTAGGGGCAATTAGTTAGCCTAATGTGCATGTCTTTGGAATGTGAGAGGAAAGCAGAGTACCCCGAGGAAACCCATGCATGCTCAAGGAGAATGTGTAAACACCACACGGACACACTATTCAGCACGCCACCGTGCCACCCTGAAAACACCACATTCACTTGTACTGAGAAAACTCCTTTAGCACATCCTTTTATTTCCTGCTTCAAAACTTTAAAAGGATTAAAATCTTTAATCCTATGAGTTTCTGCTGGACTAAATTAATTTCATGCACTAGAGAGAGAAAAGCACCTGACAAGGGCCTTTCGTGATGAAATTACACAAGGGACATGTTTCTTTTGAAGATTATGACAATTATTTTTGTGTGTTTTCCCAACAGTGGATCACTTTGAGTGTTGAGCTGACCTGATCAAAACAGATCAGCAATCACATCAGCAATGACTTTTTTTTAAACATTTAAAAAGGAGGCTTTAATATGAGCCTGTGGAAAACCAAACAGTTGCTTGGACACTTCTAAAGAGAGAGCTATTTATCACTGTAATCATGGGCTGGTATTACGTATGAAATCCCAGTGGATACATTTAAAATGATTTTTATATTACAGTCAGCAGGTGATACTGGAGTCGGCTAATTTCTCTACTAAACAGTGCTCACATTCATTGCAGAGCAGCGCAATACATTACAACGAATCCAAATAGGTTTTGTAATACTGCATAATAAAGTATAAATTATTTGGGCAGGAATGTAGATCCAATTTAGCGCATGTACCTCAACACTTAATTTCCTTTAAATGGTTTATAGTTCATTTCATTACATTCAAGATAAAAATAAAATAAAAAAATGCAGGCACAACCCACAGATCCCATTACTCAAAGGCTTGTCGATAAAACAACAAGTGCAGTTTTCCAGAGAAATCTCATGTTATTTGTACAAAACCTGTCACCTTGTGCTGCATTACCTTCTTCTGACTGCTCCCTTTTCCCTCTGTTCATCTTCTACTCACCATTACTCCTCTCTAATTCTTCTTTTCTTTCTCTCTCTTTTTAAAAGCCAGAACATTTTTTTCCCGAACAGAATGCTCTTTTATTTCCACTGAAGGTTCTTACTTATTTGAAACCTGTCCATCACACTGGGGTACTTGTTAGTGAAAAGCAGTGAAAGGTAGAGAAGTAAATGTGTTTTTTTTTAAATTCTAAATAAATGCATCTCTCTGCCTGAATAGGGAATCTTAAAATTAGTTATTTGTCTTAATACATTAATATATATATATACTTAAATTCTGAGAAAAAAATGACCATGTTCCATGGAGCGGCAGCTGAATGAGGCAGATGATGAAAAGACACTAATGCAGCATGCATGCCCACTGTAACACTATTTAAAAAATAAATAAAAATCTTGTTTTAGTTTGCTTATGTTATGTTCAACACTCTCAGGGACTACTCCGTAATACCCCCCACATCTTCATTAAATAATTGCTATATATTCCTACGATCTACCTGGCATGGATTCCACATGTTTTTAGAATCATTCTTATGTGATTCTGGTCCATGTTGGCATGATTGCATCACGAACATGTTGTGGGTTGGTCAACCACATTTTAATGCTTCACATTTTCTGCTCTAACACAGAAACGCTCTACCTCCACATCTACCACACACACACACACACACACAAAAAAATATTATTCTCAGGCAATGCACATCAACACTTAAATAATATATAAAAAACTTACTGGTAGCCAGCATCTGAACATGTTGCTTTTTCTAGTACCTGCACTTTATTTCTTATTATCTGCCTTAGAGTTCTGCATTTAAAAAAAACAATTGACATGGAAAGTTGTTACCAGAGTTCTTAATCCTACTTCATGCCAAATATGCTATTCTAGACTCAGTTATGGTGATCAGGGAGGGTAGTATATTACTCTGAACCCTTTCAAATGTTCATAATACCTTATAGGTTAATCACCTTGATTTTAAACTGGTAGACTGTGGCCAATAGCATTAGCATAACAATGCTCAACTGATATAAAGGGGCCCAGTGCCAATGTGGTTTTCTATTGTAGAACGCAGTATGGTCTTCCACTGTAAAGCCCAAAGTGGTCTTCCACTGTAGATCTGAATGTGGTTATTAATTTTCAAACCCAGTGTGGCAGTATTGTAGAACCCAATGTGGTCGTCTACTGTAGAACCCAATTTAGTCTGCTATTGTGGAACCCATTATGGTCTTCCAATCTAGAACCCAATGTGGTCTGCTATGGTTTCAACGAGCCAATGCCCAGTATAACAGATATATCAGTATTTCAGATTCCTGGCTGACAGGAATGTATCCCACTGTGGTCTTCTACTGTAGAACCCAATGTGGTCTTCCACTGTAGAACCTAATGTGGTCTGCTATTATAGAACTCAATGTGGTCTTCTATTGTAGAACCCAATGTGGTCTTCTACTGTAGAACTCAATGTGGTCTGCTAATGTAGAGCCCAATGTGGTCTTCTACTGTAGAGCCCCATATGGTCTTCCACTGTAGAACCCAATATGATTTTCCATTGTAAAGCCCAATATGGTCTACCACTGTAAAGCCCAATGTGGTCTTCCACTGTGGAACCCAATGTAACCTTTTATTGTAGAACCCAATGTGGGTTTCTATTGTAGAACCCATTATGGTCTTCCACTGTAGAACCCAATGTGGTCTTCCGTTGTGGAACCCAATGTAATCTTTTATTGTAGAACTCAATGTGGTTTTCTATTGTAGAGCCCAGTATGGTCAGCTATTGTAGAACCCAATGTGGTCTTCTACTGTAGAACCCAATTTAGTCTGCTATTGTAGAGCCCAATGTGGTCTGCTATTGTAGAACCGAATGTGGTCTTCCACTGTAGTGCCTAATGTCGTGTTCCACTATAGAACCCAATGTGGTCTTCCACTGTAAAGCACAATGTGGTTTTCCACTGTAGAACCCAATGTGGTCTTCCACTGTAGAACCCAATGTAATCTTTTATTGTAGAACCCAATGTGGTTTTCTATTGTAGAAAACAGTATGGTCTAACTGTGGAGCCCAATGTGGTCTTCCACTGTAGAACCGAATGTGGTCTTCCACTGTGGAACAATGTAATCTTTTATTGTAGAACCCAATGTGGTAAAAACCCATACACGGGTGTGGTCAGGTTTTTGTTCACAAACTGACAGACAAAAAAAGTGCACAGGTGTTACGAATAAAATTGCTGAAGAGTGTAGGCTGCCAGTGACAGGTTTTCAAAGAAACCAAGAGTTTCTTATTACTTATTCATTCATTCATTCATTCATTTTCTGAACCGCTTATGCCTAATTAGGGTTGCGGGGAGGCTGGCGCCCAACTCAGCCAACTCTGCGCGAGGGCGGGGTACACCCTGGACAGCTCGCCAGGCCATCGCAGGGCCATTATTACTTATTGGTTATCTTATTCTTATTAAGTCGCTACTACTATTACTACTACAGTCCAAGCAAAATGATACCCAAAGCTAAATCTCTGTAAAACTTAACCACTCACTCAGATCCTTAAGGACCTCTAAATTACTTCTTTATTACACACGAGAACACTTTTAGGGTAAAGCAATTTAGCCTATAGACAAAACACTCTCAGAGAGCATTAACTGAACAGAACTGTAAAACCTAAATATATTGTGTGCTTAAAGTAGCTAATTAATGTGATAAAGACGTTGCCATTTTCCACCTAAATGTAGATTGTTCCAATACATTAAAGTAATTCCTATCATTTTGGAAATCACTAAACTTTCAGTGATAAATATTCCTTTAAATCAGGCTTTCCAGTAGATTTTGGAGCCTGGCTGTTGAGAATTGTGCTCATTCAGTCACAAACACACTGGCAAAGTCATGTATTGCTTCAATGAGGAAGCCTGGGGTGCAGTTTACCCCCAATGTCTTCAGTATGGCTGAGGTCAGGGCTCTCGAGTTCTTTGACCGCAACCTTGGCAAACCATGCTTCCATCAATCTTACATTGCGCACAGGGATATTGTTTTGCTGGAACATGTTTAGGCTAAGCTTTTAGTTGCAGTGGGTATGCTACAGTATACTTACACAATATTGCACAAGCCAGACTGGTTATACTGAATACTGGCACTGTTGTGATTGAGCTGTAGTTCAGTGATGGGTCAATATGATCCATTCCTCACCAGTGATGACACTGTGTTTAACACAGTGAAATACTGTAATGGAATTTGTATACCTCTCTGGCTTGATTATGATTGCTTATAGCATCTTCTGAGCTCCAGTTTAGTGTTTAACACATCTGATAACCTCTGTACCTATTAGGTCACTGAGTAATGTAATTACAGTAATAGGCAATAATTCAGAGAATATACACTCCCACCAGGCATGTCATTAGAAACACCTGTATGCCTGTTCATAAATGCAATTCCAATCTGCCAATCATATAGCAGCAGTAAAGAACATCATGGCGATACAGCCCAGAAGCTTCAGTTAACTCATCCATCCTTCCATCTACTATCTATACCACTTATCCACCTATATCAAGGGCATGCTGGAGCCAATAACAGCTGACTTTGTGTGAGAGGTGGGGTACACCCTGAACGACAGGTCTACTGCGGGGCTAACACAGACACAAACATGATTAACCCTTTACACTAACATTCACAGTTATGGACGAGTCAGAGTTGCCTGTTGACTTAATGTGCTGTTAGGACTTAGGGAGGAAACCGGAGTACCTGGAGGAAACCCACAAGCACTGGGAGGACATGCAAACTTTACTTAAAAAGTCCCTTGGCCAAGATTTAAGGGCCAAACCTACTTTATGTGAGGTGACAGTGCTTAACCACTGAGCCACCCTGCCTCCCATCTTCAAATTATATTCACATCAAATATCTGAATAGGCAAAACAGTGACTTTGAGGAATGGTTTCTGGTGCACGAAGCTTCAGCTAACCGATCAATCCAGGTCTTCAAAGAAATATCCATACATCCTTTAGTAAACCAAAAATACACAAGAAAAATTATCTACAGCTAAAACCAACAAAGAATTACAGCTCCAATGCTTGTGAATCTGCTATTGTACAGACTGTAACTTCATTCATCAATGTTGAGAGTGTCCTGTCTATAATACACCAGGCAGTGACCAGTCACTGTGACCCCATTCCCATTTTAATTATTTTGCCAAGAACATTATCATACTGGCATTGTTTTAGTCATTACAGCACCACAAACAGACTGAACCTAATCCATTATGCAGCCCAAACACTCAACATACTTCACCATGACTTCATTTTCACTGACGCAATATCAATATCTCAGATTTGAGACGCACAACAACAGATGGCCATTTTATGACTCAAACCGAAGCCCTAAATTAGAACTCGTTCTACTCTGATGTATACACAAAAAATTTTTTTTACACGAGAAAAAAAGAATATTGTGCTATAAACTGGGGCAGCCATGGCCTAATGGTTAGAGAAGTGATTGGGACTGAAGAGTCACTGATTGGCTGGAAAAGTGTGGAGGCAGAGGGACTGAGCAGCACCTTGACCTTCCTCCACTTTTATGGCTGAAGTGCCCTTGAGCAAAGAACCTAACCCCAAACTGCTCTTGGGGCGCCATGTGTATATGATGTGTTTATATGTGTATATCATTGTTTATATAAATATATGTGTGTGTGTGTGTGTGTGTGTGTGTATGTGTGTGTGTGTGTGTGTACATAAATCCCCTGATGAGCAACAAAGAAACAGGCTTGTCGGGATGAAAGCTCTACTTCGACATATCAAG
>JBCNYG010000024.1:20783841-20797198 GCA_039654305.1 Porochilus rendahli
AGTTTAAGCAAGGATTGAGAGGCGAGGAAACAACAAATAAGAGTTTTAAAATATACCTTCTACACACACACACACACACACACACACACATATAAATATATAGAAGGTACATTTTAAGTCTTATTTGTTGTTTCCTCGTTTCTCAATCCTTGCTTGAACTGGAACTTCTTCTGGCCAGCTGTCACAATTTTCTTATCTGGGAATCAAAGGAGTAAGAATTGAGTGATGAGCAAGCTTACACAGGAGCAGCCTTCCTAGCTATGCCCTCCTGGTTATTTTTTTCATGCTTGAAGCTTATAACTGTAGTATGGTAAAGGTGCGATTATGAGATACCAATTTTTTACAATTCTGATGTTACATCGGTACATAACAGGAAACATGTTAGCTGGCCATGGTAGCCTTCGGAGAACATCAGAGGATACTGCAGAATTTTGGGGAAAACGTCCTGAAACAACATTGGAATATGAACGTATCAGCACACCTTCAGATAACTATCATGGTGTACAAGAGGATCTATCATACAGTACCATGTATGGCAGCACTTTTGCTATACATCTGCACCGACACTGATGACTAAACGCTTCTGAGAAATCAACCCCATGCTTCTTTGGCACTGCAGCAGATACAGGCTTGACATCTTCTTCTTCTTGGCCTTTACACAACATGATGATAGACTACACGACCCTCATTTACGTATAGGAGCTGCTATAGGACGTATAGGAGCTGCTGTGTAAGGCAGATCAGGAAGAATTAAGAATACTCAAACGAAAGAACGAATCCTACAATCCTTCTCCAGAATTATAATGAGCCTCACTCCATACAGTTGATGAAACCATAACAGTAGGAAGGTGACTAGTCCTTTGAGACTGTTGCCTTTTCTGTTCATGTGTACCTCACTAAATCTGAGCCAAGAAATAAGCTAATAAAGCATCCTTTATAAAATGCTACCTTGCAATTTTCTCTGGCCGGCAAGTACAAACAATCTTCCATCATCCACGTTCCATTAAAGCTGATAGGAAGCTTGTTTGCAGTGGACACAGAGAACAGTTTACCTGCTCTACACACATACACATATGTATTCATAGACCTGCATGCAAAAGCACGCTCTCTGAGCATAAGCCACAACTATTGACTGAAATCATTTAAAATAAAACCTGGGACACGCCTCAGAAATGAAAGCATTGATCTGGGTTTCATGCTTAGGTTCATGCTTCAGTTAAGCACACAACTGTGACACTGCGGCATTTTTCTGCCTCAGAGCTTGTAAAGACGTGGTGAGATGAAAAAACAGAAGAAGAAGCAGCTCCCACTAGACATACTTTTCAAATGGTGTTGTGAACCCAACCTTAGAGGAGCTTGTAGACAAAAAATTATTTCAGCATGTCTAAGCATAGAATTGGCAATTTTCTAAGCACCAACACACTGCCTGAACACCCACAGGGTGTTTACTCAGGTAGGGATACGAGTGAAAACAGCACAAACACTCAAAAGGGGTATTACTTGTGTAATAGGTAAAGGATAATATACACTCCATGCATATTCCAAATTAGCTTGAAATATCACCTTCTTTCAGCGTGCAGGAAATGATTTTTCAAGAACCTTCATTAACTACATTAACAAAGTCCTTCCTCGCAAATTAATTTTTACAGTGTACTGTTATGAATTTAATTAAATGGCACTTATAGATTTCCCTGCTTTCCTTCTCCACTTGAGCAACAGTGCAAATGTGATGGCTAGCGTTAAGCATCCTGGAGGAAACGTGCACATTTTAAAAGCACATACCAGTGTTGGGGTCAGATGCCCTTCTCAGCGACTCTTGCTTTGCTCATTAGTAATTTTAATATAAATTTACATTCCCCGTGAAACCACCACAGCTCAAAGGCTTAGTAACACTTATTCACCTGTTATACGCTTCTGTATAAGTTTTCAATAACAGTAACATGACCAGAAGAACAATTTTTGTGCATGTGTGATTTTGCGCACTTGGCAACACAATGCTGATTCGTAAAAAGTCTGTTTTGAACAAATCTGAGTCCAGAACATACATATAATTTATAGTCTATTAGTAGGCACTTAAAGAGGCATCACATAATACATTGCACAAACACAGATACACAAAATCTCTCCACTACATAAAAAACAGAGCATTTAAAACACTTTTTTTAAACTTACCCTGCTACACTGCTGCTGGCCGAGCTCTCTGTGATCTGAGAGCTGGCGATCCACTTGGTCTCGCCCACTACAGTGCGGGCATGAGGCAGTCGCCCTACATCCTTCACGGTCATCATGAGGTGACGTGAGGCCTTGAGCACTCGGACTGCCTCGTCGTGAGGAATGCTCAGGAAGCTCCGCCCATTCACCTCCAGGATTTGATCACCCACCTGAGGAGCACAAGAGCCAAAGAGAGGGTCGGGTTGTCCGCAGGGGTTTGGGCACAGCTGGGCAAGGTGCAAGGAAATCAAGGGTTGAATGGGGATCCAGCTGTGCAACAGATTATGTGCTAAAAATAAATAGAGAGGAATACGACTATGCATTGGATAAGACTGAAAATGTAAGTATTACACACTTGGATGGATATACAGTACATGCACACAAAACATCTCTTCAGTGTTCTTTCTACAGACACATGTCTTTATTATTATTCCTGACTTTTGTCATGTTCCCTTTTTCTTCTTCCTCGCCATTCCTTACACTATCTCTTCATTTTCCTTTTATCTTTTTTATTTTATCTCTGCATTTTCACTCCCCTGTTCAATAGTGACAGCCTCATTTTCACATGCATAGATCACAAGATCATGACTTCGATATGTGTGTGTGTGTGTGTGTGTGCTGTGCAGACCTTGGGGAAATTGCTAACCTAACGAAAAGTACTGTTAATAGTTGACATAAATAAATTATAAAGAGATGTGCAAGGTGTTATCAAAATTACATGAGACCCATCATGCCACTACTGCCATGCAGGGATGGTAAAGGCAACATGGTGAACATGTTTCCTCCAAGGCACGTCATACTAGCTGCATGTAAAATCTTTCTTCTTTTTTTCCCCACATTGTTCAAAGTGGTGTAAGACACTTAAAGGAAAGCACTATCCATCCCTTCACATGCGTGAACTCATGGAAGCCCATGACTGGATAATGTTGCTTCTAAGGAAGAAGGAAGATAGCAATATGCCATCCTTCCTTCCCTGAGCACTCATGCAGTCAGCTCTCATGGGTTTCCAGCCACAGATGGCTGTGTGCATTACCCGGGGCTTGACTTTGTGAAACTGACTCTTTTCATTCTTTTGAAAGCCTGGTTTTACACCCATGGCTCAGTTAAATTTTTTAATGACATGCATGCTCCATACTCATGCTTTCATAGATTCATTTTAGTTGCCTGGCTTGAATACCTGTAACATTTTTTTTCTTTTAAAGCATTTCCACTGCCAGTAAATTTATGGATTTGGTACATTAAAGGAAACATCTAAATGTAAGAGTTTTCCCTCTACTATTTGTTACAATAATTAAAAGAAAAAATCTATTATATTTCATTAGTACTTAAGCAGCATGGTGGTGTTAGCACGTCCACCTCACAGCAAGAACATCCTGGGTGCTTGGTGAGGGCATTTCTGTACTTCTGCACTTCTAGAGTTTGCATATACTCCCCATGCTTGCACATTACATTTACATTTCCACCATTTGGCAGATGCCCTTATCCAATGCAACTCACTTTTTAAATTTAATTTAAACTCATCATTAAAGGGTTAAGGGTTTTGCTCAAGGGCCCAACAGTAACAGTTTGGTGATACTAGGACTTGAACCGCCAAACTCATAAGCAGTAACCCAGAACCGTAACCACTGAGCCAATATTGCCGTTAATGGTGCCATTAGAAAAACTGGCTGATCCAAATTGTCGCTCACTGTGAGTGTGAGTAGTGTGTGTTGGCCCTGCAATAGACTTGATTCCACCTTCGTCAAGAGTCAACTGCGATAGGTTTAAGCCCTTCCAGGACCCTAGTAGGATTATGCGGATCAAGTAATACTTATGTGAAATAGTCTGATTAGCAACTGACAACATAAACAGGAAATATTCACAAACCTGATTACATGAAATTGAAAAGTAGATTCTCTGTAAGAAAGACAAGACCATTTTGGTCAAAATTGGATAAGAAAAAAAGTGCTGTGCATGCCTTGTGGCTTAAAATAAAAATGCTTATACCCAACTAAACAAGAAATATGCATCGAGCAATCTTGCTCTCTTTTTTCTGTAAATTGATTCCTGTGCTGACCTTCTTTAACTCCAGGTAAGCCTCATGGGTAAGTAAGCATCCATTTCAATGATAATGATATTAATGAATGCTTAAGGAGAGCTTTTATGTGATCAGTCAGGCTCGTTGACGTCGGAATGGCAGGACACTTTATGTCTCAGGGTGCCCTCATGCCGGTGTTGCCTTCTGGCTTTACCTTTATGTTGTCTAGCTGGTCCTGCTGCAGCCTCTGTATGCACTCATCACAATGTACACCCTTTAAACCACTGTAGCATGACAGCAAACCTAATACTCTATTCTCTCTCTCTCTCTGTCTCTCTCTTTCTTTCTCTCTGATCCTGTTACACTTCTATCACTTTGGTTCCTCTCATCTTTCTGATCTGCCTGAATCGCCCTGATGCTTTTTCAGTTTAGAGCTTCTGACACTTGTGACTGACTTTCTGGTGCTGTGGATTTCATGTGAATACAAAAATTATTTGCATTTCTAAAAAAAAAAATTCAAACCCAAGCTTCATCCTTGACAATCTCACTTGGATGCTGCAGGTTTGTTGATGCTTATAAAATGCGGTTCTTTGCTCATCTTCTTGAAACTTGTTAAAGTTTTTTCATGATTCTTTTTGGGGATAGGGTACGAGGGGGGTTCTCCGACACAAATACTCAAGGAAAATTCGACAATGTTTGTCTCTAAGCATAACTGAAAAACCCCTCCCTTGTAACTAACACTACAGGCTTGATATCATTAGGACTGTTGTAGATAAAGAACTATAATGTTTAATTACATTTTCATTAACTGTTTTTGAATTAACTTGTCAGGCAGTCTAGACTAATTTTGTGTAAAACAGGACTGCTCGTCAGTCACCTAACCATCAAGTCCACTGTCATTAATTTTAAGTGGATAGTCAATAGTCAATATTCTAATATTAGCTCTTTATTCCCTTTCATTATACCTCCTATATAAAGAAGAAGAGGTGAGTGGCATGTGGCGGTAGAAGCCTTTTCTCTGAAGCGCAGACCTTTGGCATTTCCATCTTTTCCCTTTACCCCTGTGACTGACAGATAAGAAATCGGATCAGTTCTCTTTTACCTGTTCAGGTGTCTTTGAAAAGCATTGCAGGAAAAGGCTGAGAGTTAGTTACAGTCCAAAGGAAGTTTAGTAACAAATACTAGCTCGTTTTTCTTACCAAGAATATACTTGGCATACAAATGGGTGAACAGTTTTAAAGCAGCTCCTATGTTCCCACCAGGGCACACTCTGTGGTGCACTCTTTCCCCCTGTGGCCCAGCAATTATAAACAAACCATGACTGAACCCTGTAAATACACTGACAGATGCATTACCAATTTCAGTATGCAGATCACAGGATCATCTAGTTGCGCTTCAGTGTAATTTAATTTCTCTCTGCAGAATAAATGAAACCTTAAAAGTCTTTCTTTCCTGCTTCTTTTTTTTAACAGCTTAAATAATTTGTACCTAATGACTTATGAGGTTCTTCCATTAAAATACTTTACAGTCACACAGAAAAGGACCTTTGTGTGTAACCCATTTTCCATTTAACAAAGCTATGGTCCTTGATTCGCGTACTGGCTCAAATCCTTAAATCTGGGCGCCATGCTTGTACAGCATGCATTCAAAAGACACAACGTACAGATGCTGCACTGTTTTCTCACTTCTAGTGCTCATCCTCTCCTGCCACCACCCACCTCTGCAGATACTCCCACTGCAACAACCCACCCCTACAGACACTATGACTACACTTACCCACATTCATAGACACTCTTGACCACACTTACCCACTCCAACAGAAACACTGACTACACTTACCCACTCACACAGATACTCTGTCTACAATTACCCACTTTCATAGACACTCCAACTACACCTGCCCACTCCCACAAGCACTCTGACCAGGTCCACCCATACCCACTGACCGTACTCACTCCCACAGATGCTCCAACAATACCTGCCCACTCTCAGACACTCCGACCACAACCACCTACTCCTACAAATGCTCAGACCACACCCATATACTTTCACAGACACTCAGACCACACCCACCCATTGCACCCACCTGATCCTGCAATGATTTTAACCATGATAACCCCTTCCACAAAAATTGTCACTATAACAGATACTTCATTAGAGAAATCCAGACTCTGCTGCCTGTTGCCCAGATACTCTGAGTGCACCCGCCCACTTCTGCAAACACTATGTCTACATTTGGCCCCTCCTGCAGTAACTCTGTCTGTAACTGGCTGTTCCTGCTCATGTAAATTCAGCCTCTGTGCAAACCTTACATGCAAGGTCTACATCTAATAATAACTTATCTGAATCTGATTTTCCATATTTCTTTACTTTGCCCAACAGCTGCTGATAGCCCATTAGATTGATGTCACATTCCATCACTTAGAAATTCCATCACATGAATAAAATTATGATAAGCCTTCTTTGATGCCTACAAAACAAAGATTAGCATTTAGCTTATGGGCTGTCTTTTTGTTGAAGTTGTTTTTTCAAAATATTTGTTCATAGTAATCCTTCTAATGGATTTATATCGACAGTTACTGGCCACTTGACTGATGCAGCAAATTTCAGGCTGGTCCCTTCAAGTATTCCATTCCAGACACATCTTAAAGTACAATCAGCATCCTACCTGGCTTAATCTTTTTAAATACATCTCAGAAAGGAAACCAAAGGTTAGCTAAGTTAAATTTTGTTGAGTGCAAAAGCTGAAATTTTAGCTTCACTGGTTTTTAATGACAAACATCCTTTGATCTGATTATCCTCCATTTGCCCTTCTCATGACTATTAATTTAACATTGCATAAGGAACTGCATATTTATAAATGTCCAACATGAACAAATCATTTTGTTTGCAAATCACTGCTGTACAAAAGGAATAAATCTCTTTGAGATCCATACATTTCCTATCATTTCCTCCAGGAATGATGGTGAGAAATAAAAGTCAGATCAGAGTTCGCTCAGCGCTTGCTCTGCTACTGGGAACATTTCACCCCAGTACAACCTGCTACACGGTTGAGTGGTCAGTGACTAAACCAGCTCCCCCACCAACTTTGAGCTGGTGAGAAGGGTGGCACATCCACCAACAGGACGAAATACAAGACCTGTCAAAGGGCGGATGAGCTCCAAGTAATCATCGTGCAAATCTTGGTTGAGGAGTTGCGACCCATCAAGTTTCCATTATGGCATTAAATAACCACTGAGAGCACTGGCTCGGCAGTGGCCAACATAGCAGTATAAGTAGTAATAGTAGTGTCACTGTTGTGTATGGTAGTGTTACTCTGCTCTGGTGTTACGCTATCTGAATGCCTATAAGGGATGATGAGCAACCCAACAGCAATGATCCAGTTGAGCTCCCACAGGGTCCCCTTATTACTACATCATTAACAGTTACCAGTACTAAGGCATTAGCCATAGACCTACAGCACTTTACAACTATACCTTTCCCATCTTATCCTCCAGGAATGATGAGAAGTAAAAGAGCAGGACATAACAGATAATGTGTTTAAACAAAAAGTGGTGTTGCCTGTGGAGAACAATGGTCATAATCTTTATTGAGGAGATGGGATTAAATCCATCCATCACAGCCGGCTGGCCCAGATGAGCAAAATGGAGGCAGCACTGGCTGCTTTTAACAAAATTTGTGCATCATTATCATCATCATCATCTTCAGCTTGATCCATGATGGAGGTTTACTGGTGCAGTGAAACTAATCAGAATTGCTCATCTTAATTTCTTTGCACACAACACAACAGGTGCTATCACTTCTGGCTTTCTCTCTGATTGGGCGACTCTCTGTGTGATTAAAGATCTACGTAGATGTAGGCTTCAAGATTTATCCTGTCCGAGTCGCATGTTATTTCACACATTCACTCGTCTGTTCACAATCAATTGTCAAATAAAAAATAAATTGCAGTGTGTTGCCAATTCATACAGCACTCTTGTATACACCAGTCTCCCCTGCTTGTGAGAGGCACTGCGAGACAGAATGCCCCTCCACCCATCCTGCTGTGTGTGTAAAACTAGCCTGCTCTTGCTGTACCAGCACCATCACTCAAAATGTCAACTGTCCTGGATAAGGAGTTTGCTTGCTCATTTCCAGATCTGTCACGGCCAAGGGTCCATGCTGTCCACTGCCTCTCCCTTTCCTCTATTTATCCCTGATCCATCATCCCTCAATCTTAAAACTCAGCTGCAGAGCCACACCCTAAAGTATTACAGCTAATCCTAATACAAGGCGTATGGTACAAGCCTGCACTCATGTTTCTGGCTAGTAGGTAGCAAGTGCTTGTGTAATGGATTCATGGTAAAACTGAATAAAGTTATACATTCGTGGGGTTGTGTTTCATTTTGCTTTCATGTTGCATCACTTACCAGAGCTTATTAATAAATCCAGCAGTGTGTTTTTTTCCAAGCTGCAGACCAACCTGCTGTATCAATCGAAATCAATATCCTGTATATAACTAATATGAATAGCAGACAAAACCTGATCTACCATATATTAAACAAAAAAGTGAGTAGGGCATAAAGCAGCAGGATGGTTGTATTATAAAATTAAATTCCCCTTAAACTTTATATAACATCTTACTCTTTTCGAGTGAGTGATTTCAGTGTTTAAATAAGAATGGGATAAAATTATTGATTGATTCAGTCATTCGATGAACCACTCTATCCTACTAGCATTGCGGGGTGGCTGCAGCCTATCTCAGACAGCACAGAGCATGTCTGAGAATGTCTGTCCCCAGGAACTACAGTATTATGGGCCCAATATTAATTATTATTATTTTATTTTATGATACAAGAAACTTTTGCTATTTGCTCTCTGCAATGCGGATTTAAACATCTAGTAAAATTCTTTATAGTAGTTTTATAAATGTTTTACTTAATTACGTTTTTTCTTCTTCTATTAATATAATAAGTGTTGTGTTACATTGCCAGTGGTACAATGCTGTCACAATCACCGCAAAAAGTTCCAAGGTTTGAACCTCATGCCCTTTCTATGTAAAATTTGCATGCTCTCCCCTTGACTGTGTGGGTTTCTTCTGCATACTACAGTTTCCCCCACAGTCCAAAGATATGCAAGGTCATCTGGCTCCTCTTGGTGCCAATGTGAGTGAATAGTTCGCCTCTCTGTCAGCACCACGACAGACATGTATGAAGTCAGTTGGGATTGCAATTGAGGACATTTACTTGGTGCTGATTCGTAGTCCAGAAGAATCTTTTCATTCACATTGCTCACTTTTTAACTATTAAGAATTTATAAATTACAGTTCTATTTATCACCTGCCTTTTTGGTTATTTGAAGTTTCGTTCAAATGATTTATTAAGAAGGAATCCTGTCTGATCTGTGCAGAATACACTTTCCTTGACATTATAAAATATGAAAATGCGAAGCAATATGACAAGCTCAGACAGAGGACACTTTACGTGACAACTGGCTCATGCAGGGCACCACTTGAAGCTAAACCCAGACGCGCATTTTCATGAGTGTGTGAGACCTTATTCCATTGTAAATTAACAGAAAGTCCTTTAATCTTTGGTGATAGCTGTCCCATACTGGGCCCAGTAATGATCTGCTGAGCTGTTCAGGGTATACCCCACCTTCGCGCAGTGTCTCCTGGGATAGGCTCCAGCCTCGCCACGAGCTTAATAGGATTAAGCAGTTGGTAAATGAGTGAGTGAGTGAGTGGTTCCATATACCAGTGTTTGTAGCCACTATAAAAAAAATCATGGACTCCTCACAACTAATTAATATCATAAACACAGTTTATATACAATGTTATTATAGCCATTTATTATTCTTGACCCATCTTTCAAACCCTATTTTCAATTTGGTATAAAATTCCTTTCAGTGTGTTTTTAGATCCAGCTGAAAATATGAGCAATTGAACACAATCACGGTGCCAATCAGATGCAAAACTGGGTGAGTTTAATCTTCTTGCAGGTGTAAGAGATGTGTTGTTCGTGCTTTTCAGACAACAAAAGGCACCCTATGATAAGACAAACTTCTACAGCTCTATCCAACTCCAAACACCCACCAACCCCCCTCAATCTCTATCTGTCTCTCCATCTCTCTCTCTCTCTCTCTCTCTCTCTCTCTCTCTGTCTCTCCCTGCAGTTCCACTAAACACACACAGCCTGATCTTCTGATCATTTAAATCTAAATGTCTGGCTCCAAAGAAAACACCCATTTCTCCATGAGCTTGAAATTTCCATGACCCTGTGTAATGATGAGATTCATCTCAAATCAAAGCACCAAATGGAGAAGCAATGTGCTGTGAAAATGGAATAAAGGCAGGTTGTCTGACTAAATTACACAGCATTGTTACTCAGAGGCAGTGCACACACTCACGACCGAGACTTGAATCAAAAGGAAAGTTTTATAGGTGTATGGTGGAATGGATTAAAATGTTTCAAGGCCAGTAATAATAGTATAATTTCAGATATCTGTAATCCATGATATTGCAATACACTCACAAATAAAAAATCTTTTGTTAAATGAAAGTGATCTCCATTGTATGTTTTTTAGTGTTCCTTAGGGGGTGGTCACACTGGAGGTGCGTCATTATGCGACCAATGCAAATTGATTTATTTTTGTGATTTTTTGGGAAATTTTTAAATTTGTGTTTTGCGACTCCACATGCAAGTGAATATTTTCCCAAAAAAATTATAATATAATATGTATAAAAAAATGACAACGTTGCAGACTTCTAACAACATGTGTAGACTGATTGAGAAGGTATCAGAGTGGAGTCTCAGCTCAAGTGTTTCTGTATGCTCTCCCCGTGCTTGTGACAGTCCAAGGACATGCATATTAGGCAGGTTGGCTGTTCTAAATTGCCCCAATGTGTGTGCCCTGCAATGGACTGGCGAGCTGTTCAGGGGCCTTCAGCACTCAAAATCAGCTGAGATTGGCTCTAGCCTCCCTGCGAATCTAGTATGATTAAGCTATTTGGCAAAGGAATGAATTGATGAATTTTAAATCCATCAGGGCTTTATCTGAATACTTGCTTTGATAGAAGAGATTTTACAAATTAAACAGGGACCTAGAAGTAATACAACATCTTTTAACTATTAAATATATTTTTTTAAATTAACATTCATCTACTTGGTTTACTTGTCAATCCTTCTCATTATTAATTTAACATAAACAAAACTATATGCATTCATTTATTGCTTTATCTGCCTCTCTGCATGTTCCAACAGCTTCAAATCTGGTTTAAGTGAAGATGTCTAAAATCTTTCCCAGCTCAGCGTGCTAAGTATGATTTTTCCCACAATGCCATTGCAAAATGCACATATGCCTGAAAATTCAAAGACCAGCTGTCAGAATCTCCACGAAAACAAATGAGAACGCTTACACGCTCAGCGCAAATGTTTAAATGGCCGAGTAAAAAGACATTAATAAGAGCGGAGCAGAAGTGAGTGAGTGAGTCAGTCAGCATGCTTACAGGAACGGAAAATCAGTGGAGCGAAGAGAGGATAATGTTTAAATGCCGTGATCGAAGTTTACCTCAGAGCCAGACGTGAACAAGACCGTTAATTAAAGTGAGAATACACTTTCTGTTATTTACTCAATCATTCAGTAAAATGTGTAAGAAATGTTTTTATTCTCCCCAGCAGATGAGGTGGGTGGGGCTTCTTACAGTGAAAAATCTTGAATTTTGGCATAAATATTTTAGTAAATTATCAAATCTGATCATGTGATTATTTTTTTCCCTGGTTGCCCACACACATAACATTACTAAAGAGCAGGTGGGGTGTCTTAAAGAAAATGCAAAGCTTATGAAACTTAAATTCAGAAAGCAGAGGATATTATTATTAAAAAATTGCCTCGAAAGAGGTGGTAAATAAATCTAAAAACAGCGCAGTGGCAAAAATCTGAATCCACCTGCGGAGTCTGTACACGTCTAACAGACACATCTCAGCTGACTGATGCAAGTGTGACACTTGTTTGGGTCTTCACGCACACACACAGACGGTATACAAACAGCCTGTAGTCATACAATATGTTACCTTTCTTAGAGAGGCCTGACAGGGACGCACTCATCAACGGAAGATTGGATCAAACAGAGAAGAAAAATGGCATGGGTGGAAGTGAGGGAGAAAGAAAATGAAAGCTCGATTGACTGTGGGAGGCAGTGGCAGTGCGAAAGAAAGGAGAGATACTGAGAATGCCAAGTGAGATAACACTGAGCGACATCAGAAACATGAAACATGCACAAGAGTGAAACTGGGCAGTTGTGTATGGAAGTCAGCGCTGAAGAGAATTTTCTCATGGTGTGGGCAAGGCTTTACCTTTAGTCCACCACACTCTGCCGCAGAGCCTCGATCCACTCCAGTGATGTAGATTCCCAGGGCGTATTCAGCTCCACCACGGATCATCAGTCCCAGAGAGCGACCGTCATCCAGCACCAGATTCACCTGGGACAGAAACACACATTTGCTGTAAGATATTCATTTATTACATTAAAAAATACATACGCTAATATTTCACTGGATGGCCTTTAGTTATTTACGATGGCAGTGTTTCAACAACCTTATCCAACATCACAAAATATATTTCCATCTAGAGTTATACTCATTTTTTGCCAAGCTCTTGTATGGATAAGAGGAGAGTCGATCCACTCTGGGAGTCTTTTAATTATTCATTTTATATCCATACCTTTATTATTTATATTTTTTCACTGACTCATTTGCCGAACCACTTAATCCTATTAGGGTTGCGGGAAGGCTAGAGTCCATCTCAGCCGACATTGGGCGAAGGCAGGGTACACCCTGAACAAATCGCCAGACCACTGCAGGGCCAATACACATAACCAGTCACACTCCAACTAGGGGCAATTTGAAACAGCTTGTTAGCCTAATGTGCATGGCTTTGGATTGTGGGAGGAAACCCGAGCACCCAGAGGAAACCCGCGTAAGTAGGGGGAGAACATGAAAACTCTCCCAGGACTTTCTTGCTGTGAGGAGGAAGTGTGCTGCCTATTTTTATTTTACATTATTTTAATCTTATTATTCATTCATTCATTTTCTAAACCGCTTATTCCTAATTAGGGTCGCGGGGGGGCTGGCGCCCATCTCAGCCGACTCC
>JBCNYG010000024.1:20797298-20816291 GCA_039654305.1 Porochilus rendahli
GTGCGTGTATGTGTGTGTGTGTGTGTGTGGGTGGGTGTGTGTGTGGGTGTGTGTGTGTGTGGGTGTGTGTGTTTGTGTGTGTTTGTGTGAGAGACGGGGTGTGCGTGTATGTGTGTGTGTGTGTGTGGGTGGGTGTGTGTGTGGGTGTGTGTGTGTGTGGGTGTGTGTGTTTGTGTGTGTGACGGATGGGACTGATTCAAGTATTTCTGAAACTGATGTTTAAACAAAATGATGCTAGAAAGAAAAAAGCCACCCAGCTCTAGGAATTTCAGTAGGAAATAATGTCTTGTTAAAGAGAGGATGGGCTTGACTGAGCATAGTGGATGGTGATGGTTACTCGGATAACCATTCTTAACAATCATGGTGAGCGGGAAAGCATCTCACAGTACTTAAACTTAAAGCACAAAATCAAATACATACAAATGTAAATTATAAATATAGTTAATAAAAAATGTATAAAGGTCATGTCATAATAGTTATGATGTATTCATTCCTACATTTATTTGCCTTAATCCTACGAGGGTCACTGGGAGGCTGGAGCCTACCTCAGCCGACTCTGGGCGAATGCAGGATACACCCTGAACAAGTCGACAGGCACACACACAAAACCATTCACATTCACAATACAACCTAATTTATAACAGGTGATTAGTCTAATGTTTTAAACTGGAGTACCTGGAGGAAACCCACACGAGCACCGGAAGAACATGCAAACTCTACACAGAGTAAAAGTATTTCCCTATAAAGCTGAATCAAAAGACACGTATGAGTCCTTTACCATATGTGGAAGGGTGTCTGATCTCGTTTGGGATGGTCGTGTAACATGAAACACCACACATGTGCAATGTGCAATTTATATGGGATCTAGGGAAGCCCACGTAGGCACTGGTGTGTACTGTGATTGACTAAGTGTGGTTGGATATGTACAGTGCTCCTGCAAGGTTAAGGCTTTCCTGGATTTCCTTTAAGATTGATCTGCATTCTTTCCTATGCCACAACCACAACAGCAATCTGCCAAGGTGTAAGCGCATCTGAATCTTACTGGGAATGGGAAATGACACTCTGATTGGTTTACTACATGTTACATCCAGAATCCACTATTTTTGAGCCATGTACCTCTCCTTTTATTTCTTTGTTAAACCAGCAAAAGTGAATTTCCATTGCAGATGCACATGTGCAACGTACTTCAAACGGTGCTCTTAGATAATTAAAATCAGCCCCGTGCACTTCAAAATACTTCTCTCAGGCACTAAATTTTATGTGTTAATTATTACAGTAAAATTTAGGAACTCTTTCTTAAAGTGAGCTGTAAATGCAGGAGAGGACTGCTTGGTAAGCTCATTCATTAAGCTGTGTGCACAGTTTGTTTAGCAAAGCACATATAATTAGCCAAAACAAGGACGTGGTTTATTCATGTGAGAACTCAAACTTGCAAGATGGTGCATGAAGAACTGCACACACATTATAATTTTGTGACCTTACGTGAGTCACAAGGCCTCCGTTTTCTATGCTGGAACTTCAGGATTTGTTATCTTCATAAGACTGAATTTCTCATTAATACAACATTGAATGTTGCTGAACAAGGGTGGATGAGAAAACGATGCCTTGTGCTCTCACTCAGCTCATGCTGTTATGACTTATTTACAATATGGCTGACATTTTTTCTCCTATTAAACTAAACGCCATGGCAACTGGATTAGCACTGTTTCTTAACACACAGTCAACTCAACACACAGCCACTAACCTTTCACAACAGAGTACTAACCACCCTCACTTACTTACTTGCTACCTAATCCTACTAGGGTCATGGGAAGGCTGGTGCCTATTTCAACCGTCACTGGGCAAAACTGTAGTACACCCTGAACAGTTCACTAGACCATCACATGGCCAACACACACACACACACACACACACAAACACACACTCGGCAATTTGGAACAGCCAATTATCCTAATGTGCATGTCTTTGGACTATGGGAGGAAACCAGAGTATCAGCAGAAAACCCACGCAAGTACAGGAAGAACATGCAAACTCCACACAGCCCAATCACACAAGTGAAACCCAGGACCTTCCTGCTGTGAGGCAGACGTGCTAAACTATACATCAACGTGCCACGCTAGAAGTAACCAAAATTAAATAAATAACTTGACCTTCAACTCTGAATATTGCCCTTAATAAAAAGCAATAACAGACTCACGGAAACTTGTAATACTTACCATGCATCAACCACCCTCAGCTTGCGAAGTCCACTCTACTAAATGTTAGCGCTCGTCATCCCTGAAAGGTCAGTTTGGTGCATTGGTTGCACTGAGTGATTTTTGTGTATAATGCCATACTCATTCATTCATTCATTTTCTGAACCGCTTATTCCTAATTAGGATCGCGGGGAGGCTGGCGTCCATCTCAGCCGACTCTGGGCGAGGGCGGGGTACACCCTGGACAGCTCGCCAAGCCATCGCACGGCCATAATGCCATACTTTTTTTTTTTATTGTCCCTACTGTGTTAAAATAAACACATTTCAACTTCCACAAGGGCCTCTTAGTATTTACTGGAACTTTTGGTGCAGACTGGGAACTTTCCCCCGATTACCTTATATATTACTCTACAAACAGAATGGTTAATCAAAGTGGGCAAAGAGAATGCACCCGAAGTCAGAGCGCTAAAGTGGATTCTTTTCCCCTGCTTTAATGCACCTATAGCCTCTGAGGCTGTTTGGGCTAATTCCAGCCAGTGAGAGATTCACTGCGAGTCATGAAACTCCTCCTGAAATAATATTTAGCAGATTCTGACACTCTAATGGAAAGTGAGGCAAAACAAGGTGAGGCAATAAACGTGAGAAAGTCAGATTTAAGAGTCCAGTGAGTCAAACAAGCTGTTTTTTTGTTACTGTAAACCATTTCCTTTTTTTTCCATTTTTCTAAGTGACCACAGACTTCCATGCATTGCAGTATATTACTTAAAGCACAAAAAGAAAACAAGACTTTAAGTCAGGCACGTCAATGTGAGAGTGTAGTTATAGCATTAGATGTGGAGGCAGGAACTGCTCTTTGGCAGTGCCAATTATAAAACTTCAGTGATTCGGCAGTAATGATCTCGGTGGCGTAGTTGATAGCACATCCGCCTCACAGCAATAAGGTCCTGGGTTTGAGTCACGGGCTTGGAGGCTTAACTGTGTTCACCTCATGCCTGCTTGGGTTTCCTCCTGGTACAAAAACAAGCACATTAAGCTCATTGGCTGTTCCAAAAATGCCCCAGGTGTGTATGTGAGTGTGAATGGTTGGGTGTGTTGGCCATGCGATGGTCTGGTGAGCTGTTCAGGGTGTGTCCGGCCTTCACCCAGAGATGGCCGAGATAGGCTCCAGCCTCCCAGCAACCCTAAAGGGTTAAGCGGATCGGCAAATGAGTGAGTGAGTGAGTATTCAAAATATTCTGTATTTACCTTGACAGAAATCAAGGAGCCATGTGAGTGCAGCCAAAAGCATGAGAAATGGGCAAAGGGGGTGGAGCTTGTAATGGAGAAAAATATTTATGTGATTCATACTCACTCATTTTTGCCGTTGTAGGATTATGCGGTAAGGCAAATTATATAAATAGGCAAACTTAAGGCAAAAATGAGTGAGTATGAATCACATAAATATTTTTCTCCCATGACAAGCTCCACCCCCTTTGCCCATTTCACATGCTTTTGGCTGCACTCACATGGCTCCTTGATTTCTGTCTGGAAGGCTGGAGCCTATCTGAGCTGACACTGGGGAAAGATGGGGAACACCCTGAACAGCTCGCCATTCCATCGCAGAACCAACAAATATACACACAGTCATTCCCACTCACACTCCTATGATCGATTTGGAATAATCACTTAGCCTAACGAGCATGTCTTTGGACTGTTGGAGGAAAGCAGAGCACCCGGAGGAAACTCACACAAGCACGGGGAACTCTACACAGAAAAGCCCGAGCCCGGGGATTGAACACCTTCTTGCTGTGAGGTGGACATGCTAACCACCGGGTGCTGCCCACAACTCATACCAGCGATGTCACACAATTGCTTTAGAAGATTGGCAAGTATTGTAATATACATAATATAATCAGAGTAAAGATGTAATACTGTATAGAGGTTACATTAGAGTAAGGTCGGCCACTTTGAAGTTCGCACATATTTGACAAGTGTCAGAATGAGATAATCTCTCGACACATTCTGGACACACCGTGCACAAAATCAAACTGCTTTTGTCATCGTGAAGCACAGAGAGCTTATCTCTCTTCTGGGAGAGAGCTCACATGCATTAGCTCATTTATTTTATATTTTGAATGAAGTGGTCTTTGTTAGTCAGTGCTCATTATTACAGAGCTCAGAGCTGAGACGCTGAGACTGGTTTGATACAGTGGATAAAGCAGGACTAAAAGGAAAGCGAAGGTGCCGTCTGCTCTCAGACGTCAGGGAGATTACGATCAGTGGCTAGCAATGCAGACTATAGTTCTACAGAGATAACAGCAATGACTCTCTTCAAATAAGAGAATAAATTCTTGCTTCCTTTTTACGGCTTCTCGTCTAGACACCTAACAGACAGCTGCATAATTGAGCAGGTCATCATAAAGCATGCTCAAACAGTTAAGCAACTCTTGGACAAATATAGGAATGAATAAATAATTAATAACATCATAGAGAAGCAAATGTTTACAACTAAAGGCTTTTATTTAAAGTACAGTCCCACCTGTCAAAAAATGTTAAAGCTGATCAAAATATTATTTGCACACATGGAACTTAGGAGAGGCAGTGCTAAGGCCTGTTAGTAGCCCAGCCCTAACTTGAACATCTTGATCTCAAAGAACTCGATGTGTGGTTTCAGTAAGACAGAGCTACAGCACAAGCAGATCAAAGATCATGAGAAGTGCCGAGGGAAATCATCGGGTGATGTCAGCTACATAATAAAACTAGATTTTTAGTGTTTAGTTTTACATTTTTAAAGAGTGTCGGTGGTCGTGTACACCCCATGACGTCATCTTTTGCAATTAATTCAGAGTTTGAATGAAATGCTTTTTTACCTTAAAATAAAAAGGACATACTGTGTAGCTTTCTTTATATTTTTGGGATGGCATTCTGTTGGATTTCAAGGACGTAGGAATCAGTGAGTGTAACAAACTGTGAGGCTTTTGTCTGCTGTTGTGATATCCTGAGTTTGTGGGGTGGATAATGTCTATTAAGGCACAGGAATGATGCCATGTGATTGGTCCATTAGCTTAGGATTTAAAACCATTATTCCAAGTGGTTAAATTAAAGTGCTTAAACAAAAAAAATGGACACTCTTAGTTTATCACAGTCACTTGGAGTAGGCGGTGTATTCATCATTATTAAGCTTTAAAATGCAAGAATAAATTGGAAATCTCGTTTTAGTTTGTTTTTCTTGTGTTTTTGTGTATTATACATTCAAATACCTCTAAGGAGTGCCGTGTTTCTTTTTAGCATGTACTTAACTCTAAATGAGTAGCTTAGTACACAACGAGTAGTTGTTCGCTACACAACATTTAGCCTACTTCTTCTCAGAGCATGCCGAGCTCAACTAACCTGCCCCTTTAATAGATAAAATATGTCAAATTTACTTCAAAATCCTGTTAAGTATACGATTGCTTGTGTTTTAGTGTAGTATATACTTAAACCTTTTAAGAGACACCATTACACAGCTTTGTACATCTGCTTTTGTGTGTGCACTTGGAAGCATGCATGTGTCATTATTTAAAATAATAAAAATATAAAAAAACAATAACAATCTTGCTTTAGTGTTCTTCTTTTGCTTATGTTCCTGTGTAGTATTTACTAAAACAATTATCCACATCATCTTCAGTAAATAACTGTTGATTGTCCCAAAATAGCAAACCAATCAGATTGCGTTATTTCGGTGCAATATCTACTAAATACTAATTTTCAGTTGATTCACTCGCCCTTCTCGTATTTGCACAGAACCAGATATTGAGATATTTACATCATGCCTTACCTTCTTCTCATCTCCGTCCTGGAGCAGCTGCATGTGACTGCGCTGCGGGTCATGGTTTCTGTTCAGGGTAGCGCTGCGGTGCTCCAGCAGATCTGGAGGAGGTGAAACACTGCGGCCCTGAGGGTCCACCCACGTGTACACATGATTTGTGACATAACCGCCTGGGATGCGACCCATCGAACGAACCGACATGCACAGCTTCTTACTGCCCTTTAGCACCTGCGAGGAAAAACAGACTGGGTTAGTGTGAGGTGCAAACAAATGATGGGGAAAACTTTAAGGTAATAAGTTTCATGTTTTTAATGTTATGGCTAATAGGTGTATATCACTATATAGTGTAGTATAAAAATATAGCGACTTGTGATTTACAGTTTAGGAGGTTGGGGGAAAATATGCCACCTAAATAATAGTAAACAATGCAAATAATAATCAATTAATTGAATAATAAAGATGAAAAAACAATACAACTGGGATAAATCTAATAAGTGTACAGAGAAATCCATTCTTGGAAGGCTTCCACCTACACTGACAGATCTGCGAGATTCATTTGCCACTTCCTCTATCATTGTATATCCTTCTTTCTCCCAAGCCCACCCACAGCTGTAGTCTCTCATACAGACAGACTGAAAGAAATGCACAGAGATCTGTGCTGCGGCTCATTGACCTCCGAGAACCTGCAATGGCTGCTATCACTTTGCAGATCAAATGTAGTCTCACTGCGTAACAGTATGACTTCTGTATAGTGTGAAATGATTCTGTAATAACAGACACACACACACACACACACACACACACACACACACACACACACACACACACACACACACACACACACTAAATCCACCTGATCTCAAAGCGATGTGAGTCTGACGTTTAACCGTCGTCTTCATTTTTTTAACTTTAGCTCACATCAGAACGGGAAATAAATTGTCATTTCAATCATTTTGGCCCTTGCACAGTCCCTTGCATGTCTGATTCGAGGATTCCAGATGCTACTGATCGCTTGGTATATTCACACACGACAGTCTTTATAGACAATGATTCAAATGGCCAGACCTGTGGTTGGAAATGCCTTGGAGCTAAGATAGTATCAGACAGGTTCAGTGGACAGGAAAGCTAACTCTCATAAGCAAGCTTTACAACAGTTTTGAGCAGAAAAGCATATCCTAAGGCATACGGGCATCAATCAATCAATCAATAAACACACTCTCCTGTCAGCCAAGGACAGCAGTGATCTTCATACAGTGAACAATTGTATAATAATCAGTCCCTTCAGGGATTTGTGATGTCATGACTATATCAATTCACATGAAATCAACCATTCTGCATTTTTAACCAATGACTGCAACATGTCGGCAAATTTGCCCAATATCTGTATAATACCTTGACTTTTATCATCATAGCAGGCCGCCACATAAATATATAGCCATACACCAACATGGCCCTTACTCGTGTCTGCTTTTGAAAACATCAAGCTGTGGACATGTGTACTGTTTTTGCAATTTACCTTCAATCGTGAAATGTCATTGCAATAAACATTGAAAAACACCACAACAATCACAGAATATTTTAGGTATTTTATGTAGAGTTACCCTCAAAATTGGACATTTTACACTGCAACAATCACAAAAGAAGCCTACAAAATCCTGGAGGAAGTGAATAATAGCAGAGCTCCTAAGTGGAGCCCCAGACACTTGGAATACGACTTAAATAGTTGTCCCATGTCCATGCCGGATTTGATGCTGATGACGGGCATTTCGATGATGGGCAGCAAAAAATTTTAAAAAATTAAATAAAAAGATTTACTCATAATGAAACTGAAAACGGAAAATAGAGGCTCATACACCACCACTCAGACTCACACAGAATGAGAAAATAGGTAAAAAAACCCCACATATTTGCTCTTAGGAAAGCAAATTTTCATCATGTAAAACTGCATCAATCATTAATAGGAACACAGAACATAAACTCATTAGACGGGTAATTTGACTTACAAGACAGGTAATGCAAATGAACACAGAAATTAGTGGGTGAAAGGCAGAGAAAGGTTGGGAAATGCACTTATTTTTATTATTTATTCCCCTCCAGGGCTGAGGTTGATTCAGCCCTTAAAGGAGCCGCACTACTCTTATAACACCAGCCTCAGACACCTATCAGTAGGTATATCTATTGGGAGCTCTGCATTTAGGCCATGCCTAAATCTATATTAATATAAACAAGTTATTGACATACAAAGAATAACATATTAGAACAGCAACATTGAACACAGTAGGAATTAATCCCACATTCCCTGTCCTTAAACTGCTTTCAGATCATGTACTCAGATGCCCACAAATACCTTCCCTGATCTGAAACATGGCACTACAAGAATGAAAACGAACACCACACAAGGCTCACCTACACCACGATACGAGGCAACTTGTTTTCATGGCAGTAATATAGCAGTGTTGTTAACACTAGCAGGAAAGTAAAAAAAGGGAGTGAGGCAAAATAAAAAGACAGAAATAGAAATGGTAAAAGAAATGACACTGGAATGAATGAAGATGAATAAAATGCAGCACGACACTGATGATCTAAGTGTGCCGTCTGTCTAAAGTGCTGACGGAAGCGTTTCTTGACCAGATGTCAAAAAAAAAATAATTGCACAGCGTAGGAAATAGAAGAAAAATCTATACAGCACAGTCATCATTACACAGAATATGTTTACAAAGAAGTGCACTGAGAACAGTTTACACGAAAAGAGGCAGCTTCAGATAAACACCAGGCTGTGTGTGTGTGTTTGTGTGTGTGTGTGTTTGCTTATATATATATTTATTCATATCCGAGGATGAATAACGAGAGAAATGCTTGACACTGTAGAAATCTGCACACATATTTTGTTGTCTTATGGAATAATTAAAAAGAAAATCTTTTATTTACATTAAAGACAGGAAAATGACAGTTTTGACCAAGTGGTTGCCAACTAAATGGCCCCACAAAGTCAAAACTGTCAAAATATTTTTCCAAGACTGGCACCATGTTCATAAATAAGCAAGCAAAGAAAACCTATGAAGCCCAAACAGCTCCGTTTTAAGTTTTTAGGCACAGCGTTAATTAGCTACATTAATAATCCTGTCAGTGAATGAGACAAATCCAAATGTGTATATATGGAGCCTGATATAAACAGAGACACTGTCCTTATACAGCGTGCATATAAAAAGATAAATACAGAGTCCACTTGTGAGAATTAGCATGACAAAATGGCCAATTTGTAAATGATGCGCGCTGTGTGGTGTAACACACTCATTTACTCTGTGAATGAGTGCACCTGATTTTGAATGGAAGTGAGGTGGAAAATAATTTTAAAAAACCTTCCCAGAAATGTTTCATGAGAACATAACAGAAGGGATTCTAAAAAAATCCATGGAAATTAAATTATATATATAGAAATATATTTTACATATACACACACACATATATAGTATGGCAGAAATTACCCAGAATGCCCAGAATTGTGGAAAAGGCCACAAGGGGCAATGTAATTCTCCATCATCTGCCACTATAACCCATGCGAAGATGACATTACACTACCTTTGTGGAAGTCTGCACTCTCTGAATGCATATTTTAGTTTCCTATATTTTTCCTATGTTTATATTTTCCTAGTTTATTATCTCCAAACAATTTAACTATCATACAAAAGACAAGCTGAGTAAACACAATGCACAAAATTTAAAAAAACCTGATTAACTGGAGAAACACCCATCAGCATCTACAGTTTATCAACTATGTGAAAAAGTAACTGCCCCTCAAACTCAATACCTGGTCTTACCTCCTTTAGCAGCAACAACTGCAAACAAACGTTTTCAGCATCACAAGATCTTTATGTCTTTAGCATCACTGTGGAAAATTTTGGCCAACTCCATTCAGGGTATAGAACCAACTGCATATTATGAATAAACAGCTGAGGGAATCAGAAAGGGGCAAATACTTTGTTATGGTACTTTATTTGGTAGCAGCCGTTCTCATTTACAAGCTCAATCCAATTCATTCTTCAGAAATAATTACCTATGTTAAGACATTTGTGTTTATGGCCTACTTCTGCTGCAGTGCAGCCACACCGCTCTTAAATTTTACAGCTAGCGTTGGAGGTAATTAAGAAAAAAAATTAAGTCATCTGAGAGTTTGCTTGAGAATAAATCTTTATTCCCTCTGTACTTAACACTTTTTATGCTAATTATTCTCTCCCATTAATTTCAAGGTAACTTCATTTTTTTTGTACAGTACCTAGTAATGCTGTTACTAAAATGATAATATTACTGAAATTTATCACATTTAAATTAAGAGTGTGAATGCCACACTTAAACCGAAAATAATATATAATTTTCTTGGACTGACATTTACTCACGTGTATTGTATATTTCCTCTTATCATCGAAACCTATAGTCATAGCCAACACAGACTCAAGCAACCAACATGAATGCTATCTTGATACTCACACAAAACTCACACTAATGGTGCACATCTGAACACAATCAGTACAAAAGCATGCCAACGGTATTTAAGCAAACATGACAAATACATCAACTTTTGGGTTCTGGAAAATGGACGAGTACACTTCTTGAAATATAAAACTAAGTACACAGCTAAAATCAAACAGACCAGAGGTGTAAAGTACTGCCATGCAGCATGGATAATTTTGCAAATAGGGTATGTTGACATCAAATTAACAAAAATAATTGTTTAAAGCATTTATGACCTTTCCCAAGGTCAAAGGTCAAACCTCATCTGAAAGTCAATATATGGTTTCCTATTTGTGTTCCATAGTAATGACATGTCTATCAGCACTGTTTAAAAGTTATATGTGCTTCAGAAACTTGTGACCTTTGCTCTGACCTTCACCTTTGTTTCCGAAACTTCAAAATCAAATGCTCTGTGGGACTCATGTAGGGTAGTGTCCCCACCAAGTTTGGTTAAAATGAATGGGTGTGGTCAGGATGCCAATGATTTCAATGCTTGGTATCCTTGTTCAGCAATGCTAAGCTAAATGTTCAGCCTTGTTCCTAGAAACTTTGATGGAAATAGAAAACAAAGCAATAAAATGCAGACAGTGTGAAAGAGCATACAATAAAATTAGATAGTCAATGGGTCCCAAATGAACATCAGTTTGCGTATGACGAAAGCATGTTCGTGCAAGCCCTCCTAGAAGCCTCAAAACTGCCTCAACATGACCGTCCATCAGAGAAATTTTTTACCAGATTGGAACTCTTGTAGCATAACACAGTAATACGTATTGGTGCATGAATTAGCAGCTTTTGCTAAAAATTGATTGGCCGTTCTCCAGATGGACCTTGTATGACTCTGAAGGGGTTTATGTAGCAATAAATAACATGGAGCCACCGGGTTCATACACATAAATAGCAGAGGCCAGTTAAAGACCCAAGGACTGTAACCAATCAGCAATCCGGTGCATACAGCATAAAGCAAAGCTGCATGGACACACACACACTAGCCATCGAGAGAATGTGGCTAATCAAAGCAGCTAGCAGCTAGTCACTAGAGTTGTGGCGGGAATACAAAATGTATTAGATGTCAGAGCTTCACAGGGTGCCATGCACACACAATCACACATTTAATGTCCAAATTCTTTTTATGTACCTTCAGTTATATTTCTTTCTGGCCAAGAATGGAATCATTATAATCCTGCATATGTGATTCTTAATGTGGTTTCTGTACTGAAGGTCGAACTGACGATATTACAACCTTGGTTTTATAACCTGAAGAATGACTCAGTGTGGAGTGCTTGCATGGGTTTCCACCAGATACTCTGGTTTTCTTCACAGACTGCCCCACGTCACATATAAAAGGAGTACCAGCTCCAATGTACCCATCATGCAATGCAAAATTGTAGCGCCCACCATCTAAAGCATATTTCGACAAAATATCATAAGGGTTCCTTTAAGTGGGGACTGAGGCTGTACAACATGGCAGACCCACCAATTCCAGTGATTGTTTTTTTGTTACTTGCTTAGCCTGAAAACCTCTGTATGGATACTTTAGCTGATAAAGTGTGATTTGGTGCATCCTCTTTCACTGCACTAATTGCGGCTTATACAGTGAACCATCAATCCAGTTCAGCTCATCAGGTAGTATTTTGAAATGACTGCTCAACTAGTAAAACTTAACTGCTGTGAAAAGCACGTGGTGTTCAGTGAGCATTAAAAGAATAAATGGAACGTAGTAATACACTTCCAAGGCACACAAATACGTGCTTGTGCATCACATGCCTCCTTTAATAAGCACACTCCGTTTTTCATGCAGACTGTGTACGTCATCTCATTTGTGTAACCTTCGACGTCCTTCATAGTCTCATTGTCTGTGATAAAATTCTTCTTTACTGCATAACGAGACCAAAACTGCACAACGTAACCCTGAGAGCGATTAACGGCACAATGTCTGCGTTCCAAAGGAAGTCCTAATATTTTAATAAATCAATATGAAAACATGGAGGAATCATCGTTTGCATGAATCACAGTCTGGAAACCAAGGACAGCAGAGGCATCATCCTGGGAGCCACATCAGCACAGAGACAGCGTGACTTCAGAACTGGAGGGTCACGCTGCAGTTTGGTATATCAGACAGACCTGCCCTTTTAGCCATCACTTCCCCCAGTGCTGCATTCCGTCTTCCATCTCTCACTTTTATTGATGAATTATTCATAAGCAGTCACACACAGACGAGATGATATACGGATAGAGAGTGGAGAAAGACATACATGAGGAATAGAAGGAGAGAAAGAGAAAAAGAGTCAAACAGATATGTCTAAGAGTAATATTAGAGGAAAGTCATATTCTGGAAAATTCACATTGCTCAACATGAGCTTCCAGCAGTAGCATCATAACACTGATTTCTTTAAAATATTTTCCATACAGTAAAACTGGACTCATGACTCATAATAAGCTGCTTTCTTGTCTATCACTCAGTCATCAGCATGTGAGTAAATCCTGATATGTTTGTTTTTGGTTTGATTTTTTGTATTGAGAATTCCTTCCTAGCCCCCAGAACCCAACCTGTTTTTCAGTGCTCCAGCTCTCTGCTTCACCACCTCTCCCATCTCACATCAGTTTTGCAGTATGGCTGTTAAAAAATATCTGCCCCCATCTCATAATACGTACCAAATATGCTTTATATTATATGCTGGTTCGAGCTGTCCTGAAATAACCTGTCATGATCAATATTAGATTAGATAAATACAGATAAACTGTCTCTTGATACAAAGCAGAGCTGGGTCAGCTGACCTTCACAGACATAATGTACTTCTTATGAACCAAAATGTCAAAAATGGTCCTCTCACAATGTTAAAAAACTCTTAAAAAAATTCCTTAACACAGAATTTGATCCATCTACAAAATCTCATGAAGACTTCCTTGTCCAAGGCCACACCTTTGGAACAAATTCTATGAAAATCCACACGGTACTCTTTCTTAAACACATAACAGAAAGCACAGATCTGCTGGGCGTGCTTTTATATGACACTTAAAAAAAAATCTCATGTCTCCCCGCCACTTTTTTTCCTCCCCTAATTTTAGTTGTATCCAATTCCCACCCATCAAACTGTCTACCCATCACATACGACCACCACCGACCAGCGAGAGGCGTAAGTGCAGACATCCCCCTTCCGTGATACATGATTCTGGTACTCTTTACAGACTGCTGTGCATGCACATTTGGAGGCAGCCTAATACACTCAGAGGGAAAATGCTTCCTCCCCTTTGATCGAACGAGCTAACAGGTGCCCATGAATGACTGGTGAGTGACAGGGAAGTAAGCGTCATCCTGGATGCAATCTCCAGGTTGATTACGCACCTTGCCAATGCGACACTCAGGACCCCAAATCACCTTTTATAATATAACAGTATTATTCTGGAATATTGTCCAGAATATAACGACTCACTGAAGTTTCCAATGTAATGTATGTTTTACCTTTTACGGTTGCTCACTCGCTCTCTCTTTAGGTTCCATGGCATGTACCCTGGCATTTAAAGTTGTGTTCCGTGTTGTTCTTGGGTCTTCGAGCATTCAAAAGATCTACCACTGCCCTCTTCGGGTTTCTTCCCTAGATGTCTTCCGGTGAGACAAAGATCTTTTATCTCACCCTTCTGGATAATGTGACTGAGGAACTTCCATTGTTTCTCTATTAATGATTTTTAGCTCCTGCCCATTGGGAGCTATAGGAACCGCCCGCCCTTCGCACTATAGTTTCTGGGCATTTACTTGCCGTGCACTGAAGCTGGGGCTTTCAAACTTGATATGTTGACTCACTACTATGAATGCTAGGACCGCTTTAATACGACTGGCTGTGCTTTAATACGACAATTCCAAAAAATCTCACAAGTTCCAGAATTCCAAATCCCCATTCCTGAAAGAAATTTCAGGAAAACCTGTACAGAACTTTTATCCTGCTAATGATCCTGCTAACAAACAAAACACCTTGGCAGAGGTAATCATCCACAATTTGCATTTGCCCCAAAAGCAGGCCAAACAGATGCTAATGGCACCAAACACCGTCACCAGATTCAGAACAATATGTGGCCAAAGTGTAAGATCTCAAGTGGCCAACACAGAGCACTAACCTCAACCCCACTGAACACCTTTGGAATGAATTGAAATGCCAAACATGGCCTTCTCGCCCAACAGCAGTGGCTAATCTTATGAATGCTCTTGTGGGCAAATGACCAAATCCCTTCAAACTTGTTTTCATGCAAAGCTTGGAATTTATTCCAACAGCAAATCAGATGACCTGAATCTGGAATAAGATGTTCATAAATGCATGAGCGAGATGGTCAGGCACTCCACTTTCCTCCCACAGTCTAGCTGTTCTAAATTGTCCCTAAACATGTGTGCTGGTCCTCCGATGGCCCCTGCCTTTGCCACGTGCCGGCTGAGATAAGCCCCTAATAGGATTAAGTGGCTTGGTAAATGAGTGAATGAATGATTGAGTACACCACCAATGTACAAAAATATTATTAGACCAAGGGACAGTGTTCACAGAATCCATGCATGCTTTTTGAATATCCCAGCTTTCGTCCAACTGATTTGCATCTTTTTTCTTCAATCGATCAGTTTCTGGGTGGCACAGAGCCATGGTGGGCATGACTCTTCCTGCCTTTCTCAGTGAATTAATTCTGGTATGGCGCAAAAAGACACTGATCTGCTATGTAGACTTGTGTGAACTCAGTACAAAGTAAATCGTATTTTACTAGCTGAGTTATAATTCATAATATAAATTAAATACAAAAGAGTACTACCAGTGGCTGTGTTCACAAATCCCGCCTAATTATTTTGCAGTTTAGAATAAACAGCACATTACATTTTAATTCTAATAAAAATGAATGATTTGAATTACTTAATTTTATTTTTTACATTTTAAAAAATTTATCTCATTAACTGAGTGGAATTCTTTTTTTATTATACCACTGCTGATATTCTGTGTTGTTCCACCTCTCCCTATCCCTGGCATCCTCGGTCTCCAAGGCTGCCAGTAAATTAGCTGCGGTTCTTTCTGCCTATGACATATAATACATAATCAAGCTTCCTGCCAGACCTTTAAATGTGTGTGCTCTACGATACACAATACTGTACATCACAGAACTGGGATGAATGTGTTACAATTGGGAGATTGATTTAAATAAATAAATGATTTCCTTTTTTACATTTGGAGGGGCCCTAACACACTTTTAATGCTATCCTCCCCTTTGTACGAATGAGCTAACAGGCACCCAGGAATGGCTGGTGATAGCTATGAGTGACCGGGAGGTGAGCATCAACCTTGATGCGATCTCCCAGTTGATCACGCACGCACCTTGTCGACCCAACACTCGGGAACCCAAATCATCTTTCATGCTTTTTCAGCAGTACTTAGACTAGCACTATTTCATACACACACACACGCACACACACACAAAAAAAAAAAATTCTGCACACAACACCTATCCACTGAGTTCTTGACTGATCGTATGCTTAGTCTGTATCCTGACGAACCAGTATAAGAATATATTCAACTTTAAAGCACTTCTGTAAGTCGCTCTGGATAAAAGCGTCTGCTACATGATGTAAATGTAAATGTAAATGTAAATGTAATATAACAGTATTATAATGGAATATTGTCCAAAATATAATGACTCACTGATGTTTCTATTGCAATGTATGTTTTGCCTTGAACGCTTGCTCTCTCTTTAGGCTCCATGGCATATGCCTTGGGCGACATGACCTCGGTTTCACAGTGTCCCCTGTTGTTCTTGGGTCTGCTGGCAGTCGAAATATTTTCCTCTGCCCTTCTCGGGTTTTCTTCTGTAGTGAGGCAAAGATCTTCTGACTCGCCCTTCTGGATGATGTGAGCGAGGAACCGCCAGTGTCTTTCATGTATCATATCAATGATTATTTGTTTGGTGTTAGCCGTGCTAAAGGACAGACTCGTTGGTGTCATGATCTGTCCACTGGACCTTTGGCATTCTTCTGTAAAACCACATTTCTGCTGCTTAAAGGAGGTCTGTTGTTTTGGCATTCTTACAGGTCTATAAAGTAGAATGGGAAACTCATTGCAAGGTTGCAAGCCTCCTGCAAAACCTGGTCTCTAGGACAAACATCCACTCCCACTGAAAAGTAAGGTGGAACAGCCAATTAGTCTAATGTACATGAGTACCCAGAGAAACCCACGCAAGGGAAGAACACAAACCACCAGGAAAAACACAGTTCCCAACCACGGGGGTCAAACCCAGGACCTTCTTGATGTGAAATTAGCATGCTTACTCATACGCACAACATTTTTGTTGTGGATTTTCAAAATTATTCTCATTAGCTACATATGCGTGTCATTTAAAAAGCATCCACCTGTACACGCAGTTTAGTCATAACTGTTTCACAGTAATAAGTGTGTCCCATGTAGATGGCAGTATTGCACAGAAATAGCATTGACAGGCTGCATTAGATGTTTTTCAATGAAAACATTGTTATACAACATGAAAAGATTAAAGGGCCCTGGATATGACTCCTGTAGTTGATTTATTCTCTTTGAAGTCGAGGAAAAACATAAATCTTTTTATGAATTGCTTCCATTCCGACCTGTCCTTATTGTTCAGCTGTTTCTGACAAATGTATGACATCTTACGACATCTGTTGCTCACCAATTTCAATCAGAATGAATAAATGAATAAATGAATGAAGTATGTAGATAACAGAAAGGGTTATTTTTAGTGTAACTCCTCACAATATAAAGAAAAAATACAAAAGGTCTAGTTTCACAATAAACAAAACACAGCTTAAAATAATATCCTTTTGTTACAGTGAAATTATTTCCAGACACACTCATTAAATGTTACAATTTATTAACATACAGCAGAGTTTAATTCATTAGCTTATTCCTATAATATTTCCCCTTGGTGTTCTTATTCCTAATGTGTTAGTGAATACCTGAGATGAACAACAGCGCAGCCAGCCACTTGTTTTGCATGAAAGAATTTTTGTCCCATTTTCCATACAGATGAATAGATGGGAAATTTAGTTCAAACAGCACTTTATTCAGCTTGCTTTGTAATTAAAAATGTCTCACTGTGTGTTTTATTGAACCTGAGAATCTAGCAATTGGATGCCTAAGAAAAGCTAGACAGAAAGACATGAAAGAGAGCCTTTAATTGCTTGTCGGGACCGAACAAAAATTTTACTCAGAGAAAATAGTTTTTTTTACCCAAAAAATAATAATATACTACAGGGGTCGAGACGCTCCCGCCGAACAGACCATTTCATGATATGGCAATATAGAAAAATAGACCGCAGGGGTCCAAAGCTCTCGCCGCCCTGGAAACTTAAGCTATATCTTCCTTTAACCAAAATCTTCCTTTAATCAAAACTGTTGTGTTGAACAAATGAAGTCCAGCTGGTTCATTAATTAAGCACGGAGTTTGGTGTGCACCAATCCCAGGCAAGGTACCCATCAGACAAATCTGCATACCAAATTTGATAAAAAAAAAAAAGCAAGCAATCTTAAGTTATTGTCTGGAATACAAACTGTTGCGTTAAACACACAAAGTCCAGTTGGCTCATTAATTAAGCACAGATTTTGGCATGCACCAATCCCAGGTGTGGTACCTGTAAGACAAACTCACATACCAAATTTTCTTAAAATCCGAGCAGGCATTCCTATGTCATTGTCCGGAAACCAAAGTGTGACAGACAGACGAATGGACGGACGGACAACCGAAAAAACCACCCATTCCAGGAGCATCCCGGGAGCTAACAAGCATAGCAAGTTTGAAAGCCCCAGCTTCAGTGCACAGCAAGTAAATGTCAGAAAACCTAATATACAGTTTTGCCTCTGTGACCTTGACAAGTAGGTCATGGTCACTCACAAACAAATCCATCCTAGCACTCATAGTAGTGAGCCAAGTTTGAAACCAAGTTTGAAAGCCCCAGCTAGGACGGATGGCACCCATTCCTATAGCTGCCGATAGGTTGTTCTAAAAAGTAAACAGCAAATTAAAATATTATGAAAAAATTATAATAAAACTTAAAAAAAAAATAGCTTTTATTGAATATTTATCAGGGGGCATGCTAGTAAAGTGGTTAGCATGTCTGACTCACAACAAGAAGGTCCTAGGTTCAAGTTGTGTGTGTGTTGGCCCTGCAATGGTCTGACAAGCTGTGTAATTTTGTTTTGGCCTTTTTTTTTCTAACTCACCCAGCATTCAATTATTTTTACATTTCTGTTCATAATAAACTCTCTGTGGAAAAATACATATTGCCCAGCTCTATGCAAGATGGCAACATGATCATATAATACTAATGTGACACAATCCACTTTTCCTTTCTGAGATACAGTATAATCACAATATATTCATCAGTCTATATTCATTCATTCATTCATTGCTTATTCCTAATTAGGGTCGCGGAGAAGCTGGCGCCCATCTCAGCCAACTCTGGGCGAGGGCAGAGTACACCCTGGACAGCTCGCCAGGCCATCGCAGGGCAGA
>JBCNYG010000024.1:20816399-20832799 GCA_039654305.1 Porochilus rendahli
GACAGTGAGAGACATGGCCGGCCTTTGATAACCCAGTTAGCTGCACTGGGGGGACAGCAGTGACAACCTGCTGATAGCCCATTTTCAACATATTTAAATACAAACCATATGTTCCTGATCCTCCGGTGGAAGTAATGTCGCTGACTTAGGAGGAAGGTACCAGGTCAGGTCATCTGTAAGGTGCACACCAATGAATTTGCTACTTACTCTTTCCATAGCAACCCCATCAATGTATAATGGGGGGTGGTCATTCTCAACCCTCCTGGCAGCCTCAATCAGTCATCTTTTTAGTTTTACTAATGTTGAGGTAGAGCTTCTGATGTTCTGAGGTTCATTCTTGTGAGCATATTGTGAGCAAAGGTAAAACTCATACTGGAGCTGTGTCAGGGTGAATTGGGGGGGGAGCTGAGAATGCAACTCTGAAGTCTTCCTGTTCAGTCATATGGAAGAGAAGATGTACTCATGAAATTTCACTTCCACAGGGTCCACATGTCAGAAAGTCCAAAATTCAACTGCACAAATGTTCAAATTCAATCTTATGTTCTTGAACCCTAAATCCTTGTCAGAGGCTTTTGTTGTTATTTCAGTCTGAGTTTTCACCCTGCTGATAAAGACTGTGTAAACAGTTCAATCAACTAATACATGATAATTACCAATTATTATAATCGATGTTTCCTAATTAGAACTACTCAATTCAGTGACATCCACCGAGCTGGAGGTGATAACTGTTTTAGTATATACTACACAGCAACTTGGGCAAAAAGCAAACTGAAATTAGGGTTGGGTTTTTTTTTTTACATCTTTAAAATCATGATGAACAGATGAGCTCCTTGCACGAGTGAGCAGGTACTTTTAGTATATGCTACATGGAAACAAAAAAAAGCTAACTAAACCTCGTTTTTTTAAGCACATATTTTAACTATTACAAAGGTGGGTCAGGTGAGCTCTAACCCAACCCAAGCGCTGTGTAGCTAACAGTGACTGCATATACTTATTCAGAATTTTATTACTACAGGAAAATGAAAACTTTAACTGAAACAAAGTATGAGTATCCATTATTTTGAATTAAATTAAACTCTATGTTTTTTAAACCCCCTGATAGTGGACCAATCAGATCACGCCTTTCCCATAGAGTACATGCTAATGCATAATAAAATGTACCGCAAGTACAGTATGTACTACAAAACATACATACACTCAGATGTTGCAATTTTGAGGGACCACGATGATGAAAGGACAATGTAATATACTGTTCTGCCTAAATTTCCACGTAATAAATAAGTGGGTGTGTTTTATTTTCAGAATTGATAGGTTTTTCTTGTAATCTAGAGACTATAATTTTGTTATAAAAGGCTTTTGAAGGCAGGACGCTCTCATTTTCAAATGTGTGCATTCAGGAAAAAAAATCAGTAAGATTTAACTTAAATCATGTTATATGTTTCTCTTTTTATCATTTACTGCTATGCTTCACATGACTGCCCCCACAACTCCGTTGACCTTCACACTGTTTGACCATCAGTTCTGACTCCATCTCACAGCAGTCACCAGCAGGTGCTGTCTGTCTCATGCGTCTTCTTTAGAGCTTACTAAGACAGGCTCAAAAACATTCATTAGATGCACTGTCCTTCAGGATGTAAGACTGATTTTCTCACTGTAAGCGAGTGAATTTTTGGCTGACTGGGTAAAAAGCGTTGCTTTTGTTCCAGTGTCATTCATCTCCTTTTAAGTGCCTCTTTGTTTATATTTGGTTGGACTAATACGCAGAGTCAGACCACTGGGGTGAGTGATATGAAAACAAAATAATACATTTTTATAACACACTGTAACAAAAGCTTCTGCTATTTTCTGAAAGGCGGCATCCATCTTGCTGTATGTATACCAGAAAGGACAAGGGATACACCCATTTTTCTCCATTTTAATAGTTAGTTACCATTAGCTGGTGGTCTACTTTAGGTTATGCATTAGGTGATGACACAGGTGTAGCAAAAGCAGAATCCCAGAATCCTGGGACATTCACTCATTTGCCAAAAGACATTATTAGGGTTACATGTAGACTGGATCCTACCTCAGCCGACACTGGGCAAAGGCGGGGTACACTCTGAGGAAACCCATGCAAGCACGGAGAAAACATGTAAACTCCACACCTGGGACACAAACCCAGTACCTTCTTTCTGTGAGTTGCATGGGTTAACCACTATACCACATGAGCCTGGGACAATCCAGTTGAAATATTCAGTCGCATCTATAGCACATCCTCTTACACTAAGGAACACTTTGTGATTTCCCTCAAAGTGAAGCCTCAGGTGGTGGGACTATGTTGGAGCCTGCACTACTTTTATATCTGGGGCAGGGTCATTTGGGACTCCTCAACAATGCCCAGCTGTTGTCATGGTCTGGTCATGTCTTCCCAGAGTGGCTGCCATATTGCTTCCCGGGATCACTGTATATAAGCGAATAAATTAGCTAGGTATTAGCTGATTCCTTTTTTCTTCAGCTAGTTACTTCCTAGTTCTGCATGTCATGGTTGGACATAAAGCCTCTTTTATTTCCTTTCTCCTCATTCTCTATTATTGGCTTATTAATTTCTTGTTAAGTCCTACACTCTTACTTCTTGGTTTTACATGAATTTGTCACTTCCTTGTTGTTTCCTGCTTAGTATTGTTACTTTCATGTTACATTCTGGTTCTTACTTCCTGAACCTACATGAAATTGTCACTTCCCTGTAATGTCCTAGTTTGGCTTCTTACTTTCTTGTTACTTCCTGGTTTGGCATTTTACTGTTTGGATCTACATGAACTTGTCACTTCCTTGCTGTTTACAGTTTTGGATTGTTACTTCCTTGTTACATCCTGGCTCTTACTTTTACTACTACTCTTACTGGATCTACACAAACTTGTTATAATCTAAGACTATTTGTTTATATAAGTGTGCATCATTTCCAATTGACTCGACTTACTGGTGTTCATAGTGGGATGGCTTTTGATTCTTTCAGCACTAACCCTCGAAGCATCAGTGCAATTATCACGTACACCTGCAGCTTGTTGCTTTTCACCCATGGGACAATCTGCCGCGGTCCTGTCAAGTGAAGCCAATTGGTTTCTCATGTTGGTTTCAGTTTCCTGAGTCCATTAAAAAAAGAACAAGATTGTATTTATAGCTTTTATTAAAAACAAAAAACAAAAACAGCAAGCGGTCAATATAATGCAAATCTCTGACTAACAGAGACAGTCCTAGTAGCTAACAAAGCCAAAAACAAACTGTCATCAAAGCTGATGGTTTTGCTTGTTCACAGTAATAGTCACAATCGTATAACATTTGTTTGCATAACACTTCTGTAGTACTTCAGTTCATTTCATTGTGAGAGACAAAAATGTGGACCACTTCTTTAAACCACCTACCGCCAGCCTATATCCTGACCCTGTTTTAAGATGCATTCAAATCTGCAATCAGTGAATAATACAGATATGCGTAGCAAGTCCAAAAGTCCACAAGTTCACAAAACCTTAAATCTAAAAATAAAATAAGAACTATCTTACTCTATCTGACCAAGACAGGGCTGCAATCAAGAATATATGATAAAATACCATTTACTGATTCACTGACTCATTATGTAAATGTTGTAATAAATCAGGGGTATTCTGCTCCTATTTTCTCCTGCACAATTTTTTCCTCCACCATCTTGATAGCGCTCTGAGCTGTAAGACTGGTGAGTCGTCGTTTTTTTTCCTGTGAGTAACTGGCTGTTATAATCAGGTGTCACCTCCTGAACTCAGCTAGCACTCCACTTACAATCACTAACTCCCTTTATTCCTGATGTAGGTGTGTGTGTGTGTATGTGTGTGCATATCTGTGTGTGTGTGAGGTCTGGATCTATGGCCTATAATCTCTTCTTGTCTCACTGCTCACCTGTGCAGAAAATTAACTCGATCAGCCAGGTCAGTACCACTGGATTGATGCAAAGACTTCCAGCAATCTAACACACACACACACACACACACGCCTTTTATCAGATCCAAACCCTGAAGCTGAAGTTTCAGATCAATGTTCCATCATGTCTAAAGATGAACTGAGATACGACACAGTACGATGGCGATATGAATACGATATCCTCCAAGTCCTTTAAAGTGGCTGAACTCACATATTATCCACTCTATCTACAGTACATATCTACATTCTAAGGCATTAAAGATTCATTAAGTGCTGGCTTTCAGGATTAATACCACGGGAGAGAGTTTACTTACTGCCTGAGATGTAAGAAAATCCTTGGACACGTTACAATGTATAAATATGCCCTCTTTCTTGAAAAGCACTGTTACATTCTTAAATCTGACCAGGAACTACTAACATTTATATTTGGATGCAGTTATTGCTGCTCAAGAGAGTTCCACCAGATTCACATACTTTTGCTACTCGCAGAAATGTAATATTGGATTATTTTCCTCAATAAATAAATGATCAAGTATAAATTTGTTGTCTCATTTGTTTAATTGGCTTATTTTAGGAACTGTTTGAAACCCTTATTTTGTTCTTTTTTTTGTGATATATTAATATAAATGTAACTGAATTTAACAATTATGGGTTCGAGCCCCAGGCTCGGCTGACTGCAGTAAGGTCCTGGGTTTGAATCCATTTCTGTATGGAGTTTGCATGCTCTCCCAGTGCTTGCATGGGTTTCCTATATTTTTATTCATATTAGGCTAACTAGCAATTCCAAATTGCCCATAGGTGAAATTGTCAATAGTTGTGTGTGTTGACCCATCATTGGACTGGTGAGCTGTTTGGGGTGTAACCCGCCTTCACCCAAAGTCAGTTGAGATAGTGACCCTCCCATGACCCTAGTAGGATTACGTGGCTCAACAAATGACTCACTCCTTTGTCAGATTGTCCCTTTGTTAATTCTACTTGGGTCATGAGGAGGCTGGAGCCTATCTCAGCCAACACTGGGTACCAGCACTGGGACATTCTAACCACCACACCACCATATAAAAAATGTTTATTATTCTATGTACACTGTATGTAGAAGTAAGTGGTCCTATATAAAATACCATAATTCATATCAAGTAGACAAAATGTAGCTGTGGTAGTAATTATTTAGAGAATAGACATATAATAGAATAGAGATTAGACAAACAATGGCAATCAGTGAATCATTTGGAAGCAGTAGCGATCAGTCACTGGTGATTGGTCTATGACAAGAATAGTGATCAGTGATTGATCATTGGAAATAGTGACTAATCATTGTTCTGGATAGCCAGAACACCCATGCCATGGGTCTAATAGCAAGTCAATGATTACAGTGGTTCCCAAAGTACAGTCAGCAAACCAAACCATTTTTTGCAGCTGCATTGCTTTCTGAGTGTCAAAAAAAGTAAACAAATGCAAGCATATACCTCCTAGATAGCAAGACCGTAATGTCACAAGACATCTACAAGCCCCTGCTGTAACCATCATACAAACCAAATTATTATGAAAGTAATAAACAATAATAATATTAAGCTAAAGGTGACTGAATGAGGACTTACGTCAAACTGGCACTGCCATGTTCCCAAACTGAGTCTTGATTTGAAATGAATTCAGAATGGATCTTTGGAGTATGTGCGAAAGGTCCTGTCGAAAAACTTTTAGTTAACTGTCTACATTCCAACTCTCCCTTTCTCTACAGGTGAAGAAATTTCCATACCCATCATCTCCCTGTCTTATCCCTACTACTTAACAACAACTGTCGAAGTCTATTCAGCAAGTACATCTGAAGGTCTAATGCAAATCAGAAAGAGTGTAGAACTCAAGTCCAAGATCTCAAAACTCTTCTCATTAAAGTTCCAAATTTACCTACCAAATTCACTGTGTGAACCACCACTTATAAATTTTTCATTATATCATTAATTATTTAATTTAAATACCTCATTTTATGCCATCTTACTGAACATATTTGGAGTCGGTAAAAGAAAAAGAAGTCAGAATATCAGGCAACCAGGTGCCTCAAAGAAAATAAAACAATCAGCGTCGTAATAAACAGACATGTTCAGCAACATGGATACACCGAATAAACTAGGCTACACCACAGGCTAGGAGAGAACAGCGTTATGTAAACAACGAGCATGAGCTAAGCAAAGGTCAATAGACAGGCAGAGGTAACTCGTGGGAAAATAGGAGTATCGGAGCCTAGAAAGACATCAAGGTCAAAAGCATAAACAAATCACAAAACCAGAAAGACAATACAAACACAACCTGGTATTACACAATCAGAGTAATGATGTTCATACTCTCAGTCCTTTAAAAACATGTGCATGATATTGAGGTCAAGTGCAGCCAGGTGTGTAACTGATCATGGGGTGTGAGAATCAGAAGTCAAGTGATTGAGATTGGTGCAGGGGTTATGAAAATGATTCGACGACTTGACTGCTAGAAAGTTGTTGGACTCTAGAAATATACCAGACACAATAAAGTGAGCCCAAACCTAGGTTTTCATAATCAACAAATATATAAGCACAGCCTAAAAGCGGAGCTGTGAAAACGTTTGCACGCGTAAGTTTAAAGAAGCATGCTTACCCTAGGTAAGAAAATAAGCGCTGAAGTGCAAGTGCACTCAGCGCCGATGGGGCAACAATATATTTTCCCACCATCTTCTTCATTTATTGGGTTGCCAGTACACATGACTTTACGACATTTGCATGTACATAGCTCTGGAGAGCTGTTATAAATGTAGATATAAAAGAACAACATTTTGGCCTTACTCATCATCCTTAATCAAGAAAACTCCTAATAAAGGTGGAGCCAGCAATTTTTTTAGTCACACTACACACCTTGTATTCAAATGTATGTATAGAAAAAGTATCTGCTCTGCAGAGAAAATGTGCTCTCTGAGGTGCTTCAGGCACCTTAGATGGAAGAAAAACCATCTGTATCTACTAAATCAGCACGAGGATGATTTCCTCTTTCACTGTCAATCATCCAACCAACATTTTCATAAGCCTCCAATTTATATCCTTTTTTCACCATCCACAATTTGTTTATTTTACTATAACTATATTAACCTGTTTAATTCTACAATTACTTAATGAAAGGTCTGTAATTCGAGTCATGTCACTGAGAACCTGGGAAAAATAAAGTCCTCAGTCCTGATGACTTTCCCATATTGTAAAACTTTGTTACAAAGATTAAGCACTGTATACTGTGTGTTATTTTGAAGTTTACTTTGCTATTTTGTGGGAATTCATCCAAAAAAGACATGTCTGCTGTCCAGAACACTTCTTTAGTGACTTGTCAATGTCATTCCTAGCCTTTACAACTGTAGCCCAATTATGGCTGGCCCACTGGAGCTGAGCCACATCAAGTGTGGAAGAGCAGGGAAAGGAAATCATGCCTGAACTGCACATAAGGATGTGACACTTTGTATCCTGCAACACCAAGAATCAAATCAGAGGTGCAGCTCAATCCAGCCAAATTCAATTACATGACAGCAACACAGAGGTTTGCTGTGGTCCTCTGTTACACTTTTTTTACATTTGGCCCAGACACATTTGGGATAATTGTGGCTCGTAATCAAAAGGTTGCTCTTATGAGAAAATTTCCTTATCTACAATTATATTACACGATTCTATATCACACCTTTATGCATGTAGTTTTGCGAAGTGCTAGGTGCTAGATTTACCTTTCTGCTATTTCTTATTTATGACAGTGATGAAAGACAGTCATTTTTTGGCATGGTACTGTGCAGGAGCACCTCAAAATAAAAAACCTTGCTCATATAAAAAGATATTGGAGATCAGGACGAGACAAAATAATAACAGTGCTCCAATCCTGTGAAAGTCTGGATTTATATACCAATAAGGATTTTTTGTGTTAGGTTTGTATATCCCGGTGCTTGTGTGAGTTTCCTCTGGGTACCCCAGTTTCCTCCCACAGTTCAAAGACATGCACATTGGGCTACTTGGCTGTTCCAAATTGTGAGTGTGAATGGCTGTGTGAGTGATGGTTTTTAAATGGTATTGCAGGATCTTCAGGGTGTACCCCGCCTTCGGCCAGTGTTGGCTGACATAGGCTCCAGCCTCACCCTGACTGATAATAAGATTTAGTGCTTTGACAAATGCATGTGTGTGCAAAGTGTGTCCTTCTCTTCCATCAAGTTTATATGGCATACATTATGCAGAGATTAGACGTAGACCACACTTGATGGTTTAATGTAACCTGACTTCTGGAAACTAACACATGGCATCTGAGAACGTGTGCAGTGTCAAGACACTGTACTTTATTATTATTTGAATAAATATATTACCTCTCTTCTACCCAGAAAGCAGGGAACAATTGTAATCTCCTGGACTCTGATTGAAACTGCAATCTTTCAATTATATATAAGTGTCATGCCAGAGGTGGCTGATGCAAAATATCCAGTGGCCAATGCAGCCTTAGAACCAGTTTGATCTAAGTGAACCAATCTCCTTAGCTATAATCCAGGACTGAATTGTACCTTGTTGAAGCAAATTTCCTCCAATAGCACAGCCAGGGGTTCACAACCACACTCCAGGCATATATCTTTGCTTTATAAGCCGCCCAGAGGCCATATAAAATATGTTTATTATATTTGATGGTAATGACAGTAGTTCTGCAATCTGGGGGTAAAAGGGTAGAAGATCAAATCCCCTATATGGGTCTATGTAAACACGTTTAAAAATAAATAAATAAATAAATAAAAACAGACCCTGAAGAGTAATAGCAACAATTTCCTATTCTCTCAAGCTTTGTAAAAAGGAAGAGAGAGAGAGATTGAGAGAGAGAGAGAGAGAGAGAGAGAGAGAGAAAGAGAGAGAGAGAGAGAGAGAGAAAATTGGCCATAACTACTTGTGATAAAGCAGACCCTGCATATCGATTTTAAACCCAGCGAACACTACATTATTTTCTGATTTAATCATTTTGGGGTCTCAGCATATACCTCCACCCAAAAAACACACCCACTATTTTCTCAAGTTTACTTGAGGAGTCCACATCAATTTCGGCACTGCTGTTTATTGATTGCATACTGTTTCTGACAATGATAATGCATAGCATGAACCCTGTAACGAGAGGCAATGACAAACACCCAGTGGGAATCTGAGTAACAATGAATGAATAAATGAATCGAAGAATAAATCTTCTGAGTGTGCAGCAGCTCCCTGAATCCAGTTTATAATCCATCAATTTCAGTAGGACGACGAGGGCAAAATGTAAGCACAAAAATAACAAAGCTAAAAGAAATCACTGGACTGTGGGAGGAAACCAGAGTGCCCAGAGAAAACCAAAACAAGCATTAGGAGAACAAACTTCACAAAGAAACGTCCTAGCTGGGACAAGGACTCAAACCTGGGACCTAAAAGGCTGATGGGTACTTGCGGGAATGTGCACACAGTGTTGGCCTCTACAACTACACACTAACTACACACTTCCAAAAACCTTCAGTGTGGGTCAATTCATTCCATTTTCTTTCAAAGATTTCTGCATTAATGATTTACAAAAGATGCAACAAGGATATTGGATCATTGCCACTAGCTTTGCTGTCAATCTTGACCTTAGCAGTACACTAAAGCACAATCTCTAAGTGCGCTGATCTAATATGGACTTTATGGAAGTACATCACAGAGCTCTGGCACTAGCATCTTAGGATTTATGCTAAGGTCTCATATATCCAGTTGATATACACGGCTCTCACATACTACACCATAATGCTGGTTGGCCCCTGAAGGCAGAAAAATCATCAACTGCCATCTACCGTGAAGTAATTCTGGCTACGTTGGACCAAGGTTTTAGAATCATCCAAGAGTCTTTAAGAATCCAAGGTTAATACAAAGTTTTGCTGCTTTCTCCATCATGGACGCTGGAGATACATAAACCAATATGGACATCACCATCTACCAAATACCTCACACAGACTGTACACAGAGAAAAGCTGCACTGTCCAACAGCCATTACTGCTAACAACTATGCACACTTGAACTAACAGCTGACAAAACATCATCCACACCAAAAGTAATTGTGGGTTGACAGACTTCTCCTTTGCACTAAAAGTGGAAGTAGCCTCTTTTTCTCTAATAACACATTCACTAAAAGCCTCACCTGTCTCTTGCATCCTCTGCTTCCCGCAGGCTTGTGGTGCATTTGCCCTATTCTTGCAGGCCACACATACCCCATATAAACATGCACACACAGTATATTTAATCTATATCTTTCTTTGTCTGAGATTGAAACTAAAACCATATAATTGGAGGAGAGAGAGAAAGAGAAAGAGAGAGAGAGAGAGAAGAGAAAGAGAGAGTGATAGAGAGAGATAGGCAATTATCATTCATTACAGAACAAAATGCTGTACTGCATTTATCAGTTCCTCCTCAGATAAGACCTCAGAAATGCATGGGTGGAAAATATTGGAGTGATCATACCTCATACTTCACTGCTGGGCTATTTTGCATGAGTTGTACTCGACTTAAGTAAAAGAACTGGTTGTCCTCTTACTCTAGCACATTTAGCAGAGCAAAAACATCCACTTTCTTTCTCAAATTTTGAGTCTGACCTTCAAAGAACAAGGAGAGAGTCATCTGTAGAAAGGAGGCCAAAAAAGCAAAATTTGCCATGCTCTTTATGCATGAGGAGTTCTATCACTCTTTTCCATGTCAATGAGTGACACTAGCCAGTTGTCAGAATCTGTGAGTTCATATCAAGATAACCCCACCACCCCACCCCCCCAAAAGGGTTTTACTCTGAATAATAAGCAACGACTTTAAAAGATGTGAAGGTTGGCTTCATGGTTGGTCTCCCTCAGATCATAAGCTGTTATGTGTTAAAAGAAAGACAGTGTGTGGAGAATTGGCAAGTAGCCAAACCAGGGGATTTTCTTCTCATCTATCGAAGAAAGTTGTGACAAGTTCTCCATAAGTTTGGTAATTTCGCTAACTACTTTTTTGTTATATTAATACCGGCATAAACAGATTTTAAATTTAAATTAAATAACAAACTAGAAGCACTACGTAAGGTACCCAACGATTGCAGGATACACCCTGAACAGCTCGCCAGATCTTCACACAACCATTCACTCACTCTAACCTAGGAGCAATTGGGAACAGCCAATTAGCTTAACATGCATGTCTCTGGACTGAGGGAGGAGACTGGAGTACCCAGAGGAAACCCACACAAGCACGGGGAGAACATGCGAACTCCGCACAGAAATGCCCAAGCCCAGAAATCAAACCCAGGACTCGAACCCAGGACTTTCTTGCTGTCAAGCAGACGTGCTATGCCACAGTGCCCATTCTTTTACTTAATAGAATAGCTTGCCGGGACTTCTTGTATCCCTGCTGAAAAACAAAACAAATGATTTCACGCATCTTTTCCTGTGTTCCAATGTAGAACTCATTATACCTGACATGGTTTGTTGCCTTGCTTTCTGTGTGACATTTATTTTATGTTCTAATTATACTTCTTTCACATTTAAAAGCATTTAGCTTCCAGCTCTATGTGGGTCTGTCCAATGTCCTCAAGTCCTACATGGCAAACTGAGATTGCCCATTATTGGCATATCATAAAAAGCTTTCACTCACACACACAAACGTCTGACTGTGATGACTGAGCAGTGGTGCCCACTAATGGAGCAGCTGGTTCATCGGTTAAATGTAGTAGCTAGACAACATTGGCAGTTCACTTAAAATGGGAACACTGAAACAAAAACTCACTCAACTCCATCATTGCTAGGAAACCAGCGGCATGTTGCTATACCTACATAGTGTGGAACAGCAGACCACAGGGCATTCCGGCACCTGCAAACGAATCAATACCCATTAAGATCCCGTTTCTCCATCTCTCCTCACATATTACCAATGAAAGCCTGGGAGTTTAAAGCCCACAATGTTCTTTACAAGCTTTTTTGCCCACTTCACAGAAATATGAGCAAATTACTGAGGTCAGAGTACAATACTGTGTCCAGTACAGTCAGTTCAGTGCTGAGTCAGCCAAAGAACACTACATGCCTGGCACTTAACCGGATATTTAATAGGTTGCCAACCAATGAAGATAATTACACCTTCAGCATCTAAGGTGAACTCATTACATAAAGAGCATATGAGAAGACAGTGAATGATTCTCGGAGTATAGAAGGGTCATAAATATGCTTTGGACAACAAGCTCTGGGTAGGACTGAAACAGTGTAATTTATGATGAGGTCACCATGTGGCTTTCATGGCTCAGTGTAATCAATTATAGAAGCCATCGGTGTATTTTAATAGCGTGGGACATCAAGAGGGTCATGGCTTCTCGTCTAAAGTTGACGAACACACTGACTACTGGCAACCACCAATTTTGCTCCACTTTCATTGCCAAGTATTTACAGGGCCATAGTCAGCACTGCAAAGGTAGAGAGAATATGATAATGATGGATTTAGTTTATCTTAAGCTGAGTTGTAGCTTGACACTTAAGAAATTGAGTGTAATTACAGTCCACTTTTTAGCCAATCTCACTGATTACTGTAGACACCATGCATGACTGTGATTAAAGTCAACCTCTATTTTAAATACTTTAAATTGCCCATCACCTAGGGTTCTTGGACAATTACTATACTTACATTTTTTTAGTTGTCTTCTGACTGCAAACTAAGCTGAGGCACTTGACTATTTCAAATAACCCACTTATATCTGTCCAAGTACATTAGCTTCTTTATGGGATGTCTATTGTAATCCATGAGAGACAGAGTCAATAGGATGCATGTGCAAAGGTTTTTTTTACAGACAGGGACTGTCATATTGAAAGGCAAATGCAACACAGGAGTGTTGTTGGTATTTGTCATTTATCATGAAATTAACACCCATAAATCAGAGTCATGCAGGAAACTAGAGCCAATTCCAGCTGACTTCGGTCGAGAACTGGGGTACACCCTGAACAGACAAACATAACTCTGGACTGTAAAAGGCAATAAGATCAAGTACATGGAGAATGTGCAACGTCCACACAGAGAGGTCCTAGTCAGCTAATCCAGAACCAGTCATATCACTCATTTATTTGATGAATCACTTAATCCTACAGGAGGCTGGTGCCTATCTCGGTCAACTCTTGGCAAAGGCGGGGTACACCCTGAACAGCTCATGAGACCATTGCAGGGCAAATACACACAAACAACTATTCACACTCCCACAATTTGGAGTAGCCGGTTGGCTATGACTGTCGGAGGAAACCAGAGTACCCTGAAGAACCTCACGTAAGTGTGGGGAGAACAAGTAAACTCCACACAGAAAAACACCCAAGCCCAGGAATCAAACCTAGGACCTGCTTGCTGTGAGGCGAACGTGCTATCTACTGCGCCACCATGCAGCTTGGTAGCATAGGGGTCAGCACATCCGACTCACAGCAAGAAGGTACTCGGTTCAAGTTCTGGGCTCGACATATGTGGAGTTTGCATGTTTTCCTCATATTTGCATGGGTTTCCACTGGGTCCTCCCACATTTATGCATATTAGGAAAAAATTGGCTGTTCCACTCCATCCCTACGTGTGAGTGCAAATGGGTGTGTGTCTTTTGGACCTGCGATGGACTGCTGTTCAGGGTGTACCCCACATTTGCCCAGAGACGCGCACCCCCCCTCCCCCCGGTAATAATATGCGATTCTGCAAGTAAGTTAATGAAAAACTTTGACGATGTGATCAACTGCGGGTAGAAAATAAGGTGCATTACCTCCTTAGTACTAGATAATCATGAAGTACGGTTAGGGAGAAGCTAGAGCTTAGCAACACACAATGTATCCCGAAAGGCTCATGACTGACCTTATTACAGGAAGGTCTATACGCTGGAGCGGTCTTTGTTTGATCCAAGAGAATGAGATTTCTCCTGGACAACACTTTAAATAAGCTTTCAACGTGACTATATTCTCACCCACTCTTTCCTATATTGAGAGGCTGCCAGGCTGTAATTACTGAGACTTTGCGTTGACAGTCCTACTTATGCATAGCCAGATGGCTGTTTAGATGAAGGGATGGATGAAAACTGCTAGAGTGTCATAAGGATCAATAATCCAAGAGGTGAAGTGTGTTTGCGACTATATTGTACACTTGCATGGAGTGCGCCATCAAAAAGAGAAGAGATTATTTATAGGAAGAGGGTAGGTACATGAGAAAAAAGTCATAAGAGGCTGTCTTCAGTGATCACTGAAATAAATTAACAAGTAAACCATTTTTATATTCACTGCTCTCTGTTTATGTCTGTCTATGTATGGCTATACAATGTATATACTACACCAATAAACTCAAATTGAGGGTTCAAAGGTCGCTAAAAGCCAGCATTGTCAGTGGGAATAAGCTCCTATTGACTATAAAGTGCTGAAACCCTCTGATAACCAAGTACAAATTTTAAGTCCAGCAGAACTGATCTTACTGACAGGAGAAGGGGCGATGGCAGAATCTGGTGCCTAAAAACAAACACCAATTCTCCCATAGCAGGCAACCTTTGAAAATTTAAGGGAAATGACAGGTTTTCCATAAATGATTATACTTCGTGCAGTTTCCTCTAATCATCACAAACAAATGATACCAGCCTAAAACTGTTTTTTTTAAAGAACAATCCTTAATAATATTATAATATAATAATAATTTGCCAAACCGATTAATCCTACTAGGGTTGTGGGGAGGCTGGAGCTGAAATCTTAGCTGACTCGGAGCAAAAGCAAGGTACGCCTTGGACTGCTCACTAGTCCATCGCAGGATCAAAAACTCTTCAAACTATTTAAGACTATGGTAATGTTTGTACATGCATTACACATAAAATCAAATATAAATTAGATTATTTCACTGTGACAACACTTTAGATACATATTTTTTTTGACAGAAGAATCTGACTGGTTAGAGTAGCAAGTTCTGTAGCAGGTGTAGTACAGTAATTAAAATGAATAAGTATTATACCAGTCTGTAAGAGGTTAAAGCTACTTAAAGCTTAACGTTATGTAAAAGCTGCTCTCTTTCATGTCAGGTGACCACACAGCTCTGTCCCAGAGCAGCACCTCAAGTGGATCTGCAGATTTTTTATATCTTTTTTTTTGGTGGGGTGGGGGGGTGGGGGGGGGGGTAATAAATGAACAGCTTGCATCCTTGGGCTGCATCTAATCCCGTTAAATTAACTAAAAATCCAACAGCATTTCATCAAAGCCAACAGAACAGGGCCGTAGAAGATCAGGTGACAGATTGTGCAGGATGTCATTTTAAAAGCTCCTTTTCTAAACTCACCCTTCTCTCACGGTCTGTGGCCAGACAAGCAAGTGTAAGGATTATGTGGTTTCTCTGTTCTGTTTTTGTTCTTTATAGTGTACATCTCTCTGAAGAGCCAGACATCTTACTGATGGAACAATGCATCCTCCATTCACAAATAATCATAGAATCTCTCATAGACAGAAATGTATGAAATGTGTTTTTGAGCTGTAAACTAAACGATATGACTTTACTGAGATGAACACCGCCAATGCTGGTGTTATTTTTCTGACAAAATTACCATTTTCTTAAAAATATATATTTATTTTCTCTACTGAGAATGGGTCAAAACACCATTCACTGGTTTAAATCATCCCTCCCTGATGTATAATAAGAGAGATAGATAAACTTTACTAATCCCACATGAGGGAAATTTACATGTCACAGTAGCACAAGTGTCAGGAACAGGGAAAAAGCGACCAAGTGGCAATCAAACCTCAGTAGATACACTATATGGACAAGGTATATGGAAACATGTCCATCAGACCCATCTGTAGCTTCTTCTCAAAGTTCGTGCCACAAATTTGAAAGCACACAATTGTGCATTATGTCCTCATCTGCTGTAGGGGTACAATTTCTCTTCACTACAACTAAGAGGCTCGAGCCTGTTCTAGCATGACAGTCCACATGTGCACAGTGAGCTCCATGAAGACTTGCCTTTCCAAGGTTGGAGTGGGAGAACACAGTGCACTGATCTCAACAGCCCTGAACATGTTTGGGATGGACTGGAATGCCAACTGCCCCAGGTGTCCCCACCAGACATCAGTGACCTTAATAATGCTATTTAGGATGAATGATCACAAATCCCCACAGCCCACACTCCAAAATCTAGCAGACAGCCTTCCTAAAAGAAAAAATATTATAACACCAAAGTGGAAAGGAACCTGGAGTCCAACCTTCAAGAAACACATGAGTATTAAGGTCAAGAGCCCATAACTTTTTGTCCATACCGTGGATGAAGAAAAAAAAAAAAGAATTTGAACTTATTACAAAAAAATACAAAAACATGGCTATACAGACCACATGCACCTTTCTAATATACAGAGAGGATACATATAATAGATATAACTTACATTGTGGATGGTCCTGTAATTGCAGTGTACATGTATTTATTGTCATAAAATGTATGTAATAAGATCCAGCAGACACCAAACGACT